>NGKF01000014.1:939979-1029894 GCA_002162555.1 Monilinia aucupariae
ATATAGACCTCTAGCTATTAGAGTTTGAGGTCAAGTCAATCAAGCTTTTCTCTATTATATAAATCTAGTTCCCACTACCTACACTATTAAACCATATTTTTGTATTGTCTCTCGATTCCCACTACCGTGACTTATATCATACTATCGCATGATAAAAAGTATATAAATAATTGTTTTAAAAGCTATTCGAAGTATTGATTAAAGCAATCAAGTTTTGCTTACAATTCTAAAAACCATAATTTATTCAATATAATACTATAAAAACTTAGATTTGTAATAAGAAATAGAACAAATGATTACTTTCAACCATCGATCAAAAAATTAAAAAAAGTATAATAAGTAATAGCGCAATTCTACGCATCGTTGTAACCTTTAATACTAATAAAAGTTTCAAATGAATGATAACGTAGTTTAAATAATAAAAATTAAAAATTAAAAAGCATAATATTAATAAAAACGTATCTATTTGCTTTAAAGTTAAGAAAAGTATTCGATTTAAAGAAATATTCGTTTTTAGAAAGGATATAAAGTAAAATTATAGCTTAACCCTTTATTAGTTTGATCAAATCGAGGAATTGTATATCTTTAATAATATTTAAAAAGAAATCTTTGTTTAAACGTTTGCTTTTAAACAAATGTTTTCCGTTTAATATATTAATTCAATGTTTTTAGCGTATATTTAGAAATCGAGGTAATCTTCAATATCGTGGAAATCTTTAATGAATTCGTTATTGATAGCGATAGCGAAATCAATAGGGATATTCGCTTTTATCTTGTAAAAGTTTGTTTACAATATTTGAAAGCAAGTTTTAAAAGCAAAAGAAAAAGTGATATTTCGGATAAAAACTCTAAAGATTGAACTTTTGAAAGTTCCAGTATATTTCGCCAGAATATTATATAGCGGGTAGGATAATTTGAATTGAGTATATTAAACTGCATTAATATTAGAATAGTTAGCGTTTCGATTTATTTAGAGAAAATAAATCGATATTGTAGTGAATGGTTTTTTGGTAAGAGTAGGCTTTTGAAGAGTATGATATCTATTTCTTTTTTGTATAGAGATTTTGTTTTTATCAATTTTGATTAGTTTATCGGCTAGCTTTTTTATAGTAAAACAACTATTCTTGTGAAGAGTTACAGTTTAAGCTAGATAATTGGAAATCTTATTTTTAAAATCTTTAAACAGTTAAGTATTGTTGATGATTTTGGCTTAGATTATTAAAAGTCTAAAGGTTTTATACTATTTCAAGAAATAATCATATCGAATGGAAAAGCTATTAAGCATTTTTGAATAATTGTATTGAATATAAGCATATTCAATCTTTACAGAATTGTTGTAAATTACGATTAACTAATATATTAGTTTCGCATTAGTAAAATAAAGAACTTGTATATACAATATATAAAAATGCTTTTGAGCTTTCAATTTTATTTAATTCATAATATAAATACATTGGGTTATTTTTGAATCGAAAGTATTAATATATAGATCGAAACGTTTAAGAATAAATATATTTTATAAACTCGTTTAAGGTTTTATACCATTGTTTAGTTTTTTAATAAGATTAGTTATTTTGAGATAATATAAATAAATGAAGTAAAGGGAATATAAAGGGTTTAAAGAGTTATATTTGCGGATAAAAAAATAAGAATAAATCTTGCAATTCTATTTAAAAGATTAATCACTTTTGATATAATAATTATTATCAAATTCGAAAAGCGAAAAGCTAAAAACGAGATTGTTAGGGTTATCTTTTTGTGATCTCTTTGAAGTTCTTTTACAATTTCTGTAAATTTAATATCGTTTTTTTACAATAAAATATTAATCAATTTCAATAGAAAAAAGAATTATTTTAAAAAAAAAGTTGAAAAGAAAAGTAATAAAAACAATGCTAGATACAATTTTATTGTATAACTATTCAATTTCTATGATTTAAACAAAAAGAATCTTTTGCATTGTATATTCGCTTTTGTAATTTTAAGAATCGGGAATGCGCAAAGTAAAATCGCAAAAAATAGTTTTTGAAATAAAAATAGATTATAAAGAAAGCATTGCTTTTTGTTTCGTTTCTTTACCTTTTCTTTAATTTTGATTTTAAATAGTTACATTAAAAGCAAAATCAAAAGTAGAATAAGAAATTAATAATGTAGATACAAAGTTCGTTAACGCAATAGCTTAACCAAAAAATATAGCGATATTAATATAGAATTTGCCGGAAGAAGAATAGAATATATTAAAAAAAAAAAAGTAAAAGAACTTCCGAAAATAATGAGGAATATATCGTTATTAGATTAGATCTAATATTAATTTTTTTTTGTAAATAAACAATTTCGTTGTTTAAAAGTATTTTTAAAAAAGTATTATCGAAGAAAGTATTCTTTTAAACAATCATCAAATAATTGAAACGATTTGATATTTAAGTAATAAATAATGTAACATTTATATTATAAAAGAGCTGTTTAGAATAGGGTTAATAGAGTTCTTAAAATTTATTATTATTTAATTATACTATAAGAAAAAGATTGTTATATATATATAAACTGTATAAGTAAAATGTCACGGGATATGACTATCTCTAGTATTATTTCTGTACTTCTAGCATATTCCTTACTCTTTTTACTTATCCGTATTTGGGTATACTAACCCCACTATAATAAAGGCTATATATCCTTTACCGAAGTAATACTTCTACCAAAGCATTATTACTACTTTATATCACATTTATATATAGACCTTTAATTATTAAAGTTTAAGGTTAAATCGATTAAGCTTTTCTCTATTATATAAATCTAGTTCTTATTATCTATACTATTAAACCATATTTTTGTATTGTTTCTCGATTTCCATTATCGTGATTTATATTATACTATTGTATGATAGTTATAAACCCAATTAGCTTTTAATACTATTAATATCTTGCTATCGCTTAAATTGATATTTTTACGATTTTTATACTTTTTTTTACTTTTTTAACATTTTCAAATTCTATCATTAGTTTTTATCCAAACTTTACCATTTTCACTATAATGTTTGTTTTTGTTAAGTTTAATACTAACAATGATTAACCAGAATAATATATAGGATTACAAAGTTTTTATACTTTATATAACCTTTAAAACACTTTCAATTTTGATATTAAGTTTTTATTTAACTACGAATCTATTAATTGATTAATTGTTCTAAAACCTTTTCTTTTTACCTTCAAAACAATGATTAATCAATTAAATCGCGAATGTATTGCAAAATTCGTAAAGAATATCGCCGAATATAAATCTGCTATTGCAAAGTTTATCGCAAACGTTGTTATAAAAAAAGCTTTAGAATCGAAAGCTTTTTCTTTAATTCGATTTGAACATTTTAACTATTTGATTTCGAAGGATGCTTTAAAGGAGTATACAATTCGAAAAGCCGATTATTGTAATCACAAAAAGGAATATAACTCAAAATATAAAAAATATTAGGATATATATATTTGGATAACTACGATAATTAATTTTGTTTATTTAATGGATTTTTAAATGGGTACAAAAAATGGCTGTATATTTCGTTAAATAATAGGCTACTTTAAATTACGTTTTTATCTAATTAATAATCAAACCATTACAAAAGTTCAAAAGGATTATTTTGATATACTTACATCTATTATCGTCGCTTGAACTAATAGTATTAAATAGGCTTAAAAATGATGAATTATTTACTAAAAAGTAGTAATCTATAATATCCCTAATATTAAAGGATTATTAACTATCAAAAAGTTCTTTATTACAATCAAAAAGTTCGATCTTTATTAAACTAAAAGTATATAACAAAAAATTATTATTACCTCTTTTTATATCGACGAAAAGCTTTTTACTTTTAAATAAGTTAAACAAGATTTTCTCTTATTAATGTAAAACGTCAAAAAAGTATCTTTCAAAAAAGCTTATATTATACCTTCAAATTACTCGACTTTATTCAATTCTTCTTTATTTAATTCTTTTTTATTCAATACTTCTTCTTTCAATAAAGCCTTTTATTCTAATAACAAATCTTTTAACAATAATAAATTCAAATATTTTTATTGCAAATACGTTGATTCTCGCAAATATCGATATATTGTTAACGTATGTTATTATTTGCAACAAGCTTTTACATCTAAAAATAACGCTTAATATAAAGTTACGCTAAGTGATACCAAAGTTTAAAATATCAAAGCATATCTAAAGAACTCAAAATAAAAGAATTTGTGCAAAGTATTGAAAAAAAAAGGTTGGTTGAATATTATTAATAGTTTTAGTATTATTAGTAAAGAAAATAAATCGAAACTTCTCTTTTTTTTGCAATTACTATTAATATTGCATTAATAAAATCTGAAGATTTCAATAGTATATACTTTTTCGCTTTATTAATTTCTCTTTATTATCTTTTCTAAAGTATTTTCTTTAACAATTGTAATACTTTGTATTTAATTAACAATATTAAGCTTTTGAATAAGAATATATATCAATCAACAAATGCTAACGATTTTATTGAATCTACAATCATTTCCTTTTTTGTTTTTGGTAAAAGTATTTATATATTCAAAAACCTTTTATACAATAAGTTCGGTTTTAATACTAAAGATTTGGTATTTAACAATATAGCTTTTGTACTAAACTTTTATACTAATCTAATTTCAAAATCTTTTATAAAGGAAAAAGAAGCGTGGTTTTGTAATAACAATAATACATTAAGAATTAAATTTGTAAAGAATAATTGTATATTAGCCAATTGTATTCGAGAGTATAGATTAGTTATTATTAAATACAAATCTATTTCTTTTTTTTATTCTTTTAACTTTTTCTTTGTTTTTGTAAATCGCATTGTAATGGTTTATCCAATTGCTTTTCGTTAAATCAATTAATCGTACCAATATTCGTATAATCAATCTATTCCAAAAAAGGATTTTAGTAAGCTTTAATATAAAAAAGCAAAATATCTAAGCAAAAAAGCTTTGAAGTATTTAATTTGTATAGTTAAAGGAGTTAGAATTAAGAGAATTGCTAGAATCGATTGCATTAATTGTATTACTATGTATGTAAAGCAAATTGTTTTATGCAAATCTAATAATTCTTTTTTTTCAAAACTTTTTTACAAAATTTAATAGAATCTTTTTGATTTTCTTTATGAATATATTGATGTTTTTTAATTACTAATTATCAAAAATATATTTAATAATAAGATATTCTCTTTTATTTTGAATCAAAAAATATATACCAAAGTTTTTGAAATATTACAACACTTTATAATATGGATTTATTGCAAATATGGATTTAATATTGTTGTTATAAAACAAGATAACAATATATCGATTATTGATATTAAAAATATCATCATTTTCGAAAATTGAATCGTTAAAGAAAGCCTTGAACTTAAACTCTCATCCTTTTATACATGTAAATCTAATAATAGTGTTAAACGCGCAAATCAAGAAATTATAACAAAACAAATCAAAATAAAGATCTTTTCAAAATTACTTAATAAAATGTAAATAAAAGCAATACAAACCGTTATTTATCTTTATAATATAAATTCTTTGAAAAGTAAAGGTTTTAAGTATTTAAACGAAATTCTTGATTTTTGATTTCGTTAATATTTCTAACGATACGATTCTAACCTTGCTAGATTTGCTACAGATGATTTGAGATTTGATTAAAACAATATATATTGTTACGGCTATCGTATATACTCATTGAATAAAGATAAAAAGATCGATATAAAGAGTAAATAGTACAAAACTAATCCGAAAGCTTATATTGAGTATTTGATTAAATATATGCTTAAAACGCATATTTATAGGATTTAGATTCCAAAGCTTAACAAGGTTATTATTACTCAAAACGTCATTTTCAATAAACGTTATATTTATAGAATAGATAAAGTTTACGGCATTATTAATATTATATCTGATTTCGATCTTAAGAATCTTGTTAAAAAGCTTAATATTCTTAAGGAAATGAATATTAATAAAATTATATTCAATTACAAATCAAATAATTCAATTTTAGTTATAAACAAAAAGGATATAAATATTTTCAAAGTTGTATATATTTTAGAAACTTTTATTAAGATATCAATCTTAAAGGTAGATTTAAAGAATATTAAAATATCGATATCTTTCGGGCTGGCTTTTTTATTTAGTAGTAAAGATTATAACAATTTAAAGGAACCTTTTTCATCGATTTTACAAACTTTAAAACTTATAAAAAGAATAGAACTTAATATTAAAGTACAACTAGATCGTTTGATACCGGCAATTAAGAATGTATTAGATGGTGATCAAATTAATCTTATTAATTGTGAATCTTTATGCTTTTTTATTGTATCTTTGATTACTTAAAGCAATAAAATGGATTACGAAATTACTAAAGTATTAGTTCAAATTCAAAATCAAATTCATAATTTTTAAAATAGAGATCTAATAATCGCTAGTAAAGTATTTAATATTCCAAATCAAATAAAGAACAAAGTAGAATCTTAATATAGATTGCTTTTTGTTGAACCAATAAAAGTTTTTACACTTTATAAAATCGAAGAATTAGTTATATCTTTTCGATCTCTATCAAAAACATATACGATAAAGAAATATCAAAATCAATATGCTTTAGTTCTTAATCTTTATTGTTCTTTTAAACAAATTCGAATAATTCAAATAGAAATACTTAGAACTAATCTCAATCCAAACAAATTCTAATCATTTTTTGATTATTAACTTGATCGTTTTGATCAATTTGTTGGTCGATTATATTCTATATAATACTTTTAACGTTTATATTAATGAAATACCGGAAATAAATCAATTAATATATTTATTAGAATTATTATTATATAATCTTTAAAGTTAATTTAAGATAATAACCTTTTAAACAAATTCTATAATACTTTTTAGCCAAATCAAAATAATCTAAATAATTCGAAAGAAAAGAATAAATTTATTATATTCTATAATATTATTGCTTTTACAATTAGTTTCAAATTAATCTTTTTTTTGTTTTTAAAACTTTTAAATGTTTTCCCAAAAATATTTAAATCTGTTATATTATTATTTCTTCGCTTTTATAATCAACTAAACAAATATGTTTTTGAATTTTAATTCAAAGAGGATTATAATAAAAAAATTAAAAACTTTAAAAACAAACAAACCTAAAGAGAAATCGAAGCAAAATCGAGCAATACTCGTTCGATTCCTTTTTAATGAGTTTTCGATTACAAAAACGATTTTAAAGGGTATATAAATCGATATCGTTTACATTTAATAGTTCAAAAAAATCTCTAAAATAAAAGTACAATCGAATTTATCTATATTACAATTTTCGCCGCTAAATCGTTCTGTATTATAATAGCTATGTGTCGGAATATGGATCAGGTGATCGGGGATCATGTGACCGCAGGTCACGTGACCACCGATGGTCGGACATAGGAGATAGGTAACTGGGATCATGTGACCGAAGGTCACGTGATCATGGGACCGTACCACTAATGTATCAATACTAGTGAAAGGGAGGAATATAAATAGGTTTATTTGTACTATAGTTTTACAACTTTCGAGCCGTTTTTACTATATTGAATTACAAATATATAAAAAGCAACTTTATTTATATATATATAATCAAAATCTTTCTTTTGAGTTTATAATTCTTTTAATACTAATTAATGTAAATTTATAAATTGAAGAACAAGAATTTCGAATTCGGAAAATCAATTTTGAAGAGGTATAAGCTTTTTTGCGTTAACAATTATTTTTATATATATAAATATAGAAATCACGATCCATTAATCGATTATATTGCGCATTTAATAGATTATTCGATTTTTATACGCTAACTATAATAATATCATTTATACCTTTAGGATTCAACAATTGAAATATTGCGTTTTTAACAATTTCTATAATATTAGTTTAAACCAAGCAAAATTATACAATTCTTTATCTTATACTTTTTACCTTGTATTTCTTTACTCTATACTTTACTATAGTATATTAATACAACAATATTAATATAATATCTTTAACGCATAGATCAATTAGCTTTATTATAACTTTACTCAATATCCAGGTTTGAAGATACAAACTTTAATACAATATCTATATATAACTCATGGTTATATTTCATTTTTAATAATATATTCTAATTTAGCATTATTGATTCTATTTGTAAACCAAGTTCTATTCGAAACGGCCGATCGCTAATCTTAAAATTTAAAATTTAAAATCGAAAATCATCATCAAAAACCATTTTGTATTTAATTACTTTGTACTTACTTTATAATTCTTTTATACAATAGAACCATCTTTTTATATTTATTTTATTATTCATTTGTACTTTTACACTTTTATATTATAATGTTTATATATCTTTACAAATACGATATAGATAATATAGAAATATCGAAGGTATCGCTGGAAAACGTGAATAATATATTTCGTTTATATTCTTCGAAAGATAAATTTGTATTATTAAAAGAATCAACAATTCATAGCGAAATCGATAATTAATTGTTCGTTGAATAACAAGAATTTTACAAAGAAGGGATTGTAATCAATGAATTAATATTTAGTAATATTTACGTATTTATTAAATACAAATATTACTTTTATCAATAATAAACGGATTTATTAGATGAATATATATTCAAAGATTATAAAGCATTATTTGTAGGATTCTTATTATTTCAATTCGCGAATATCGATAAAAACCTTTTATATTGATTACAAAAGGAATTAAATAGATGTGGAGTATGAATAAATCCAGGAACAAATGGTAGGATTAAAGTATAGATAGTATTATTTGTTGTTTTACAAATAATTAAGTATTACAAATAAATGGATAATAAAATCGTATATTATTATAATGCTAATATTTATTTCAAATTATTCTTTATTCTTTAACAATTCTATAAAATAAAAGCTATAGTTAAAAAGAATATAGATTGTTTATTATCGAAAAAGATTAAAAAAAAAAACAAAAAAACAATATTTAAAAAAAGGAAAAAAGAAAGAAGATTTATTACTAATTTTGCTTTTTTCAAAACTTCTCAGAATATTCTATCCATTAATATTACTAATTAATAAATAAATACTATTTCCATTCCTTAGATTACTAATAAAAAAACCAAAAAGCAAAGCGATATACAATAAACTTTTTGATATATTAATCAACAAAAACGAACAATATAATATAAATAATATTCGAGATTAATATTATAAAAACAATGATAATAATCCATTTATCAAAATCCAGAATAACGAATATAAAAATAATCCATTAAAATCAATATTACTTTGATTACCGAATAAAAGCAATATACAAAAAACGGAATAAAGAATAGTATTTAATCCTAACAATCTCGATAGCTTCAATTCTTTCGATTTTGATTTCGAATTTGATCGTTCTAGTTTTTTGAAACGTATACCGAAAAAATATATAAAGAAAAAAAGAGTATCACAATTAAAATATAAAAAACAAAAGTGAAAGATTGAGAAAAACGAATCCAATTCAAAACCAAAAGAAAAACCATACAAAAAGGATTACAAATGAGAAATAGTACAATTAAAAAAAATCTACAATAAAAAAAAGAAATATTTTAGTAAAAACAACGCTTTTGATTATAAATATCGCATTTTTATTTATAAATGTTTCAAAAATAATATTCTGGATTTATACTTTAATAAAGTATTTGATTTTATATTAACGAGCGATGCTAAAGATTTTTATTACAACAACGTTAAAATCGGAGAATATAAAATAATGATGGAATTTTAAGAGATAATGAAACGAAACTTCAAAAAACTTTAATATCGATAGTGTATTATCAACCAATAAGAAGCTATTCGATTTCGCTAATATATCAATAAATACTCAGATCTTTTTATATTGGAAAACTTTTAGAATATAATAAAGGATTTAAAAATATTATTTAAAGGTTTATTATTACTATTGCAAAATAATAAGTACTTTATTATTAAGATTGTTATTGTTTGCTAAAATATCGAAATATACCGAAATATATTTTATATTCTTAGCATTGATTTTATAGTATTTCAAGAAAGTATTCGGGTTATGATTAATATATAGAATAGTAAACTTTAATTTTAAAAACAATTCTATATTGATCGCAAATATTATAGTTCAAAGAATAACAATTTATTGTATAGATTTAATTGTTATCTTATAAAAACATTTGCGAAAATATTTTTCAAACTATAACAAAAAAATAAATCATGCTATATTTATAAGAAAATAAAATGTTGGTTTGATAAGCATATAAAGGAAAAAAAGGAACAAATTTGTCAAAAATATTGAAAAAAGTTCAAAGGATCGAATACTATATTTAATCAAGTATATAAAGCGTTTATTCTTGAAAAAAAGAAAGAATACTTTAATAATCATTATAAGGATATAAATATCGAAGAATGAAACGTATTTCTTTTGAAATAATATTTGGATACAGAATAATATATTGTTAAAAAAAAAGAAAAAGAATATAAAGAAGATATATAAATCTAAACTAATTTCTTTAATTCTATCAATAACAAAAAAATTGTAATAAACCTATTTAACAAATCCGCGGTATATATAATCACAAAGCTAAAAATAATAAAATAGAAACTATTGTACAAATACAATAATACAAAGTTTTAAAGAATAATAATTAATATAGATATTATATAATAGTTTATAATCGAATATAATTAATATTAAACATTCAAATCATTTATTGAAGATATCCTATTTAATAAAGCGATAATAGAAACTAAAAAATTGTTTTCGGAATAAATACAGCAAGTTTTATTAAATCCATTAAAATCGAATTGCTAATAGAAGATATACAATTTTTTATTTTTTATTTCGAAATATTCTTTTTATTCTTAATCATTAATATAAATCGATTTAAAGCGTATTATAACAATGTTATTGATATATTTGTATTATTAATAAGAAACTTTTTAATGGTTAAGAAATATAAACATTTTATATTGTTATAGAATATCCATGTTCGATAATTCATTTAAAAATCAATCGATATTGATGAATGCTATTTTACAGAAACAGAACTTCGAAGATTTTATTGAAGATTCGGCCATCTTGCAATATACAAATTCCATCGAGTATTATAATAAACAAAGTATAATGATATTTTATAAGAAGATATTGATAAATTAATAAAATTCTGTGAATATTATCAAAAATACAAAAAATTATTCGATAGATTCAAATTCAATCTTTACAATAATGTTCGATTTAATTAATTTATTATTGTTGATGTTATATATATTGATTCGAAATCAATCTTTTATATTATTGATGAGGCAATACGATTTCAAACAGTATAATAAATAATCGAAATGATTTCGAAATATATATAAAATAAATTGAAACAATATTAAATAGATATATATATAGAATCTCTAAATCAAATTATTTATAATATTAGCAATAACTTTATTAACAAAGAATTTATTAGTAATACAATAATGCTAGCTATTATTACAAAGACAATTCCGATCGAAATATATTGATTAATTGAAATGGTTAAACGATACTATTTTCTATTTCAATAAACTTACAATATTATATATGCAAAAATATAAGGATTTGGTTTTACAAAGAATATAGGATTACAAATAGCTATAAAAGCAATCAACGATTTTATAGGATTTAACGGATTAATATCTATATTTTTAGTATTCGATATATATCTAAAAAAAATTGATTTCAATTTAGCATTCATTATTATACAACAATTATTAGTATTTAAAAAGGCAATAACGGAAATTACAAAAATATATATTTAACGATAAGTTTTCGAAGCTTTGAAAATACAAAATGAATTTAATACTACTCCGGTATATGATCTCCTATTAAACTTTAATATATTAATATAGAAAAAAAATTATTATAATACTAATAAATAGATTGAATTATATAAACTTATTTCGATTAAAAACGAAATATATATAATCAAAATGCTTAATAAACCTAAATAATTCAAATTCATAATAATTAAATTATTCTATTATATAGAATTATAAATAGTAATTCTATTAATAAAACAAACCCGAAATGTTATTAACGCAATACTATTTTTGGTATCGAAAAATTATATTATAAATAAATTATTTTTTTCGATATATAATTCAATTTCTTTTACCAAATTATAACGAAAAAAGATCAATGGATTAATGGAAAATAATATATTCGAATTGGTTCGTTTTGATTCTATTTTATCCGGAACAAAAATTTTCAATTCCAAATTTATCAATAAAATGAAAAATGAAGATATTGATTAAGCTTTTCATAAATTATAATTGGTTGTTCAAGTTTTTAAGGATCAAAACAAAAATAAAGTATCAATCTAGTTATTTACTATTCAACGAATTAATCAACGAATTATTTTTAATATTATAACTATTTTTTATATTCAGAATAAGAATATCAAAATGTTTATCCAGGATATTATATAAGCATATATACAATCGATTTCGGATTTGGTATATAAGTTCTATATTCGATCATCAATCGAATTGAATATATTAAAAGGATTCTTATTTCGAATAATACAATCCTTTTATAATATTTCGAAAGCCAGAAATCATTGGTTTAATATTTACCATAAACATTATACTAATACTTTCGGAATGATTTAATCAATATACAATTTATATCTATTATATACAATAATAAAGAATTCAATATTTGCTATTATTGAATTTTAAATAAATGATATATTTATTATTTGCAATAAATAATTCGTTATTCGAGAATAAAATCAATTTCAAAAAGCAAGATTTATGATTAAAAATAAAAAGGAATTTATTATTAACAATTTACTCAAATTTAATGATAATACAATTACATTTAATAAAAACGAAAATATTTATTTTAATTAAAAAAAACAATATCAAAATCTTCAATTGGTTCAAACTTAATTAAAGGATATGCTCGGAATACAAAGGAAACTTAAAAAGGCCGCCGTTTCGAAGGATCAATACATTGTATAATATATACAAAAAGCATATATTGTTATTATAAATTACTTTGAGGTATCTTTCGATTTATTTTTTATTGTTCAAATAATTAATTCGAATAAAGATAATATAGATCTTTTTAATAAACGTATTCAATAGCAAATAGATAACAAAACAAAAGGTTTGAGATATATAGCATTAAATTCGAATTCGTTGAAGTTAATAGTATTTATTGATGTATCCTTCGCTAATAACAAAGACCTTTTTTTATAGATCGGATATATTATTGTATTAATAAACAAATATAATAAAGCAAATCTAATTCATTGGTTTTTGATCAAATATAAGAGAATTACAAAAAGTATATTAACATCGAAGTTATATATAATGTTATTAAGGTTCGATGTTAATGTTGTAATCAAGAGTATTATTAATGAAATCTTTACCAATCAAAAGATTCCATTTATAATTTGCACAAATTTCAAATCATTTTATTAATGCTTTACAAAACTTGAAACAATATAAAAAAAGAGATTGATGATTAATATAATAGCATTTCGATAATTGTATAAATATAGGGAGATTGTGGAAATCAAATGGATCGATAGAAAATCAAACCTAGTAAATACTATAACTAAATCAAAGATATATTAAACTTTAAAGGATCTTATCGATAATAATATGATCAATATCAAGATAATGGAATAAATGAAAAAAAGAACAAAAAAGAAAGAGATTTTTTTATAAAAGAAAAAATGATTTTTAAAAAGTTATTTGTTTTGTTTCTTTTGAAAGTTATTATTACGAATATAATCCAATCACTTTTTTAAAGAATTACCAATATCGAAATATGGATTATATAATCGAGGATTATATAACTGCAAATCATATAATCATTAATGATCGAATATAAAAGATAAATAACTGAGATTATATGATCGAAGGTTACATAATTATGGGACTGTACTACTAATACATCGACATTAATAAAAGAGAAGAATATAAATAGGTTTATTTGTACTATAGTTTTACAACCTTCGAACCGTTTTTATTATACTGAATTACAAATATATGAAAAGCAATTTCATCCATGTATACATGACCGAAGTTCTTCCTTTGAGTTCATAGTTCTTTCAACACTATGGTTGCTAAATACGATTTGAAAACCAAACAATTTAACGTTATTAATATTTTCGTTAATGCTATGAAAAATCCTAATAATGTTTTTGTAATATACTTATTTTCGAATAAATATAAAATGTTTAACAAGTATATTATTATTGATCGAGCTTTATATAGTCTTTAAGATTCATTTGCTTTATAGTATAAAGAATTTATTATTACTTTTATATCTTTTAGTATAATACAATACAAAAAGAAGCTATATATTTATATAATTTAAAACAAATATATTTCAATACTTTTCTTTGTAAACAATATTCAAATTATTTATTACAAAAAATATATCAAAATAGCCTACAAAATTATCGAAGGAATCAAAAAGAAATATAAACTACGCGATTTGGATGATATCTTATGGTTTTTGGGAATTCGAATTATAAGGGATCGAAAACTATGCAAACTCTAGCTAGCTTATAATACCTATATATCCAAAATAGCTAAAAAATTCGGCTTCGCTAATGGCAGCGCTGCTACCCCTTTACCCACCATAATATTTATTAAATACAAAAAAATCGCAATTCTTTTTTTTATAAAGGTTTATTAGAAAAAGGTTGGCTTTATATTTTATATAATTATTACTATTCGATTAAATATTGTTTTTGTAGTTTTTTAACTAAATCATTATTTGATTAATTTATTAAAAAAGTATATAAGAACTATAAATCATTGTTTACAATATTTGTAAAATATAAAATATTTAGATTATAAATATGGCGAAAATCCATTACTTTAACTTTTATTTTACTTCGATACTTCTTTTGCGAATGATTTTGATTCTAAACGATCTTTATAAGAATATATTATGTTTTTATTTGGAAGCTTTGTTATTTGGAAGGCTTTTCGCTAAGTTATTATTATTACATTTACTATAAAAGCAAAGCTTTTAAGTATTAAATATACTATTAAAAAGATTATAGTTATTTTTAAACTTTTAAAAATGATTAATTTAATAGTACGGGAATTTGTTATAGTTTATTGTGATAATACTTAAACTATTCGTTTTATTATTAGAGAAAACAAATATATTACTACGAAATTGCATTATATTAATATTCAAAATATATAATTTCGTTAAGAATATACAAATCAAAGGTTTTTAATATTCTATTTGGCAATTAAAGATATATTTGTAGATAGATTAACAAAGAATTTGAATTATTAACCATTTGAAAGGTTTATATTATTGATTAATTTATAAGATACTAAATTATATATTACAAAAATCGATTAAATCTTATACTTTAACATTATATAACTTATAATAATATCCTTTTTCTATCGCTTGTTATTTCTTTTGGCCTTTCGCTTAATAGCAATGGCTCAGGCCAAATTCTATATTTTTTGATCATTATCGTTATTATTATCATTCTTTAAAACAAGGTTTATAAAAGCATTTATAAAGCGATTTGCTATAATAGGATTTGCATTGTTTGCATTTTTTAAACCTTTTGAATATAATTTCTTTTCCTTTTTTTTTCTTTTTATAACTACTTTTTTCTTCTTCTTTTGTTTTTTTTTTAACCCTTTTTTTTTCTTCAACTTTTTCTTATAATAGAATAACATTATCCTTAATATTATCCTAAACGATTTAAACTTTTATATTTCATTTATTATTATTTTCATGTTTTCAATATAAAAAATGAAACTATTTATCAACTTTGTTTTTCCCTTAATCTTAGTTTTAAAAAAGTTAATAGCTATCGTATAGAAATAATTAAAGAGTTTAATACAAAAGTAACTATAACATCTATAATATCTTATATTGGTTGAGTTAATATTGCGATAGTATATGCTATCGCTTTGCTTTGCAATTAACAATTTCATATATTGAATATAAAGCACAATATTCCTCTTTCTTTTTATCTTTGGCTTTCTATATTTAAACGCTTTTTTCTTCATTTTTTTTCTTTTTCTTTTCCCCTTTTCTTTTCCTTTTCCTTTCCCCTTTCTCTCCCCCTTTATCTTTATAACTACCTTCATCTTTTTTTTCTTAGTACTATAAATGTTAAGATTTATAACCCTTTCCGCTTTACTTTTTACAAACTCTTTATTTCTATTAAAACTAATATTTTAAAAAAGAAATGAACGATCCTAATAATTATTACTAAAAAGATTTGTAGAGTTATTCAAATTCATCTTCTCTTTCTTTTCTACTTCAAATTTAATTGGATGCTAGAATTATATTAGTATTATACCAAGCAATTAACAAGTTCAAAAGTATTTACTTTATATTTGTGTATATTATGTTTCGCAGAATTAATTGTAGCTATTTGTAAAGAAAAAGCTATTGGTAATAATGCTTTAATAAAAGCGTTTGGGAAAAGGATTTTAGAAAATATTAATTAAAAGTTATATTAAAAGCAATAATATATATAATCATTACCTTTATTGTTAATTGATGGTTTTTTTCGAACCAGCATTACTTCAAAAAGCAAAAAGCTTTTATTTTCTTCTTTTTTTTCTCTTTTTTTTTCTTTCTTTTTCTCTTTTTGGATACTAAGAAAAAAAGAAGATAGAACCATTACCAAATAATTGATTAGAACAAACGGTGAATCTATTCTATTTATTAACATATTTTTTTTTTCAAAATCGAATTAAAAGATAGAAATATTTTATTAATAGAATATCTATACAGCTTAAAACCTTTTGAAGAAAAAATCAATCAATGAATGGGAAAAGAGTGTATATTGCAAAGGTTATTTATATAATTAAAGTAAAATAAATGCTGAGAATAAACTGTTAAATTGTATAAGAAAGCTATATTTGATTATATTAAAAAGGTTATACAATTTTAAGTTTAAAATGCAAATATCTATTGTTTTAAATTTATAATATATTATACTTTATAAACGATATTGTTTATTATCTAAGCAATAGTTGTCATCAAAAAACGATTTAATTTGATGATTAAACAACGATTTCTTTGCTCTCTTCATCGTTAATGCTATTGAGCTATTGCTAGCCGAGATTATACGCGTTGCTACTAGTAATATATATGTACAATAACAAATATTTATATTAATAACTTATACAATGCAATTTTGTTGTTTATATATTTCTTTTGTTATATTGCAAATTAATAATGTTATTGTTGTTTTAGAAAGTATATCATAGAATATGGCTATTCTTGGTATTATTTTTGTATTTCTAGTATATTCTTTACTTTTCTTATTTATTTGTATTTGGGTATACTAGCTCCATTACAATAAAGGCTACGTATCTTTTACTAAGGTAATACTTTTACCGAGGCATTATTACTGCTTTATATCATACTTATATATAGACTTCTAGCTATTAGAGTTTAAGGTTAAGTCGATCAAGCTTTTCTCTATTATATGAATCTAGTTCCTATTATCTACACTATTAAACCATACTTTTGTATTGTCTCTCGATTCCCACTACCGTAACTTATATTATACTATCGCATGATATAAAACATATGTACGGCATATACTCGCTAATCGAGTATATAAGCCGTGACAACGTGCATGTGCATCGGAACGTTTGCTATGCTAGCCGGGCAGCGAAAGCGTAATAGAACCTTTTATAAAAACAATCACTTTTGTTATTAATTTCGATTTTCTAATATTATATATATATTTCAAAGTCTTATTAACTTTTACAATAACGATTTATTATTATTATAATGTTTATATTTTTTTAAAAAAGTTTAATATTCTATAATTGTATTGTATTATAATACAAAAGCTTCTTTAATATTCTTCAAAATCAAAATTAAACTTTTTATTATATATTAAAAATTTAAAATAGATTAATTGTTTTATAAGAATATTAACTTTCTAATCGAAGTTGAAAATTTATATAATTCGAAATCTTTTTTTTTTAATTTTATCTTTTATATAAAATATTATTATATATTAATATATTTAATTTTATTATAAAACTTATTTTTTTATATTCAATTAATATTACTTTTTGTTACGAGTAAACTATTACGGTATATATCGCTGCGTACTATCATTTATATATATATACTATATATATTCAATTAGTTATATATTCGATATAGCGCGTTATTTTAACATGATAATTATAAGCCCGGTTAGCGCATTGGTATAATACTCCATTTGAGTTTGTTTATTTTCAAGGATTTTTAAGGAATCCACTCCGGCATCTTTATTAGTAAGCAGCTCGATTAATTAACCTATCGAGATTCGTTTCATTAAACCTCATTTGAAGCTTTATATATATATTGAAAAGCTAAATATGTTCGTTTTAATTGAATGTTTTCACGCTGAGAGCGTAAAGTACGTAAGAAGCACGTATTTACTAAACATTATACTCTTACGTATTACTTGGATCTTCCGATAATAGGTGCACGGGCATACTAAAGTATACGTACGCTAAGGTGCTCAAGCTTATTAAAGCATACATACGCTAAAATGCTCGAGTATACTAAAACATATATACGCAAAAATGCATAAGCACATTAATCGCTTTTGATTTATTAACGCTAAAAGCATCGAAGTATTAATCGAGCTTAATATATCAACTAATTGAACTTATAATTACTATTATACAATCATATTATGATTTATAATACTGTAAATCCTTATAATTACAAAGCTATATAATGATTATATGTAATCATATATAATCATATATATATAATATATAAAGAACAAATGAATCCTGGATTTAAAAAAAGAAACAATAATATAATCATTGTTTTATATTTATACTTTTATCCCTTTTTGATATCATTTCTGTCATGTCAAAATGACGCGTCATATCGAACATATGGCTAATTGGATATATATAGTATATATATATAGATGGTAGTACACAGCGGTATATACCGTAACAGTTTACTCGTAACACACCCTTAAGATTGTTGACGCTTAAGGCAGGGATCTTACTCTATAGAAATGCCTTATAAAGTGGAACGTAGCGAAGTGGAATCATATAATTGATTCAAAATGGAGTAATCCATACATATAGAGCTCAAGCAGGGTTTAATGGATCGAATCTCATTCGTAAGCTAATGCAGCTGATCCACTAATAAAGGTG
The DNA here is from genome assembly GCA_002162555.1 of Monilinia aucupariae. NCBI lineage: Eukaryota > Fungi > Ascomycota > Leotiomycetes > Helotiales > Sclerotiniaceae > Monilinia > Monilinia aucupariae. The sequence continues at coordinate 959,182 of NGKF01000014.1, forward strand.
CTGGAGTGGATTCCTTAAAAATCCTTGAAAGATAAGCAAACTCAAATCGAGTATTATATTAGTGCGCTAACCGGGCTTATAACTGTCATGCCAAAATGACGCGCCATATCGAATATATGGCTAATTGGATATATATAGTATATATATATGGATGATAGTACATAGCGGTATATACCGTAACAGTTTACTCGTAACAATTTCATTATATATTCGTAGCTATCCTCTATAATAGTTATAAGCCCGGTTTGTATTCGAAATCTCTACAATAACTACAAATTGAATATCGATATCATATAACTCCTTTTTTCCTTTTGATTCCTAATCATCTTTTATTATATTTTCATCTTTTAGTAATCATTTTTTTCATTATATCAAAGATTATTTTTAACAATCGATTGGATTGATCTTTTTAATACTTATCACTCAAGAACATTAATTGCTTTAAGCATATTTGGAACAATATCGATCCGGATACTCCAAACTTTTCCAATTACCAATTTCGTAATTGATTAAACGCTAATTCACCCCAAACCCTTTTTATGGATATTATGATTTTTGAAAAGAATCGTAAACGCTAAAATCAATATGCTATAAACCTTAAAGTTTACAATCGATACGCTAATACAAATATTGAAATAAATGGAATGTTTAAACCTAAACTTTTTGCTAATCCTATCCTTGCTATATTCGAAGATTTTGCAAAGAACTTTTTGTTTATAAAGAAGATTTACAAAACTTAAAAAAGTGAATACAACGAAAATCATGATAATTTTCGCTATGTGTTCGATTGGATTATATTTACAATCGATTTATTCTACGTTTTGAAAATCTTTCAAAAAGCTACGCAAAACTAAACCCTAAAACAAATTATTGTTTAACTATAAATAAAGATTGTTTCTACTAATTCAATAATCCTAAAGACTATTCAAACCAAATATATCGATCACTTTAATAATATACGTAATAAACAAATCGCTTCAATAAAATAATATAAAAAGTAAGAATCACTTTATACTCGAGTATTAGTCTACAACTTTTTGAAGATTAAAGGAATCCGTAAATATAAACAATTCTTAGAAATATTCAACAAATTAGCCCCAAATTGGGTAAAACAATAATTTATTATTTTGAACATTAAAAACAAAAAAGGATGCTACATTATTACTCTAAAACAATACAATAGTCTTTTTATTGATTATATCGATCGAATAACTTGTAATCCTTTGTTAAAAAAATCCTTCGCTATTTCAAGATCTGGATTACAATAATCATCCGGATCTAAACGATAATCGAAAAGCAATAACGCTATTCAACATTGTTCTTATAAAGAGAATCAAATAATTGAGTTAAATCATTAATATAAGCTCGATAAGTGCCGAATGGTTGAATTAACTTTTACAAATAAATGTATTGATTAATCTATTCGATTTATTAATGAAAAATAAATTAAAGAAATTAATGAATATATTAAAAACAAAAAATATAATAATCTTTGTAACGTTTTATTCAAAAAGAGATGGGTTTTTGATACTCAAGCTAATTAACCTTATGGATCTTTATCAAAAAAGGATCTTTACAATATTGCTTTTTGCATTATCGATTCGAACAAATATATTAACGCTTTTTCAACTTCGATAATCATTCCTATACATATATTGGTTAACTATACTTTGTTGAACAATTGCAATGTTATATATATTATTAACGATGCAAACTTTTTAGTAAACGGAAAATACATCCTTAATAATATCTCGGATTACATCGAAGTAGGATTGTTAAGCTTACTAATAGTTGGTTGTAGCGATAAAGTAATCAAAAGAATTTTACTGAATAAAATGAATTTTACATTAATTAATATTATATTTGTTTTTGGTTTTTATATTAATTTTATATCCGAAACTCTTTTTCGTAACAAAGGTGTTTGGTTTAATAGTTTTAATGCTATTATTAAAATTGGCGATCGGGTTAATAACACTATTATTGTTTAATGCATTAGAAATTACAATCTTGTTTTTTTAGAATATAACGTTTGTTTCAACTATTCTAATGAGTCTAATTTTCTTATAAGTATAAATATTATAATGTTTATCAAAAGCCAAAAGATCAATAAGTCTTTTCTTTAATTATACAAAACGATAAATCCTCGAATAAAATCAAACGATTTATAATATAAAAGATCAAAACATTTTAGCAAAAAAGTATTGAAATATCTAGTTAGGATAGCTAAAGGAGTATAGATCAAAGGAATTACTTGAATAGAATACATCAATTATTTATGCATTTATACTAAATAGATTGTTTTACGCTTATTTAATGATTATTAATCATTTAAACCTTTTTATAAAATTCAATGGGATTTGTTCGATTTTTCTTATACTTATAACGAAACATTATGAATACTAATAATCAAAGATATGTATAATAGAAAAATCTTTATTATTATATTAATTCAAAAAACGTATAATAAGGTTTCTAAAGTTTTATAAAACTTCGTTGTATAGGTTTATTGTAAATATAATCTTTATATTGTAATAATCAAGCAAAATAATGATATATCCGTAATAGAAATTAAAAGTAATATTGCGTTCAAAAGATAGATTTTCGAAAAAAGTATAGAATTTGAACTTTTCCCATCCCTTATGTATAAGCCTAACGAAAAAGCGAAATGCGTAAGGCAAGAAATTATTACTAAATAGATTAAGATATACATTTCAATTGAATTGCTAAATAAAATATAGATAAAAGCCGCTTTTGTTGCTATATATTTATATAATATTAATCCATTAAAAGCAAAAAATTGGAAATGCTCTAACAAAATAATTGATTCCTAATTCAAGTAATACTACAAATAATATTTATCATTATTGTTACGAAAAATCATTAACAATCTTTGCTTCAATTGAAATAAGATATACAAATATAATTGCTGTGCATTTTTGTTAAACAAAGAAAAAGAAGCTAAAATAAAAATAAAATAGTATAAAACCAACCCGCAAATACATATTAAGTATCTAATCGAATATATTCTTATTACAACGATTTTCCGTATTTGAATCCCTATACTCGATAAAGTTATTATTATATGAAATATTAAATTCGATAAAAGATTTGTTTATAAAAACGATTTTTATAGCAAAACTGTTAATGCTATACCAATTCGAGTAATCAAAAAATTGATCGTTGAATTGGATATTCAATAAATGGAATCGCTGGATAGCACTATTTTGAAGAACGTAGATAATAAATTTACTGGAGAACTTATACAAAAAAAGCTTAAGATTGTATACACTCTTGATCAAAATCATAAACGCTCTAAATCTTCAACCTTGAAAATGATTAAAATAATTGAAAAAGATTAGAAAGGTTAAAAAAATCGGGTAATAGAATTCTCGCCATTTACTTTAATTTATGATAATGAGTATGATACTTCGTTAAACCTCAATACAATTATAAATATCGACAAGTTTTTGCCGGTTTTTAATAAACCAAAATCTTCGTTAACTATACTTACAATAAAGAATGAAAGCCCGCTCAAAGTAATTAATTTATAGAAAGTTTGCATGGACTTTAGTTATAGAGAATCAACAACTCCACCAAAACTATTAATACTAGTGTTAAATAGTAATCTTAAGGATAATAAATCGAATAATTATTTGATTCTTGATAAAGAAGAGAAAGATCCATTATTGCTTTTTATAAAAAGGAATACATTTAAAAGATCTTTTTTATCGTTTATATTTAACAAAGCTATTAAACGGTTATATACTTTACAAATAGAGATTTCTAAGCTTAATATTAATACTAAGGAGTATACTAAATACAATGTGTTTAACAATATTAATATGATTCTTAATTATACAAAGCATCAAATAATAGATCGCACTAAACGTTCAAATCGTTTGCGTCAATAAACGAATGGTCATTACAAAACTAACATTTTCATTGGTACCGTGATTATTTAATCATACAAATTCAAAAATGGATTTCAACAATTAAATGATTTTCATAATACTTTCTGGCCTAATAAGCAAAAGGATAAATTAAATAAACAAAATGGTAAGTTTATCATTATATATAATATAGTAATTGTTACAATAAAATATAAACCGACAATTATACTTTTGATTTAACTTAAGATCATGGATTTTCCGCGAATGTTAAAATCAATAATATTATTATTATCGAAATTCTTCTATAATCTTTGGATATATATATTTGGATATTGGTTTAAAATGGATTGTAATTGTGAGATTAAAGTATTGCAAAACCAAAGCATTTAGCAAAAAATTGAAACAATATTGGCTAAATCAAAGCCTATTCTACTTCAATAAATATTTATTTATAAGAATAATCAAAACGATTATATTAATTGTTGCAAATCATAACTAATGGTCAAAGGAGATTTTCAAGATATAGCGATAATTGAGTTAATTTATGTTACTATACTTGCCGCATAGTTCTTTCGTATAATGATGGTAATAATAACAAAAGATAATTTTGAAACAAAGTAATACAACGTTGTAAATACCTTCGTTAATACATTTCGAAATCCTATTGAGAATTTAATGATATGCTATATACTAGATGAGTATAAAGTATTTGGTAAATCTATTACTTTCAATCGTACATTGTATAACTTGAAAGATTCTTTTATACTTTAATATAAAGAGTTTACAAATACACTCATCAACTTTAAAATAGTAAAATGCAAAAAAAAGCTTTGTATTTTCATATCTTTTGATTACTATATATTCATCCTATTCTTTATTAATAATATTCAAATGATCTATTACAAAAAGTATAAACATCAAAAGGATCAAATAGTTAATGGAATTAAGGCTAAATATAAGCTTAAAGATCTTAGCGATACTTAATGGTTTCTAAGGATTCGAATCATTAAAGATTGATAATTTAAAAAATTGTAACTAACACACAATACCTATATTAACAAAATCGCTCGCAAATTTGGTTTTACAAAAGAAAAAACAACTATACCATTTCCAATTATAGTATTTGAAAAGAATAAGAATATGGTTTTTCTTTTAAAAATAAAAAAATATCAAGAAAAAAATTAGATTAATTCTGTATTCGATTATAACAATTAAAGTCGATTTAGCTTTTCTTTCCTTCAAACTAAGCGAATATAACACTAACCCTTCAAAAGATCACCAAACAATTATTGATCATTGTATCGTATACTTATACGGATCTCGATACTTTTCTATTTGCTATAAAAACGATTATATTCTTCAAATAATAACCTTTTCAAATGCTTTCTTTACAGATAATATAGTTACATAAAGATTTTCTTAAAGCTATATAATTATATTATATAATAATGTTATTATATAGAAAGCTACAAAGCAAAACATAATTATTATTTCGATTATAAAAGCAAAACTTTTAAATATGAAAAGATCAATCAAAAAAACAATAACAATATTGAAGCTTTTAAAAAAAATTAAGATATTAGTAAAGAAACTTATTAATATTTTTTGCGACAATATTTAAACGATTCGATTAATAATTGATGAGAATAAAAGAATCTCTATTAAACTTAAATATATAGATATTCAAAATATATAGCTTCGTTCAAAATACGCTAATAAGCGATTTCTAATCACATATTTACCAATTGTCGATATGCTAATAAATAAGCTTACTAAGAATCTCACTTAATAAAAGTTTAAATATTTTGTTAAACTAATCAATATACAAAACGCCAAGGATCGAATCATAAAGGTTATCGAATAATCGATAATCATATAGTATTCAAACAAATTAATATTACAATACTCCCCTCATACCTCACTACCCCAATCCCCACTTTTCACCCTTACTTTAAGGAAGCTCATCTCCAAACAACCTTTCCACCATCATTACTATCCATCTTTTTTTCCTTTTTCTTCTTTTTTATCTTTGCCATCGCAAAGTAATCCTCCGAAACATACTTGTTTTCAAAGGAATTCGCTTTCAACGCAAACATACCCCACACTAACTTCAAAGCTACCTAAAGATCGATATACTTCAAAACGCTCCGAAAAACGGCTCGAAAACGCTTTATCTCCTATAATCACATAGTTAGCGATTATAACATAAAGCGAAGAAAAAGTATTATATCTTTTCATCGTTATTAGCCTTTGTAACCAAAAAATCATTCGCTATTACATACAAATATATCGATAAAAGCCAATACATATATATAAAACATTAATAACATCGAATTTTTTAGGAATCCATATTTTTATAACAAATTCTATCTTTTTGCTTAACGATCAATGATTTTATACATTGTATATACGAATAAGGATTCTTTAACTCTTTAAACCAAGTTTTTTTGGCAAAAATACAAAAAGTTAAAGTAAAAAAAGTAATAAAAATAAAAGATATTATTTTAAACCTTTTATTGCCCGATTTATCACTATATTTAATCCTTAAAAGATTAAAACCAAAATCCTTACCAAAATCCTATAAAATATAAATAATATACTATTAAAGTAATTATAATGCTTATTTTATAACGAAGCAAGGAATCTTTATCCTTATCCTCACTTTGATCTTTATCCTCATTCTTGTTGTTATTTTTGCTAAAGGAATCGGTTTGAAAAAAACAAAAAAGAAAAGAATCGAAAAAGTAAAAAGAAAAAGAATAAAAGAACAAAAAGCAACGATAGAAACAACAAAAAGGGGAAATAAAAGTACAGAAAAAGTGTTTTAGGGACGATTTAAAAGGATCAAAAGAAAAAGAAAAAGCAAAAGGAAAAGAAGAAGCAAAAAGAATAGAAAGAGTAGAAAAAGAAAGAGAAAAGGGAGAAGAAACGTAGCAACAGAAAGCAACCAAAGCTTTCCAAGCATAAAAAAGGTTCCCGGCTTAAAAGTTGCGAACATGGCGAAGTATATTGATATTAATATTATTGATGTTATTGTTATTGGTTATTGTTGTTGTTGTTATTGCTATTGTTTTTAATAGTTTGAAGAATTAAAGGATCGAAGAATCAAAGCTATTATTATATAACCGAACAATGGAAATCACAACAAAACAACAATACGCTATAAAATAATTAAATATAACAAATATATAATAAATGCTTTCAATTATAGTCGTTATTGCTTATAGGATCGACGATCCAGGCATCTATAAAATCATATAGAATTACTTATTTATACAACTACTCGTAAAGAAATTGCATATATATCATTAGATTAATTTCCGTTTGTTTATTTATATTAACAAAAAATCATGCGAATAGCGCATAGTTGTAGATTTACTCATTTTGTTTGCTTTATAAACAAATTATATACACAGTATATAATCTAAAGGGTGTATCATACTGAAAGCGTAAAGCATATGAGAAACACGTGTTTACTAAACATCATGCTCTTATATATTACTTGGATCTTCCGGTAGTAGGTGCACGGGCACACTAAAATATACGTACGCTAAAATGCCCGAGCCCACTAAAGCATACGTACGCTAAAATGCTTAAGCACACTAAAGCATACGTACGCAAAAGTGCATAAACATACTAATCGCTTTTGATCTACCAACGCTAAGAGTATCGAAGTATTAATCAAGCTTAGCATATCGACTAATTGAACTTATAACTATTATTATACAATCACATCATAACTTGTAATATTGTAAATCCTTATAATTACAAAGCTATACAATGATCATATATAATCACATGTAATCATATATATATAATATATAAAGAACAAATAAATCCTAGATTTAAAAAGAGAGATAACAATACAATCACTATTTTATACCTATACCTTTATCCCTTTCTGATATCACTTCATTATATATTCGTAGCTATCCTCCGTAATAAATGTGTATATATTATGCGCGGCGTAAAGATCAACTCTACTGTTAATCGCTATTTAATAAATACTAGTAACGTTTTATAAATTAATGATTAAACTAGATCATATATAATATCTTTTTTATAAGCATCTTTAGTTTATAATATAAGCTTCGCGAATAGAGCAAAGTTAAAGCATTTGCATTCTTTAGTTATTTGTTTAAACTTGTTGTTATCCAAAGTTCCAGAAAATATTGTTTTTTAATCTTTATTTTGTATTTTTCTTTACATTAGTTTCGTTAATATCCTTTATAATAGTATCAATAGTTTCTTTTGTAACGGTATCAATAATCTTTTTTATAACGATATTAACAATCTCCTTTATAATAATATCAACAATCTTCTTTATAATGATAACAATAATCTTTTTTGTAATAGTATTAATAATCTCCTTTGTAACGATATCAATAATCTCTTTCGAAATACTAGTTTTCTTTGTAATAGTATCAATAATCTCTTTTATAATGGTATCAATAGTCTTTTTCGTAATAGTATCAACAATCTTCTTTGTAATGATATCAATAATCTTCTCTATAATAATATCAATAATCTCTTTTGTAATGATATCAATAATCTTTTTTGTAATAGTATTAACAATCTCTTTTATAATACTAGTTTTCTTCAACGCTTCTTTATTTTACGTATTGTTCGCGTTTTCTATACTTTCATTTTATTTGTTGTTTATGTTCTCCATATCTTTACTTTATTAATCGTCCGCGTTTTTTTCGTTTTTATTCTATTTTGAGACTAGAGTGGAAATATCAATAACTTTTCTTTACAAAAAGCCAATTGATACATTAATAGCAACTTTCTTTTTAAATCGAGCTTTAATATTATACTTATCAATTTTTGCGAAGTATTAAGTTTCTATATTTTCGATATTATTAATATTCTTGTTAATGGCTTTAATTTTAATTTTAATATGAATATAAAGATAAATAAATAAATTAATAAAGCTTTTTATAGTAAAGATGATTCGAATATATGCTTTATATTATTTAATAACAATAAAAGTATTAATAATATTGAAAAAGATATTATTAGTTTATTTAAGGTTATAAATATTGTTAATATAAATGTAAAAGGCTTTAGTTCGGATATATATTACAGAATTTTGACCGAAGTTGTTAGTAAATCCTACAATTGTAATTTGAACCGGGTCAGCGAATATAATAGAGGTAAAGTTTTTTTGGATCGAATCGATGAAATAGACTTTGATTTGATTATAACTTTTGCTGAAATGAATTTCAATCAATTTGTTAAATGTATAACGATAAACTTTAATTTGGATTGTATAATAGATAATAATTCCAATATAAACAATTGGGATTTGATTGTTAATTAATACTTTTATAATATTAATGATGATTATTGTAAAAATAAAGTTAAATTAGGATTTAGTAATATTGTTTATGATTTCGGGCAAATCAAAAGCTTTTATATAAAGATATTAAGTGATAATAAGGAAATCAAGGAAAATAGTTTATAATTCGTTTATTATCAATTTGTATATAAAAAATCGGGTTAGATTTGTAATTTGAACCGAATCTACTAATCGAAAATTATAAAACAACGCCAACGGGATAGTTATAATACCGGGGTAATTACAATGTTATCGGTATAACTTAGCGATAAACTAATAAACGAATTGGAAATAAATAAAAATATTTTAATCTAATTTAAAGGTATATGTCACGCTAAGAGCGTAAGGCACGTGAGAAGCACGTGTTTACTGAACACCATGCTCTTACGTATTACTTGGATCTTCCGGTAGTAGATACACGAGCACTCTAAAAAGCATACGTACGCTAAGGTGCTCGAGCACACTAAAAGTATACGTACGCAAAAGTGCACAAGCACATTAACCGCTTTCAATTTGCCGGCGCTAGAAGTATTGAAGTATCAATCGAGCTTGGTATATCGATTAATTGAACTTATAATTACTATTATACGATTATATTATAATTCGTAGTATTATAAATCCTTATAATTACAAAGCAATATAATGATTACGTATAATCACGTATAATTATATATATGTAGTATATAAAAAACAAATGAATTCTATATTTAAAGGGATAAACAATAATATAATCATTGTTTTATATCTATACTTTTATCTCTTTCTAATATTATTTTATTATATATTCGTAGCTATCCTTTGTAATAGTTATAAGCCCGGTTTATGCTCGAAATCTTTATAATAATTATAATTCGAATATCGATATTATACAACTTCTTTTTTCCTTTTAATCTTTAATCATCTTTTATTATATTTTTATCCTTTAGTAATTATTCTTTTTATTATATTAAAAATCATTTTCAATAAATAAGCGGATTGATCTCTTTGGTATTTATCATTTAAAAACATTAATTGCTTTAGGCATATCTGGAACAATATCGATCCGGATACTTCAAACTCTCTCAATTACCAATTCTGTGATTAATTAAACGCTAATCTACTTCAAGCCCCTTTTATAAATATTATGATTTTTGAAGAGAATTGTAAACGTTAAAATCAATATGCTATAGACTTTGAAACTTATAATCGATATATTAATATAAACATCGAAATAAGTAAAATATTTAAACTTAAGCTTTTTATTAATCTTATCTCTATTATATTCGAAAATCTTGCAAAGAACTTTTTGCTTATAAAGAAAATCTATAGGATTTAGAAAAATGAATACAACCAAAATTATGATAACTTTTATTATATATTTAATTGGATTATAACAATAATCGATTTATTCTACGCTTTGGAAATCTTTTAAAATGTTATACAAGATTGTACTTTAAAACAAATTATTGTTTAGTTACATATAAAAATTGCTTTTATTAATTTAACAATCCTAAGGATCATTTAAACCAAATATATTAATCATTTTAACAATATATGCAATAAACAAATTGATTTAATGAAATAGTATAAAAAGTAGAAATCATTTTATATTTAAACATTAGTTTACAATTTTCTAAAGATTAAAGGAATTTGTGAATATAAACAATTCCTGGAAGTATTTAGCAAATTAATCCCAAATTAGTTGAAACAATAATTAATTATTTTGAATATTAAAAATAAGAAAGGATGCTATATTACTATTTTAAAACAATACAATAGCTTTTTCGTTAATTATATCGATCGGATAATTTGTAATCTTTTGCTAAAAGGATCCTTTGCTATTTCAAGATTTGAATTACAACAATTATCCGGATTTAAGTAACAATTGTAAAGCAACAATACTATTCAATATTGTTTTTGTAAAGAAAATCAAATAATCGATTTAAACCATTATTATAAGTTTAACAAATGCCAAATAATTGAATTAGCTTTTACAAATAAATATATTGATTAGTTTACTCGGTTTATTAATAAAAAGCAAATTAAAGAAATTAACGAATACATTAAAGATAAGAAATATAATAATCTTTATAACGTCTTATCCAAAAAGGAATAGTTTTTTGGTATTTAAACTAATCAATTTTATGAATCTTTATTAAAGAAGGATCTTTATAACATTGCTTTTTGCATTATTAATCCAAACGAGTGTATTAGCGCTTTTTCAACTCTAATAATCATTTTTATATATATATTGATTAACTGTATTTTGTTGAATAATTGCAATGCTATATATATTGTTAATAATATAAACTTTCTAGTAAACGGAAAATACATTCTTAATGACATTTCGGATTATATCAAAACAAAATCGTTAAATTTGCTAATAATTGGTTGTAGCGATAAAGTAATTAAAGGAATTTTGTTGAATAAAGCGAATCTTATATTGATTAATATTACGCTTGTTCTTGGTTTTTATATTAATCTTATATTCAAAACCCTTTTTTGTAACAAAAGTGTTTGGTTTGATAGCTTTGATGTTATTATTAAAATCAGCGATTAAATTAACAATACTATTATTACTCAATGCATTAAAAAGTATAATTTTATCTTTTTAAAATATAACGTTTATTTCAATTATTTTGATGAATTTAATTTTCCTATAAGCATAAATATTATAATATTTATCAAAAGCTAAAAGATCAATAAACTTTTTCTTCGATTACGCAAAACAATAAAACCTTGAATAGAATTAAACGATCTATAATATAAAAGATCAGGATATTTCGGCAAAAAAGCATTGGAATACTTAGTTAGGATAATTAAAAGAGTACAGATTAAAGGAATCATTCGAGTAGAATACATCAATTGTTCATATATTTATATTAAACAGATTGTTTTATATTTATCTAATGATTATTAATTATTTAAACCTTTTTATAAAGTTTAATAGGATTTGTTCGATTTTTTTTATATTTATAACGAAGCGTTATAAATATTAGTAATTAAGGATATATATAATGAAAAGATTTTTATTATTGTATTGATTTAAAAAACGTATAATGAAGTCTTTAAAGTTTTATAAAACTTTGTTGTATAGGTTTATTGCAAATATAGTTTTTATATTATAGTAATCAAGCAAAACAATAATACGTTTGTAATAAGGATTAAAAATAATATTGTATTCGAAAGATGAATCTTTGAAAAGAGTATAGAATTTGAACTTTTTTTATCTTTTACGTATAAGCTTAACGGAGAAACGGAATGTATAAGGCAAAAAATCATTATTAAATAGATTAAAATATATATTTCAATTAGATTATTAAATAAAATGTAGATAAAGGTCGCTTTTGCTATTATATACCTATATAATATTAGTTTATTAAAAACAAAGGGTTGGAAATGCTTTAACGAAATAATTGATTTCTGGTTTAGATAATACTACAGATGGTATTCATTGTCGCTGTTACAAAAGATCATTAACGATCTTCGCCTTAATTAAAGTGAGATATACAAATATAGTTGCTGCGCATTCCTATTAAACAAGGAAAAAGAAGCTGGGATAAAGGTGAAATAATATAAAACCAACCCGTAAGTATATATAGGGTATTTAATCGGATATATCTTTATTATAACAATCTTCTGTATTTGGATCTTTATATTTAATAAAGTTATTATTATACAAAATATTAAATTCAATAAAAAATTTGTTTATAAAAACAATCTTTATAATGAAATTGTTAACATTATATCAATCCAAATGATTAAAGAATTAATCGTTGAATTGGATATTCAACAAATAGAATCGCCGGATAGCATTATTTTAAAGAATATGGATGATGAATTTATTAAAGGATTTGTACAAAAAAAGTTCGAGATTGTGTGTATTTTTGATCAAAATCATAAACGCTTTAAATCTTCGATTTCGGGGGTAATTGAAATAATTAAAAAAGATTAAGAGGATCAAAAAAATCGGGTAACAAAATTTTTGTTATTTATTTCAATTTATGATAATAAGCATGGCACTTCGTTAAACCCCGATATAGTTATAGGTATCGGCGAGTTATTATCGATTTCAAATGAATTAAGATCCTTGTTAACTATATTTACAATGAAGAATGAGAGTTTGTTCGAAATAATTAATTTATAGAAAGCTTGTATAAACTTTGGTTATAGAGAATTAACGATTTTATTAAAACCATTAATATTAGCATTAGATAGTAATCTTAAAGATAATAAATTGAATAATCATTCAATTCTCGATAAAAAGAAGGAAGATTCATTATTGCTTTTTATAGAAAAGAATACGTTTAAAAAATCTCTTTTGCTATTTATATTTAACAAAGCTATTAAACGGTTATATACTCTATAGATAAAGATTCCTAAGTTTAATATCAATACTAAGAAATATACTAAATACGATACATGTAATAATATTAATATAATTCCCGATTATACAAAACATTAAACAATAAATCGCATTAAACATTTAAATTGTTTATATCAATAAGCGAATGATTACTATAAAATTAATACCTTCATTAGTATCGTAATTACTTAATCATGCAGATTCAGAAATAGATTTTAACGATTAAATGAGTTCTATAACACTTTCTGACCTAATAAACAAAAGAATAAACTAGATAAACAAAATGATAAGTTTATCACTATATATAATATAATAATTGCCGCAATAAAATATAAACCGATAATTATGTTTTTGATTCAACCTAAGATTACGAATCTTTTACAAATATTAAAATTAATAACATTATCATCATCAAAATTCTTTTATAATCTTTGGATTTATATATTCGAATATTGGTTTAAAATGGATTATAATCGCAAAATTAAAACATTACAAAATTAAAGCATTTGACAAAAAATTAAAACAATATTAATTAAATCAAAACTTATTTCATTTTAATGAATATTTATTTATAAAAATAATCAAAGCGATTATATTAATCGCTGCAAATTACAATTAATGATTAAAAGAGATCTTTAGGATATAGCAACAATCGAATTAATTTACATTGTTACGTTTACTACGCGATCCTTTCGCATAATGATGACAATAATAACAAAAAATGATTTCGAAACGAAGCAATACAACGTTGTGAATACTTTTGTTAATATATTTCAAAATCCCATTGGGAATTCAATAATATGCTATATACTAAATAGATATAAAGTATTTAATAAATCCATTATTTTTGATCGTACATTGTATAGCTTGAAAGACTCTTTTGCATTTTGATATAAAAAGTTTACAAATACATTTATCAATTTTAAAATGATAAAATACAAAGAAAAGCTTTATATCTTTATATTTTCTAATTACTATATATTGATTCTATTCTTTATTAACAATATCCAAATGATTTATTACAAAAGATATAAACATTAAAAGGATCAAATAGTTAATGGAATCAAGGCTAGATATAAGTTTAAAGATTTTAACGATATTTAATAGTTTCTAAGGATTCGAATTATTAGAAATTAATAATTTAAAAAATTGTGGTTAATATATAACATTTATATCAACAAAATCGTTTGCAAATTTGGTTTTACAAAAGAAAAAGCAATTATATTACTTCCAATTATAATATTCGAAAAAAATAAGGATATAGCTTCTTTTTTTAAAATAAAGGAATATTAAGAAAAAGTTGAATCAATCTTGTATTCGGCTATAACAATTAAAGCCGATTTAACTTTTCTTTTCTTTAAACTAAACGAATATAGCACTAATCTTTTAAAGGATCACTTTATAATAGCAAATCATTGTATTGTATATTTGTACGGATTTTGATACTTCTTTATTTGCTATAGGGATAATTATATATTTCAAATAATAACTTTTTTAAATGTTTTCTTTGCAAATGATATAGTTATTTGGAGATTCTTTTAAAGCTATATGATTATATTGTATAATAGTGTCATTATATGGAAAGTTATAAAATAAGATACAATTACTACTTCGACTACAAAAACAGAACTTTTAAATATAAAAAGATCGATTAAAGAAGCAATAACAATATTACAATTTCTAAAGAAGATTAAAGTATTAATAAAGAAGCTTATTAATATCTTTTGTAATAATACTTAAATAATTCAATTAATTATTAATAAAAATAAAAGGATTTTTATTCAACTTAAACATATAAATATTTAGAATATATAGTTTCGTTAAGAATACGCTAATAGGCGATTCTTGATCATATATCTACCAATTACCGATATGCCGGTAGATAGGCTTATCAAAAATCTTATTTAGTAAAAGTTTAAACATTTTGTTAGATTGATCAATATATAGAATGTAAAAGATAGGATTATAAAGGTTATTAAATAATCGGGAATTATATAGTATTCAAATTACGATTAATGTAATCAATAAAAAATTAATATTATAGTACTTTTCTTATACCCTACTACTACTAACCCCATTCTCCATTTTTACCCCTAAAGAAGTTTATTTATAAACAATTTTTCCATTACCATCATTTATCTTCCTCTCCTTTCTCTTTCTTTTCATCTTTGTTATTGCAAAGTAATCCTCCGAAGCATATTCGTTTTCAAAAGAATTTGCTTTCAGTGTAGTTTTACCCCGCATTAACTTCGAATCATTTACTTTCGAATTAATATATTTCAAAATGCTTCGAAAAGCGGCTTAAAAACGCTTTACCTTCTATTTTCATATAGTTAGCGATTATAGTATACAACAAAAATAAATATCTTATCTTTCTGTTATTGTTAACCTTCGCGGCTAAGAAATTATTCGTTATTATATGCAAATATATTAGCAAAAGCCAACATATATATATAAAGCATTAATAATACTAAGCTTTTTGGAAATCCATATTTTTATAGCAAATTCTATCTCTTTGTTCAATAATCAACAATTTTATATATTATATACACAAATAAAGATTTTTTGGTTTTTTAAATCGAATCCTTTTGGTAAGGATACGGGGAGCTTGGGTAGAAAAAGTAATAAGAATGGAAGATACCATTCTAAACTTTTTATTATTTAATTTACTATTATATTTAACCTTTAAAAAGTTAAAACTAAAGTTTCTATTAAAATCTTGTAAAATATAAATAATGTATTACTAAAATAATCATAATATTTATTTTACAACGAAACAAGGAATCTTTATCTTTATCCTTACTTTGATTTTTATCTTTATCTTCATTGTTACTTTTACCAAAAGAACCGGTTTAGAAAGGATAAAAAGGGAAAGAATTGAAGGAATAGGGAGAAAAAGAACGAAAGAGCAAAGAGCAACAATAAAGGCGATGGGGAAGGGGAACGGGGGTGCGGAAAAGGTGTTCTGGGGACGACCCAAAAGGATCAGAAGAAGAAGAAGAAGCAGAAGGAGAAGAAGGAGCAAGAGAAGAGACGCAACAGCGGGAGGCAGCCAAAGCTTCCTGAGCACGGGAAAGATTCCCGGCCCGGGAATTGCGAGTACGGCGAAGTATATTGATGTTATTGATATTGTTAATATTGTTGTTGTTGATATTGTTGTTGTTGCTATTGTTTTTGATGATTTGAAGAATCAAAGAATTAAAGGATCAAAGCTATTATTATATAACCGAGCGATGGAAATTACAACAAAACAATAATACGCTACAAAACGATTAAATACAACAAATACATAATGAATGCCTTTAATTATAGTTATCACTATCTATAGGATCGGCGATTTAAGCATTTATAAAATTATATGAAATTACTCATTTATATAATTATTTATAAGGAAATTGCATATATATCATTAGATTAGTTTCTATTTATTTGTTTATATCAATAAAGGATTACGCGAATAACGCGTAATTATAGATTCATTTATTTTGTTTGCTTTGTAGGCAGATTATATGCGCAGTATATAATCTAAAGGATATATCACGCTAAGAGCGTAAAGCATATAAGGAGTACGTATTTATTGAACATCATGCTTTTATGTATTACTTGGATCTTCCGGTAGTAGATGCACGGATATTCTAAAAAGTATACGTACGTTAAAGTGTCCAAGCATACTAAAAGCATACATACGCAAAAGTGTACGAACATATTAACCGCTTTCGATTTGCCAGCGCTAAAAGCATTGAAGTATCAACCAAGCTTGGTATATCGATTAATTGAACCTATAACTATTATTATATAATTACATTATGATTTGTAGTATTGTAAATCCTTATAATTACAGAATAATACAATAATCATATGTGATCACGTATAATCATATATATGTAGTATATAAGGAATAGATGAATCCTATATTTAAAGGGATAGACAATAATACAATCACTGTTTTATACCTATACCTTTATCCCTTTCTAATATCACTTCATTATATATTCGTAGCTATCCTCCGTGATAGTATATCTTTAGGGTTCGATAATACATTGGATATTAGGGTTTAATTGATAATCGTTTTTAATCAAAATCAATATATTAATATTGGTTTGTATTAAAAGAAGGATTGTTGAAAGGAGATTTATAAGGCTAGTTTCGTTTATAATGATAATATAGATTTGTTTATACAATTTAATGAATATACAATTATCGATTTGGAATAGAGTTATAATAATAATATTCGCGGTTTTTTTAGCAAATCGAAAAGTTATAAGCAAAACTATTTTTTTGAAAAAATGAATATTTTCGGATTTTATACGAAAAAAGTTTTTCATTTTATATCGAGAATATAATTGGAATATATAAGTTAAGTCTAGATAAGTTCTAATTAATTCAAAAGTTTGAATTGTTATACTTTACCCGGGAAATCGATAATAAGCATTTCGGATATTATTTTTTTTAAAGATTATTTGTTGATTAATGAAGATAATTATAGCATTAGTTATAAAGGTTTTTGTTAATTATTGAATATATTAATCATTGACATTTAAAGATCTTGAAAGAAAAAAACCGTTGCGAATATTAAGATTATTGAAATTTCCGATCAACTTTTTCTTCAAAAAAATCTTTGTTAATTTATCTACAATTATTACCTTTTCTATTAAGGATTTAGTATACTCGATTTGATAAGTTCGGCTTTTGTTTTATTGATAAATAGTATATAATTTGGTTTTCTTTTTCTTTTTAATGAGTTCATTATTATCTTTGTCTTTATTATTATCTTTCATTTCGATTATAAAGATTAAAGATTTATTAATAAACAAAATTAAGGATTTATTAGTAATAAAAACAAAAGATTTATTATTAATAATATTTAAAGGTTTATTTTTCGAATATTGTGATTAAAATTTATATATACAACGACGACGCGATATATTTCACTATTAGTAGATATACACAACGATACTTTACAAACTCTGCAAAGTTTTAACGCCCGCGAGAAGTATACGGAGCGCGCTTTTCGAGTCCGAATAACAGAAATAAGTTCTATTACGCTTGCGAAAGCAATGCGGATGATTAATAGCGATTATATATGATAATGTAATCTTTCTTTGTTTACTTTTTTTTAACCCCAAGCTAAAACAAAGACAAAACCTACACTTTTCCTTTCCATTGTACTTAAGGAATTGAGAAAATCAACGATTCTTCAAAAAGTTAACAAACTTCTACAAAAAGCCGAACAATAAATAGTAACCTATTATAAATTCACAAATGTATTCATTAACTCTTTAAAAAGAATTATTAAAACTTTTATTCAAAAAAAAATGTATATTATTTTGCTAATCTAAGAAACGATTTTGAAGTGCGTAGCGGATATTTTTACGATGAGCATAATCTTTAAAAACAAAGAAAGCTTTAAAATCCTTAAAGCGAAGGAAAATATAACAACAACTTTGCTTTCTATAATTTGAACGGGAATCGTTAAAACCTTTAAAATCGGCGGGCTTTTAATTGCTCTTTAAAATAAAGTTTTTAAAGCAAATTTTGCAAAAAAAAACGTTGTTAAAGTAACAAAAGTGGATAAATGTATTTTTGCTAAATATGTTCCTTTTGTGGGTTTATGTTGCAATAACCTTTTCTTGATTCGAAAGAATCTAATTAAAGCTATCCCGGGTATTAAGGATGGAGACATTCCGGAGGTGGTAGGATACAAATCGGGCTGGGTATTATATTCTAAATCCTTAAAGATAAAGAACGCTTTAATAAAGAATATTTACAAATCAAAGATTTATGAAATCATTGAAGCTATATATTTCAATCTCCCAAAAACATAATATAACTATCGTATACATTTAATACCAAATACTTTGTTCAATGCGATTAATAAACAAATCGAAATTACTAAAAAGATGGTAGAAAGAGAAACTCGGATTTAAACTAGTATTATTTTGATTAAATGCTTTAAAAGTTTTGGAAATAACATAAAAAACGTTTGAATAGTTAATTTTATTACCTCAATCGCTTTCTTTCGCTTATTTAAAACTATTTTCTTTTTTACTTTTCTATTTTTTCGTAACCAAATAAAGCTTTACAAACAAGGTTGCTAAACTTATTACAATATTTATCATTGTATAAGATTTATATAATGCAATAACTATAGTATCGCGAAAATTAAGCATTAAAGATTGATATACAAATTATGCTTAATATTTACAAAATGTAATAGATGTTATAATCTGTTTCTAATAGAATACAAAAGTTGTTTATTAATACTTTGTAATATAATCGGAGATAAACTATAATACAATTTGACAAAAGCTTAAATAAAATTAATTTACAAAAACAATTAAACGATTCAAAAAGCGTGCGCTTTAAAAATAGCTATATACATTGTGTAAATAATATATACGTTTTAAGCAAAAGCTTAAAACTTTTAGACGTTCTAAAGCATACAAAGCTTTATATAATTAAGCATCGCTTGAACTTTGGTATTTATTCGCATTGAAATCTAAATACTAGCGACTTTAAAAGAAACAAATAACAATACCAAATATACAATAGATATAATGATATTGCAAAATAAAGTATCGAAACGCTTTAAGGTAATTTTGGATTAAATAAATCTAAAGCTTTTGTTACAAAACAATATACGCAAAGTTTGCATTAAAAATGCAATAAATATTAACAATAATAATACTATAATAACCATATAATTAATTAAAGCTATTGATCCTTTTAATGAGTAAAAGCCTGGATCAACGTAATAGCGAAAGCTATAAGGATAATTCAACCCTATATATAACAATGGTATAAGCGAATATGGGAAAAGAAACGAAAGTATATAATATTCTGCTTTAATTCGTTTACGAAAGCAAAGCGAATATAGTTTATGTTTAAAAACCTTAAAGTTTATTAAGCATTAAGATATAGAATTATTTAATATACAAATGCTATATCTTTTACAATTTGTAGGAATCGAAAAGAGTAATCGAAAAGGAAACTAAACGATTAAGGATTATATTATATATACAGCGAAGGGTTGTAATACAAACGCAATAATGATGTAATAAATATTGTAGGGATATAGTATAGCTTAAAATAAACAATTATCATATAATTAATATCTATCGCAAATTCAATACTATAATAATGATATATTACATAATGAATATTACCCCGGCGCCTTATATATTAATCGAAAGGGATTTCAATGCGAAATACAATATCTACAAACCAAAAATATTATTGATTGTTTAAAAAGCTTTGTTTACTAATTGGTTATAGGATATTAATATAAACTTTATTAGCGAAGTAAAGATATTTACTTATCGTGCAAAGTATATAATTGATTTTATTTTCTTTAATATACCTTTTGTAAAGATAGTAATACATCGAAATATAAATTGCGGATTAAACTACTATATACAAATCATTACTATTCCAAAACAAAGTATAACTTTTAGCAAATATATTAGATATAGGGTTATCGAAAGCGGCTTATATACATTTGCTAGTTTGATAGAAAACGAAGTATATTGGTTATCGAAAATCGGAAATATTGTTATAGATATCAAACTAAAAATAATTGCAAAATGGTTTATTAACCTATTTCAACGATCGATACGGATTACAAAACAATCGATAAACGATCGGGTACAATCAACGCTTTGGTGAATCAACAAAAGTGCAATAATATATAATCTATACAAATGCTTTAATAAAACCTTTAAGGATAAGAAACGAATGTTTATTATAATGTATAAAGCGAAAAGAAAATATTGAAGAAGAATAATAAACAATACATCAAATAATGTAAACCTATATAAAATAGTAAATTAGTACAAAACGATCTTCTTTTTTAAAACTTTGTTGCTTATAATCGATAACCAATCAATCGAAAGTATAAGAAAGAAAGTATAGGCTTTATTAGACAAAATATTATATAAATATAATAATATTAACGATTTAAAAGTAGATTCGATATTAGAAAGTTATATCTTTACTCTCTTTTAGAATATTATTATATTTTTCGAAAAAGTGAAATAGAATATTATCGAGGTTTTAAACATTTCGCTAAAAATTAATAAAATTACAATTAAACTTTTGAAAATTTGTTAAAATAACATTAAAGAATATTTATACAATTTTTTCGAATACTATTTCAAAAGAAATTATTTTTTCAAAGTTTAACAATTAGTCGAAATAGTAATACTATCCAAAATCGGCAAGAAAAATAAAAACTTTGTACATTTTTGGTATTCAATAGCTTTATTATCTTGTATAAACAAAAGTTTAAAATAAATTATTACAAAACGAATAATGTGAACAATATTAATGTATAATATATTAAGTCTTTAATATTGTAAGGTTTTGCTTAAATAATTGATTATAAATCTAATCACAATATTTATATACAATATAGAATACATTTTTGCTAAAAAACAAAAGATTATATTAATTACAATAGATATTCAAAGCGTATTCGATGTATTGCTATTTTAGCAACTACTAAAAAAAATGCAAAATCAAAGTTGGTTTATAATTCTTTTAAAAATGGTTCGATTATTTTTACAAAATTGCAAAGTGATGGTTAAGCTAAAGAATATATATACAAACAAATTGCAAATATAATGCGATATTCTTTAAAATTTATTTCTATCTTTAATGTTTTATATACTTTATTTAGCAAAACTTTTAAACCAAGATTAGATTTTGCGTTTCGAATATACAAATGATATTGCATTTTATAAAATAGGCAATACATTGAAAAAGAATATTATAGCGATTGCGTAAGATATATAAAAAATCAAAGCATGGAGATAAACTAATAAAATCGCTTTTGCACCAAAAAAGTTGGAAATGATACACTTTATTTATAAGCGTTATATATATGTTTTGAAAACTATTATCTTTCTTATATTAACTATACAGTTTACAATAAGCGTATCGAACAATACAAAGCAATTAGCGTTAAAATGGTTAGAAGTATAACTTAATTGCAAGTTTATATTTAAAAAGTATATTGCAAAACAAATGGAAAAGGTACAAAAAGTAATATTGTATATCAAACATTTTGCTAATATACAATACAAGCTTTTTGCGGTTTCTCTACAAAAAGCTACGATTATATATGTTTTGTTTTCGTTACTATATAAAACAAAAGCGTAATATTCGAAATAAACGAAATTGAATACGGGCAACGATTATTTACAAAGTATTATAGTAAGCATCCGTATAAAATCATATATAACGAAAACAAACAAAGTGATCAATATAGTAATAAAGAGTATATTACTAATCTAAAGAATTATATCTATAGTGGTTGATTTATATAATCCAAGCCTTTCGCTTTGCGAAATAGCTTTAAAACATATTCGAATTAATATAACTTTTCGATTTAAAAAGCTAAACATACGTTATTTGTTTATTATATATTTAATCACACCAAAACACTACACGCGACACAATACAAAACTATAAACAACGAATTAACTACTCCCAAAAGCGTTTTGTTTAATCTTTTTTCTTTTGCATTATATCCTTGGGTATAAAACGAACCCTATAAAAAAGATAAACAAAGAAACAATAGCGAAAAGCTTTATTGATTGATAAAACGCTTTACTCTTTAATACAATTACTATCTTTTCCGATAAATTCGAATTATATAATAACACGGGCAAACATATAAACTACAGCTATACAATCTACTAAGAATAAGATCTTATTGCTATCAGCAAAAGTACAATTAATACACTTTTGTACATTTTCGATATAAAAACGATAAATGTTTTAAAAAGGCTATAAAAAGCGTTAATATTGTTAGTTACTATAAATACACAAAAATAGCTTTGTATTAATAATATTTCGATAATATAATGTAAATGCGTAAATGCTTCGGATATTTTATAATAAGCATTTCTAGAAAACTATAGATTTATTAATTAATACACAATTAAAATACAATAGTTCCTCAAGCATTAAAAGATTATCGGCAACGAAGCGGCGAATAAACTAATAAACACAAATGCGAAAAGCGATATAATAAACCTAAAGCCCATTGTATAATCAACGATTAATAGGATAAATTTAATAATACAAAATTTAATCCGTAATACAATAAACGATTAATAAAGCAAAAACGAATTTACGCTAATAGGAAAATACTACAAATAACAATTAAACTATACACTTAAAAAGCTTATAAAGCTTAAATTTATTAAATTAATATTATATAAACTATTAATATTGCAATCTAGACATAGCGATTTTAAAGCTTATTACAAACGTTTCAAATACAAAAACGCAAAGATCTATTGTTTATACAGTAAAGCTAAAACCTTTAAACACTTTGTTTTTTACAAAATCTCTATTAAAAAGTTCTACTTGTAGCCACTTAAACCTACCCGCCTATTAGCGATCGTCCGGGAAAAATACAATTATATATAACAATTTTTTGCTTTCCCAAAAAAATTCAAACGTTTTATTGCAATAATACAATATTTTATGTTTTGCAACCAAAAGCCTAGCGATACCCCGAATAGCATTCAATGTAACGCTTTACTCGATTTTTTTCTTACCCCCCCCCTCCCCTCTTTATCCTTTACTTTACTTCGAAACCTAATTTAAAACGCAACTTATAAAGCGCAATACAATACTTTATACAACGATACAAAGGCTGCAATTTAACGTAACAATTGTTTTTTTAGTATTCTCTACTAATGCAATTATTATACAACTCAATACCTATTTTCTTTAAATATAATAAGTAAAAACTAACCTCTTTAATGCAAAACGCTTTTTTAAATAATGGAAAAAGGTTGCCCAATAGAGTTAAAGTTATAAAAGACCGCCGGAAGAAAGCGATCTTAATACTTCAACTTAACAACGTTATACGATATATATCTAAATAATAAACTCCTAGGTTTACAACCCATTAGTATATCACCTGTTTCTAGTACCCTTTAGGAGGTTAAAAGCCTAGTTAGCTTACATAGATGTTAAACATAATAAATAAATAAATAAATAAATAAAATAAAGGTTTATTTTCGAATTGAATAGTTTGGATAATAAAGATTACTTCGATATTAGATTTATATAGCTTTTTGTTCATTATTGCTTTAGATTAACAATTTGTTTAATCGACCAAGTAAGCAATTTTGATGATATCGATGTATTAGTGTATAATAATTTGGCGTTCGCATTATTCTTTAAACTAAAGTTGGTTTTCCTTAATAATTTATAAAATATTAACGATAGTTTTAACGATAATATTATATAGCTGATTTGTTAAAGCAATGATCAAAATAAATAAACCTGGATCAATATATAATATAACGATAATAAAGTAACTAATAAAAATTGTTTTATTAATATCCGAGTAATTAGCTATTATTATTATTATATAATCTTGGGTATTAATCGGTATAGTTTTGAGATATTCGATTGTTTTACATTAATTATTCTCAATAAAGGAATTGAAGAAATAATCATTATTATCGCCAATAAAATTGTTTTTATCGCAAATATAACAATTGTTTATAATCATAGTTTTGATTTATACCTTGATATCATTTGATTTAAATCGAGTTTCTTTACTTTTCTTATTTAGATTAAAGTTATAACGGTTTTTATAAATAAAATTATTAAAACCGTTGATAAATCGTTTTTTATAATACTTATTATAATTGTAAATAAAGATTATTTAAAATAGAATAACTTTATCAAAGGCTATTTAACATTTTTCGGCGATGTTTGGGATTTCTTGGATAGTAAGGAATTTAGTTACTATCAATTTTCGAAATTGATGCTTTTGTTTAGGAATAATATTAAATAACAAATCCTTTTGCGAACAAATTATTATATTAACGATTTCCATTTGGATTATTTATTCAAAAGGCTTAAAGATAATCAAATTCTATTCTTTGGTTCGAATGAATTAAGATATATATAAATCAACTTTAAAATGATCATCAATTTGAAGTTTAATATTAATTCTTTTTGAAAGAAGAAAATAAACTAAATAAACAAAATTTTTAATAAACTTTATAGCTTGCAATATACAAATCATACTATTCAAAACAATTATTTTGTATTTTTGTTTTTTAAATTTTAGTTTCAAATTTATTGTTAAATATATACTTATATTCTCTTTATCGATATATAATTTTTGTTTAATAGTATTTAAGATTAAATAAAATAGTATTGGTTTGAAACTAGCTTTAACGTTAAAGGTAAAGATATTAAAATTGATCGCAAAATTTTATAAAAGCAAGTTTCGAAAAAGGTTTCCTCGGATTAACTCTAAATATATAGCCTAAAAACATTTATATATAATTGTTTTTAACTCTATTTTATAATCCGTAATATAAACTAGAAGAATAAATTCTTCAAATTCAAAAAAAAATTGAAAAAAAAATGATTGTATATTAATTATTGGAAATAGAGTATATTAATTTATTGCGAAAGTTTTTGATCTGAATTTTGTTAATATTAACTACTTTTATATTTCAAAAGTATATATTTTGAAAGGATTCTTTGAACATTTTGAATCGTTTTACAATAATAAGCAAATCTATAATGATACATTTCGCAATAAGGATTATATTCGCGATTGAAAGATATTCAATTTTAGTTTTCTCATTTTCTTCGTTATTAATAAATGGGTCAAAATCGCGAAAGTTATTACAATATATTTTGATTCGAATGATAAAACTATTTGCAATAGTAAAGGAAACGTTAAGATCGATTAGTATCATATTAAATAGTATAATCATTCGAATTGCTATATAAATACATTGAAATTGATGAGTAGCAAAACCAATAAATAATGAAATTCTATTATTGGATTGATACATAACAATGAGAAATATAGTCAATTCCTTTTTAGATATAGAATAAAGAATAAAACTGTTAATTTGTAAGCTATAAATATTATATTTAAGAATTAGCAATAAAATATTCGTTAATAAACTTATAGGTTTCAAAGTATAATGAATAATGTTGAATATTGAGAATTGTTCGAAAAGATAATTAATATCGTTAACGTTTTCCAAATACAAAAAATTAATAATTAGCTTAAACCAATTTACATTCTTTTCTTTTTCCCTAGATATAATAAAATAAAGTGAAAAGGATTTTTTTTCTTTTGAAAAGTATTTTTTGATGGAAAAGTATAATTGAAAGATTAAAGAAAGAATTTCGAAGGTTATTATAAGTATTTATAAATAAAAGTAATAGAGTTATTATAATCTTTTTAAATCGAAAATTGAAGATTTTATTGCTACAATGGTTGTTAACTCGACTATTAATGCAAATGCTTTAAAGTTTAGATATTCTTTAATAAAAGAATTTTTTCTTTTTTTAATTAATAACAACGTTTCGCTTGTAATATATTTGTAACTATCCTTTGTTTAAAAGTAAAGAAAAAAAGAAAAAGAAATTTTTTATTGAGTAATATTTGTAGGAATAAATGTAATTCAGTTCAATATATAGTTTTAACATTTGTTATAACGTTATGCGATAACAAATAAATATAGGATACTACCAAAATTGTTAAAATTTGTTAGTTTAATATTGTTTTGGATATTAACGCCGATTTCTATTTTTCTTAATTCAAAAAAACTAATATTATTTGGTATTAGTTTATAAACGAATAAGTTAAATCAATGTATCGATTACTAGATTGTTTTGTATATTTTATTACTTCTATATTGAAATCTATATTTATTATATTTATTATATACTTCGGATTAGTAAAGTATAAAAGGAATCTAATGAAATCCAAATTCTTAATGCGAAGTATATAAACTTTGAAATCATTAAAATAATACTTTTTATTTAATCTATCTTTGTAAACGTTTATAATTAAATATCACGGAGAATAGCTACGAATATATAATGAAGTGATATCAAAAAGAGATAAAGATATAAGTATAAAACAATGATTGTTTTGTTGTTTGTTTCTTTAAATACAAGATCCATTTGTTCCTTATATATTATATACGTATGATTATATATGATTATATGTAATCATCGTATAACTTTGTAATCTTAAGGATCTATAATACTACAAATTATAATATTATTGTATAACAATAGTTATAAGTTTAATTAATTGATATACCAAACTCGATTGATATTTCGATACTTTTAACGCTAGCAAATCGAAAGCGATTAATATACTTGTACATTTTTACGTATATATGCTTTAGTATACTCAAGCATTTTAATATACATATACTTTAAAATGCTTATATATCTATTATCGAAAGATCCAAATAATATATAAAAATATAATGTTTAATAAACACATGCTTCTTATATACTTTATACTTTTAATATAATATACTTCTCAAATTATATACTATACATATAATCTGCTTACAAAGTAAACAAAATAAACGAATCTACAATTACGCGCTATTCGTGTAATTCTTTGTTAATATAAACAAATAAACGGAAACTAAACTATAACATATACACAATTTCTTTGCAAATAATTGTATAAATTAATAATTCCATATAATTCCATAGATATCTAAATCATCGATCCTATAAACAATAACAACTATGATTAAAAGCATTCATTATTTATTTATTGTATTTGATTGTTTTATAGCGTTTTGTTGTTTTGTTATAATTTCTATCGCTCGGCTATATAATA
The DNA here is from genome assembly GCA_002162555.1 of Monilinia aucupariae. Lineage (NCBI taxonomy): Eukaryota > Fungi > Ascomycota > Leotiomycetes > Helotiales > Sclerotiniaceae > Monilinia > Monilinia aucupariae. The sequence goes on from NGKF01000014.1 coordinate 987,411, forward strand.
ATAGCTTTGATTCTTTGATTCTTTAATTTTCCAAATTATCAAAAACAATAACAATAATAACAACAATAATACTAACAACAATAATATTAATAATATTAATATTAATATGCTTTGCTATACTCGCAACTTTTGAACCGGGAATTTTTTCTATGCTCGAGAAGTATTAACCGCTTTCCGCTATTATATCGTTTCTCCCTCTTTTTCTTTTTTTTCTATTTTTGCTTCTTTTTCTCTTTTTGCTTTTTTTTTTCTTTTAATCTTTTTGGATTGTTTCTGGAATACCTTTTTTATACCCCTATTCCCTTTCCCTATTGTTTTTATCGCTGCTCTTCGCCTTTTCGTTTTCTTTTTTCCTATTTCTTCGATTTCTTTTCTTTTTATCTCTTTCGAACTAGTTTTTTTAGCGAAAGTAATAACAAAAATAATAATGAAAATCAAAATAAAGATAAAAATAAAGATTCTTTATTTTATTGAAAAATAAATATTATAATCACTTTAGTAATACATCATTTACATTTTATAGGATTTTAATAAGGATTTTGATTTTAACTTTTTAAAGGTTAAATATAATAATGAGTTGAATAATAAAGGGTTTGGAATAATATCTTTCATTTCTATTATTTCTTTCACTTTAATTCTTTATATCTCTACCAAAAAGATTTGATTTAAAAAGCTAAAAAATCTTTATCCGTATATATAATATATAAAATCGTTGATTGTTAAATAAGGAGATAGGATTTGCTATAAAAACGCGGATTTTTAAAAAGTTTAATATTATCGATGCTTTATACATATATATCAGCTTTTGCTAGTATATTTGCATATAATAGCAAATGATTTCTTGATTACAAAAGCTAATAATAATAAAAAGATATAATACTCTTTTTTCGTTTTATATTATAATTATTAACTATATGGTTATAGAAAATAAAACGTTTCCAAATCGCTTTTTGGAGTGTTCTAAAGTATATCGATCTTTAAATGGCTTTAAAGTTAATATGGGGTATGGCTATATTAAAAGTGGATTCTTTTGAAAATGGATATGTTTCGAAGGATTACTTTGCAACAATAAAAATGAAGAGAAAAAAGAAGAAAAGAAAGATAGATGATAGTAATGATAAAAAGATTGCTCGAAAATAAGTTTCTTTGGGGTAAGGGTGAAAAGTGGGGATTAGGATAATGAAATATAAGAAAAGTACTATAATATTAATTTGTTTAAATACTATATAATTATCGATTATTCGATAACCTTTATAATTCGATCCTTAATGTTTTGTATATTAATTAGTTTAACAAAATGTTTAAACTTTTGTTTAATAAGATTTTTAATAAATCTATTTATTGGTATATCGATAATTGATAAATATATGATCAAAAATCGCTTATTAGCGTATTCTTAACAAAACCATATATTTTGAATATCTATATGCCTAAGTTTAATAGAGATTCTTTCATTTTTACTAACTATTAATCGAATCGTTTAAATATTATCGCAAAAGATATTAATAAGCTTTTTCACTAATACTTTAATCTCTTTTAAAAGTTTTAATATTGCTATTACTTCCTTGGTTAATTTTTCTATATTTAAAAGTTTTGTTTTTGTAGTTAAAATAGTAATTGTGTTTTACTTTGTAGTTTTCTATATAATAACACTATTATACAATATAATCATATAGTCTTAAAAAGATTTTTATATAATTATATTATTTACAAAAAAAACATTTGAAAAGATTATTATCTAAAGGATATGATCGTTTTTATAGCAAATAAAAAAGTATCGAGATCCGTATAAATATATAATACAATGGTCGGTAACTATTTAATAATCTTTTGAAAGATTAATGCTATATTCGTTTAGTTTGAAGAAAAGAAAAGCTGAATCAGCTTTAATTGTTATAGTCGAATATAGAATTGATTCAACTTTTTTTTGATATTCCTTTACTTTTAAAAAAAAAACTATATTATTATTCTTTTCGAATATTATGATTAAAAATAGTATAATTACTTTTCCTTTTGTAAAACCAAACTTATAAACAATCTTATTAATATAAATGTCGTATATTAACCACAATTTCTTAAATTGTTGATTTCTAATGATTCGAATCCCTAAAAACCATTAAATATCATCAAAATCTTTAAACTTATATCTAGCTTTGATTTCATTAACTATTTAATTTTTTTAATGTTTATATCTTTTGTAATAAATTATTTAGATATTGTTAATAAAGAATAAAATAAATATATAATAATCAAAAAATATAAAAATGCAAAGCTTTTTTTACATTTTACCATTTTCAAGCTAATAAATATACTTATAAACTTTTTATACCAAAATACAAAGGAGTTTTTTAAGCTATACAATATACGATTAAAAGTAATGGATTTACCAAGTACTTTATACCCATTTAATATATAGCATATTATTGAATTCCTAATAAAATCTTGAAATATATTAACAAAAGCATTTACAACATTGTATTGCTTTGTTTTAAGATTATCTTTTGTTATCATTGCTATTATTATATAAAAGGACTATACAACAAATATAGCAATATAGATTGATTCAATTATTGTTATATCCTAAAGATCTTCTTTGATTACTAATTGTGATCTGTAACAATTAATATAACCGTTTTGATTATTTTTGTAAATAAATATCTATTAAAATGGAATAAGCTTTGATTTAATTAATATTATTTCAATTTCTCGTTAAATGCTTCGATTTTGCAATACTTTAATCTTATAATTATAATTTATTTTAAACCAATGTTCGAATATATAAATCCTAAGATTATAGAAAAACCTTAATAATGATAATGCTGTTGATTTTAATATTCTTGGAAAATCTGTAACTTTAAATTGAATCAAAAGCGTGATTATCGGTTTATATTTTATTGCAGCAATTACTATATTATATATAGTGATAAACTTATCATTTTGTTTATTTAGTTTATCCTTTTGTTTATTAAACTAGAAAATGTTATGAAAATCATTTAATCGTTGAAATCTATTTCTGAATCTATTTAATTAAACAATTACGATACCAATAAAGATATTAGTTTTATAATGACCATTTGCTTATTAATATAAACGATTTAAGCGTTTAATGCGATCTATTGTTTAATGCTTTGTATAATTAAAAAGTATATCAATATCGTTAAACATATCGTATTTAATGTACTCTTCAATATTAATGTTAAGCCTAAAAATCTTTATTTGCAAGATACATAGCCGTTTAATAGCTTTATTAAATATAAATAGCAAAAAAGATCTTTTAAATATATTCTTCTTTATAAAAAGCAATAATGGATTTTCTTTCTCTTTATTAAAAATCGAGTAATCATTCGATTTATCATCCTTAAAATTATTATTTAATATTATCACGGAGAATAGCTACGAATATATAATGAAGTGATATCAGAAAGAGATAAAGGTATAGGTATAAAACAATGATTGTATTGTTGTTTATCTTTTTAAATACAGGATCCATTTGTTCCTTATATACTATATACACATAATTACATATGATTATATATAATCATTATATAACTTTGTAATCTTAAGGATTTACAATACTACGAATTATAATGTTATCGTATAACAATAGTTATAAGTTCAATTAATTGATATACCAAACTCGATTAATACTTCGATACTTTTAACGCTAGCAGATCGAAAGCGATTAATATACTTATACACTTTTATATATATATACTTTAGTATACTTAAGCATTTTAATATATGTATGCTTTAAAGTGCTTATACACTTATTATCGAAAGATCCAAATAATATGTAAAAGTATAATGTTTAATAAATATATACTTTTTATATGCTTTACACTTTTAGTATGATATATCCTTTAGATTATATACTACATATATAATCTGTTTATAAAGTAAACAAAATAAACGAATTTATAATTATATATTATTTGTATAATTCTTTATGAATATAAACAAATAAACAAAAACTAAATTATAATATATACGCAATTTCTTTGCGGGTAATTGTATAAGTTAGTAATTCCATATGATTTTATAGATATCTAGATCGTTGATCCTATAAACAATAACAATTATAATTGAAAACATTTATTATTTATTTGTTATATTTGATTGTTTTATAATGTTTTGTTGTTTTATTGTAATTTCCATCGCTTAGCTATATAATAATAGCTTTGATCTTTCGATCCTTTGATTTTTCAAATCATCAAAAACAACAGCAATAACAACAATAATAATATTAATAATAACAATATTAATAACATTAATATCAATATGCTTCGTTATATTTACAACTTCTGGGTTAAAAACCTTTCTCGTATTCGGAAAGCATTGGCCGCTTTTCGTCATCGCGTTGCTTTTCTTCTTTTTTTTTCTTTTTTTGTTTTTGTTTCTTTTTTTTTTCTATTTCTTTTTCTTCTTTTAATTCTTTTAGATCGTTTTCGGGATACCCTTTTTGCATTCTCGTTTTTTTTCTTTATTGTCTTTATCGTCGCTTTTCGCCTTTTCGTTCTCTCTTTCTTTACTTCTCCGATTTTTTCCCTTTTCGTTCTTCTCAAGCTAGTTCCTTTAACAAAAGTAACAACAAAAATAAGAATAAAGATTAAAATAAAAATAAAGATAAAGATTCTTCATTCCGTCGAAAAATAAATACTATAATCATTTTAGTAGTATATTATTTATATTTTATAGGATTCTGATAAAGATTTTGGTTTTAACTTTTTAAAGATTGAATATAGTAATAAATCAAGCAATAAAAAGTTTGGAATAATATTTTTCATTTTTGTTATTCTTTTTATCCTAGCTTTTTGTACTCTCATTAAAAAGATTTGGTTTAAAAAGTTAAAGAATTTTTATTCGTATATACAATATATGAAATTGTTAATCGTTAAACAAAAAGATAAAATTTGTTATAAAAACGCGAATTTCTAAAGAATTTGATATTATCAATGCTTTACATATATATATCAACCTTTGCCGGTATATTTGTATATAATAGCGAATGATTTTTTGGTTGCGAAAACTAATAATAACGGAAAAGTATAATATTCTCTTTTCGCTTTATATTATAATTGCTAACTATATAGTTATAGAAAATGAAACATTTTCGGATCGCTTTTCGAAGCATTTTAAAATACATCGATCCTCGAATAGCTTCGAAATCGATACAGAGTATATCTACACTAAAAACAAATTCTTTTGAAAGCGAATATATTTCAAAGGATTATCTTACAACAACAAAAATAAAGAGAAAAAAAAAGAAAAAGAAAATGGGTAGTAATGATAATGAAAAGATTGTTTAAAAATAAGCTTTTTTAAAATAAAGATAAAGAATAAGGATTAGAGTAATAGAATATAGAAGAAGTACTATAATATTAATTTGTTTAAATACTATATAATTATTAATTATTTGATAACCTTTGTAATTCGATCTTGAATATTTTGTATATTGATTAATTTAACAAAATGTTCAAACTTTTGTTTAATAAGATTCTTAATAAGCCTATTTGCCGGTATATCAACAATTAGTAAATATATGATTAAAAATCGTTTATTAGTATATTCTTAACAAAATTATATATTCTGAATATTTATATATTTAAGTTTAATAAAAATTCTTTTATTCTTATCAATTATTAATTGGATCATTTAAATATTATTACAAAAGATATTAATAGGTTTTTTTATTAATACCTTGATTTTCTTCAAAAGTTTTAATATTGCCATTGCTTTTTTGGTTGATTTTTCTATATTTAAAAGTTTTGCTTTTGTAATCGAGATAGTAATTATATTTTGCTTTATAGCTTTTTATATAATAACATTATTATACAATATGATTATATAGCTTTAACAAGATCTTTGTATAACCATATCATTTGTAAAGGAAATATTTGAAAAAGTTATTATTTAAAAAATATAATCGTTTCTATAATAAATAAAAAAGTATCGAAATCTATATAAGTATACAATACAATAATCAATAGTTGCTTAATAATCTTTTGAAAAATTAATATTATATTCGTTTAGTTTGAAGAAAGGAAAAGTTGAATTGGCTTTAATTGTTATAGCCGAATATAAGATTAATTCAACTTTTTCTTGATATTCTTTTATTTTTGAAAGAAAAGCTATATTATTATTCTTCTCGAATATTATAATTGAAAGTAGTATAATTGCTTTTTTTTTTTTGTAAAACTAAATTTGCAAGTAATCTTATTAATATAGATGTTATATATTAACCATAATTTCTTCAATTGTTGATTTTTAACGATTCAAATCCTTAGAAATTATTAAGTATCGCTAAGATCTTTAAGTTTATATTTAACTTTGATTCTATTAATTATTTAATCTTTTTGATATTTATATTTTTCGTAATAGATTATCTGGATATTATCAACAAAGAATAGAATGAATATATGATAATTAAGAGATATAAAAATATAAAGCTTTTTTTACATTTTACCATTTTCAAATTAATAAATGTATTTGTAAACTCTTTATATCAAAATACAAAGGAGTTTTTTAAACTATACAATATACAATCGAAAATAATGGATTTACTAAATACTTTATACTCATCTAATATATAGTATATCATTAGATTCCTAATAGGATCTTAAAATGTATTAACGAAAGTATTTATAACATTGTACTACTTCGTTTCAAAATCATTTTTTATTATTATTGCCATTATTATGCGGAAAAACCGCGTAGCAAATGTAACAATATAGATTAATTCGATTATCGTTATATCCTAAAAATCTCCTTTAACCATTAATCGTAATCTATAATAATCAATATAATTGTTTTAATTATTTTTATAAATAAATATTTATTGAAATAAAATAAGCTTTGATTTAACCGATATTGTTTCAATTTTTTGTTAAATGCTTTAATCTTGCAATGCTTTAATCTTGTGATTATAATCCATTTTAAATCAATGTCCGAATATATAAATCCTAAGATTATAAAAGAATCTTGATGATAATAATACTGTTGATTTTAATATTCTTGGAAAATCCGTAATTTTAAATTGAATTAAAAACGTAATTATCGATTTATATTTTATTATAGCAACTATTACGTTATATATAATGATAAACTTATTATTTTGTTTATTTAGCTTATCCTTTTGTTTATTAAACCAAAAAATATTAAAGAAATCATTTAATTGTTAAAATCCATTTCTAAATCTATATGATTGAGCAATTACAATACTAATAAAGATATTAGTTTTGTAATGACTATTTATTTATTAATATAAACGATTTGAATGTTTAATACGATTTATTGTTTAATACTTTGTATAATCGAGAATTATATTAATATTGTTAAATGTATCGTATTTAGTATACTTTTTAGTATTGATATTAAGCTTAAGAATCTTTATTTATAGAGTATATAGTCGTTTAGTAGCTTTATTAAATATAAATAACGAAAAAGATCTTTTAAATATATTCTTTTTTATAGAAAACAATAATGGATCTTCTTTCTCTTTATTAAGAATTGAATAATTATTCGATTTACTATCCTCAAGATTATTATCTAACGTTGATATTAATGGATTTGGTAAAGTTGTTGATTCTTTATAACCAAAGTTTATATAAACCTTCCGTAAATTAATTACTTTAAATAAGTTTTTATCCTTTGCTATAAATACAATCAACAAGGATTTTGATTTACTAGGAACTAGCAATAACTTATCGATATTTATAATTGTATTGGGGTTTAACAAAGTACTATACTTATTATTATAAATTGAAGTAAATAATAAGGATTTTGTTATTCGATTTTTTTAACTCTTTTAATCTTCTTTAATTATTTCAATCACCCTCGAGATCGAAGATTTAGAGTGTTTATGATTTTGATTAGAAGTATACGCGGTTTCAAATTCTTTTTATACAAATCCTCCGGTAAATTTATTATCTATATTCTTTAAAATGGTGCTATTCAACGATTCCATTTGCTGAATATCCAATTCGACGATCAACTTTTTAATCATTCGGATTGGTATAGCGTTAATAATCTTGTTACAAAGATTGTTTTTATAAACAAATCTTTCATCGAATTTGATATTTTTTATAATAATAATTTTATCGAGTATAGGGATTTAGATACAAAAAATCGTTGTAGTAGGGATATATCCAACTAGATACTCAATATATATTTACGGGTTGGTTTTATACTATTTCATTTTTATTCTAACTTTTTTGTCTTTATTCAATAAGAATATACGGTAACCATATCTATATATTTTATTTTAATTAAAGCGAAGATCGTTAATGATCCTTTATAACAATGATGATGAGTATTATTTATAGTATTGCTTGAACTAAGAATTAATCATTTTATTAAAGCATTTTCAACCCTTTGTTTTTAATGAATTAATATTATATAAATATATAATAATAAAAGTGGCTTTTATCTATATCTTATCTAATAATCCAGTTGAAATATATATTTTAATTTATTTAATAATGATTTTTTGCTTTATGCGTTTCGCTTTTTTATTAAGCTTATATGTAAAGGATAAGGAAAATTCAAGTTTTATATTCTTTTCGAAGATTTATTTTTTGAATGTAATATTATTTTTGATCTTTATTACAAATATATCATTGTTTTGCTTAATCATTATAATGTGAAGACTATATTTGCGATAAACCCATATAACAAAGTTCTATAAAACTTTAAAGACTTTATTATATGTTTTTTGAATTAATATAGTAATAAAAATCTTTTTATTGTATATATCCTTGATTATTAATATTTATAACGCTTCGTTATAAATATAGGGAAAATCGAACAAATCCTATTAAACTTTATAAAAAGGTTTAAATAATTAATAATTATTAAATAAATATAAAATAATCTGTTTAATATAAATATATAAACAATCGATATATTTTATTTAAATGATTCCTTTGATTTATACTTTTTTAACTATTCTAACTAAATATTCCAATGCTTTTTTGTCGAAATATCTTGATCTTTTATATTATAGATCGCTTAATTTTATTCGAGGCTTTATCGTTTTGCAAAATCGAAGAAAATGCTTGTTGATCTTTTAGCTTTTGATAAATATTATAATATTTATGCTTATAAGAAAATTAAATTTATCAAAATAGTTGAAACAAGCGTTATATTCTAAAAAGACAAAATTATACCTTCTAATGCATTAAGTAATGATAATATTGTTTATTTGATCGCTAATCTTAACAATAGTATTAAATCCATTAAACCAAGTACTTTTGTTACGAAAAAGTGTTTTGAATACAACATTAATATGAAAACCAGGAATAAACGCAATATTAATTAATGTAAAATCCGTTTTATCCAGTAAAATTCTTTTGATTACTTTATTGTTACAATTAACCATTAGCAAACTTAACGATCCTGCTTCGATATAATCCGAAATATCATTAAAAATATATTTTTCGTTTATCAAAAAGTTTGTATTATTGATAATATGTATAGTATTGCAATTATTCAATAGGGTGTAATTGGTTAATATATATATAGAAATGATTATAAAAATCGAAAAAGCATTGGTATATTTGTTTAAATCGATAGTATAAAAGGCAATGTTATAAAGATTCTTTTTTGATAAAGATCTATAAGATTGATTGGTTTGAGTATCAAAAAACCATTTTTTTTTGAATAAAACGTTACAAAGATTGTTATATTTTTTGTTTTTGATGTATTTATTAATCTTTTTAATTTGTTTTTTATTAATAAATCGAATGGATTGATCAACGTATTTACTTATAAAAATTAATTCAATTATTTAGTATTCGTTAAACTTATAGCGATGATTTGAATCGATTATTTGATTCTTTTTACAAAGACAATGTTAAATAGCATTATTGCTTTTCGATTATCGTTTAAATCGAAATAATTATTGTAATCCTAGTTTGGAAGTAGCGAAGGATCTCTTTAGCAAAGGATTACAAACTATTCGATTAATATAATTAGCGAAAAAGTTATTGTATTGTTTTAAAGTAATAATATAGCATTCTTTCTTATCTTTAATGTTCAAAGTAATAAATTGTTATTCCAACCAATTTGAAGCTAATTTATTTAATGCTTTCAAGAATTGTTTACATCTACAAATTCCTTTGATCTTTAAAAGATTGTAAACTAATGTTCGGGTATAAAGTGATTCCTATTTTTTACATTATTTTATTAAGTTGATCCGTTTATTGTATATATTGTTAAAATGATCGATATATTTGGTTTAAATGATCTTCAGGATTATTGAATCAATAAAAGCAATTTTTATATATAACTAAGCAATGATTTGTTTCAAAATCCAGTTTTGTATAATTTTCTAAAAGATTTCTAAAACGTAGAAAAAGTTGATTATAAATATGATTCAATCGAATATATAACGGAAGTTATTATGATTTTGATTATATTCATTCTTTTAAATTTTATAAATCTTCTCTATAAGCAAGAAGTTCTTTGCGAAATCTTCGAATATAATAAAGATAGGATTAGCAAAAAGTTTAAGTTTAAGCATTCCATTTATTTCGATATTTGTATTAGCGTATTAATTGTAGACTTCAAAGTCTATAGTATATTAATTATAGCGTTTATGATTTTCTTCAAAAATTATAATATTTATAAAAAGGGTTTAAAATGAATTAATGTTTAACTAATCACAGAATTGGTAATTAGAAGAATCTGAAGTATCCGGATTGATATTGTTCCAGATATATCTAAAACAACTAATATTTTTGAATAATAGATATTAAAGAGATTAATTCGATCGGTTGTTAAAAGTGATTTTTAATATAATGAAAAGGATGATTATTAAAGGATAAAAGTATAATAAAAGATGATTAAGGATTAAAAGGAAAAGAGGAATTGTATAATATCGATATTCGAATTGTAGTTGTTGTAGAGATTTCGAGTACAAATCGAGCTTATAATTATTATAAAGGATAATTACGAATATATAATGAAATGATATCAAAAAGAGATAAAGGTATAGGTATAAAACAATGATTATATTATTGTTTGTTTTTTTAAATACAGGATCCATTTGTTCTTTATATACTATATACGCATAATTACACGTAATCATATATAATTATTGTATAACTTTGTAATCTTAAGGATTTATAGTACTACAAATCATAATGTTATTGTATAACAATAGTTATAAATTCAATTAATCGATATGCCAAACTTGATTGATATTTCGATGCTTTTAGCGTTGGCAAATCGAAAGCGATTAATATATTTGTGCATTTTTGCGTATATATACTTTAATATGCTTAAGCACTTTAGCGTACATATGCTTTAAAGTGCCTGTGTATTTACTACCGGAAGATCCAAGTAATACGTAAGAGCATGGTGTTCAATAAACACGTGCTTCTCACGTGTCTTACGCTCTCAGCGTGACAAATATTAGTATTAATAGATTTAATGGAATCGTTGATTCTCTATAACCAAAATCTATATAAACTTTTTGTGAATTAATTACTTTGAACAAGCTTTTATTCTTCGTTGTAAATACAGTTAACGGGGATTTTGATTTACTAGAAATCGGCGATAATTTGCCGATATTTATAATTATATCAAGGTTTAACAAAATACTATACTTATTATTATGAATTGAAATAAATGGCAAAGATTCTATTACTCGAATTTTTTGATTTTTCTAATCTTCTTTAATTACTTTAATCACCTTTAAAATTAAAGATTTAAAATATTTATAATTTTGATTAAAAGTATACACGGTTTTAAGCTTTCTTTGTATAAATCCTTTAATAAGTTTATTATCCACATTCTTTAAAATAATACCATTCAGCGATTCTATTTGTTGAATATCCAGTTCAACGATCAATTCCTTAATCATTTGGATTAGTATAACATTAACAATCTTATTACAAAAATCGTTTTTATAAACAAATCTTTTATCGAATTTAATATTTTGTATAATAATAACTTTATTGAATATAGGGATTCAAATATAAAAGATCGTTGTAGTAAGGATATATCCGATTAGATACTCGATATATATTTGCGGGTTGGTTTTATACTATTTTATCTTTATCCTAGCTTTTCTTTCTTTATTCAACAAAAATGCATAGCAATCATACCTATATATCTCATTCTAATCAAAGCGAAAATCGTTAATAATCTTTTGTGATAGCAACGATGAATATTATTTGTAGTATTGTTTAAACCAGGAATTAATCATTTTGTTAAAGCATTTTTAACCCTTTACTTTCAATAAATTAATGTTATATAGGTATATAATAGCAAAAGCAACCTTTATTTACATCTTATCCAGTAATCCAATTGAAATGTATATTTTAATTTGCTTAGTAATGATTTCTTGCTTTATATATTTTGCTTTTTCGTTAAGTTTATATATAAAGAATAAAAAAAGTTTAAATTTTATACTTTTTTCAAAGATTTATTTTTCGAATGTAATATTACTTTTGATTTTTATTACAAATGTATCATTGTTTTGCTTAATTATTACAATATAAAGATTATATTTGCAATAAACCTATACAACAAAGTTTTATAAAACTTTAAAGATTTTATTATACGTTTTCTAGATCAATGTAATAGTAAAGATTTTCCTATTGTATATATCCTTGATTATTAATATCCATAACGCTTCGTTATAAATATAAGGAAAATCGAACAAAGCTCATTAAACCTTATAAAAAGATTTAGATGATTAATAATCATTAAATAAATATAAAACAATTTGTTTAGTGTAAATACGTGAACAATCGACGCATTCTATTCGAGTGATTTCTTTAATCCGTACTTTTTTAACTATCCTAATTAGATATTCCAATAATTTTTTATCAAAATATTCTAATCTTTCATATTATAGATCGCTTAATTCCATTCGGAGCTTTATTGTTTCGCGTAATCGAAAAAAAGGCTTATTAATCTTTTAGCTTTTAGTAGATACTATAATATTTATGTTCACAAGAAAATTAAACTTATCAAAATAATTGAAACGAACGTTATATTTTAAAAAGATAAGATTGTATTTTCTAATGCATTAAGCAATAATAATATTGTTAACCCAATCGTTAATTTTAACAATAGCGTTAAAGCCATCAAACCAAACATTTTTGTTACAAAAAAAGGTTTTGAACATAAGATTAGTATAAAAACCAAGAATAAACGCAACATTAATTAATATAAAATCCGCTTTATTCAACAAAATTCCTTTAATTACTTTATCGTTACAATTAATCATTAACAAACTTAACGATTCTGTTTTGATATAATCCAAAATGTTATTAGGAATATACTTTTTGTTTACTAAAAGGCTTGCATTATTAACAATATATATAATATTGCAATTATCCAATAAGATATAATTGGTTAATATATATGTAAAAATGATTATAAAAATTGAAAAAGCGCCGGTATACTTGTTCGGATTGATAATGCAAAAAGCAATGTTATGAAGATTCTTCTTTAATCAAGATCTGTAAAATTGATTGATTTAAATATCAAAAAGCTATCCTTTTTTGAATAAAATACTACAAAAATTATTATATTTTTTGTTTTTAATATATTTGTTAATCTTTTTAATTTGTTTTTTATTAATAAACCGAGTAAGCTGATCAATACATTTACTTATAAAAATTAGTTCAATTATTCGGCATTTGTTAAGCTTATAATAATGGCTTAAACCGATTATTTGATTCTTTTTATAAAGATAATATTGAATAACGTTGTTGCTTTTCGATTGTCGTTTAGATTTAGATAATTGTTATAATTTTAGTTTTAAAGTAACAAAGGATCCTTTTAGCAAAGAATTACAAACTATTCGATCGATATAATTAACGAAAAAGTTATTGTATTGTTTTAGAATAGTAATATAGTATTCTTTTTTATTTTCAATATTTAAAATAATAAATTATTATTCCAATTAATTTGGGGCTAATTTGTTTAATGTTTTTAGGAATTGTTTATATTCACGGATTCCTTTAATCTTCAAAAAATTGTAGGCTAACGTTTAGATATAAAGTGATTCTCATTTTTTATATTATTTCACCAAATCAATTTGTTTATTGCATATATTATTAAAATGATTGATATATTTGGTTTAAATAGTTTTTAAAATTGTTGAATTAGTAAAAACAATCTTTATATGTAGTTAAACAATAATTTGTTTTAAAATCCGGTTTTGTATAGCTTTCTAAAAGATTTTTAAAACGTAAAAAGAATCGATTGTAGATATAATCCAATCGAATATATAGCGGAAGTTATTATAATTTTGATTATATTTTTTTTTCTAAGTTTTATAGATTTTTTTTATAAGCAAAAAGTTTTTTACGAGATCTTCGAATATGATAAGAATAGAATTAATAAGAAACTTAGATTTAAATATTCTATCTATTTCGACGTTAATATTAATATATCGATTGTAAGCTTTAAGATCTATAGCATATTGATTATAGCGTTTACGATTCTTTTCAAAAATTATAATATCTATAGAAAAGGCTTAAAATGGATTAGTGCTTAACCAATCACGAAATTGGTAATTAGGAAAATCTAGGGTATTCAGATTGATATTGTTCCAGATATATTTAAAGCAACTAATGTTTTTGAATAATAAGTATTAAAAAAACCAATTCGATTAACTATTAAAAGTGATTTTTGATATGATGAAAAGGATGATTATTAAAGAATAAAAGTATAATAAAAAATGATTAAAGATTAAGGGAAAAAGAAGAGTTGTATAATATCGATATTTAAATTGTAATTATTATAGAGATTTCGAGTACAAATCAGGTTTATAACTATTACAAAGGATAATTACAAATATATAATAAAGTAATATCAAAAAGAGATAAAGATATAAATATAAAACAATGATTGTTTTGTTGTTTATTTTTTTAAATATAGGATCTATCTATTCCTTATATATTATATACGTATGATTATATATAATCACACATAATTATTGTATAACTTTGTAATTTTAAAGATTTATAGTATTACGAGTTATAATATTATTGTATAATAATAGTTATAAATTTAATTAGTCGATATACCAAGTTTGGTTGATACTTCGATATTTTTAACACCAGCAAATCGAAAGCGATTAATATGCTTATGCATTTTTGTATACATATGCTTTAGTATGCTCGGGTATTTTAGTGTATGTATGTTTTAGAGTGCTCATGTATCTACTATCGGAAGATCCAAGTAATACGTAAGAGCATGGTGTTCAGTAAACACGTGCTTCTCACGTGCCTTACGCTCTCAGCGTGACATTAAAGCTAAAACATTCGATATTATGCTTATCATTATCTTTAATCCCAATCATTTTGATTCTAATTTCTTATTATAATACTTATTCAATTTGTAGTATTATACAAATATTAGATTGTTTAGTTTAAGTTTCATTTATTGTAGGTTTTGTAATACTATTATCTTTTCATATAATATTGCAATTGATTTAACAATCCTATTTTTTTCTTTGTTTTAATGTTTCTACAAAAATGTTTAATGTTTTTTTAATATTTTGTTCAACTTTTTGGAATAGTTTGATAACTTATTCTAAATTTCGGTATAAATCGCTTGTTTTTCTTTTAACTTTGGTTTTCTTAATTATATAAATATATATTCCAGTATTATATTAACCAATAAGAATCCATATATATGAACAAAGCAAATATTAATTATTAATAGTATTTCGCTCAATATATAATTCCAAAATGCTATTGATTTTGAACTTTGTTTAATTATTTATTTTTGTAATTATAAAACTATTATTTGAATCGTTCATTTTGTTAATCTTATACTTTTTAGATTGAAGATTAGGGCAAATATTAGATCAATATTATAAGATTCGAATAGTATTATAATATTGTAATTAGCAAAATATAATTCATTATTTATATAGCTATACAAAAACCATTCGAAAATTGAGACCAAATAGATTATTTATATATTGTATATTAATTCCTTAGTAGTTATTATATACGCTTTTACAAATATTATTTTTGTAAAATAATTTATTATAATTAAAATATATTTTTCCCCGTTATTGTTTATAAAATTAATGGATCCCAAAAAATCCATATCAATTATCGTTTATAATTCGAATTTTATAATGAAATATATTCTATAACTTTTTCTTTTTAAGTTTATTCGTTGATATATATTACAAATAAAGCGATACATTTCTAAATCCTTTATTTGTATAAACCAATAAAATTAACTTTGCAATTTGTAGAAAAAAAGTACTATATTAAAATGATTATATATATTGTAGGCTTATTTTAATATCGTTGATACTTCGTTTTCGATAATGCATTTTGTAGAATAAGGTGATGAAAATCGTTTGCGGTATATTAAATTATTATTTGATAAATGAAATCTGATAGTTTGCTTTTTTATTTAACACTTTTTGGATTATTCAAAATGTTTAATTCTATCTTTACTTTTTTCCAAAAAGCAAATAATAAAATTGTAGATTGAATGATTTCGGAACTTTTCGAATTGGTTTTCTTTAGCATTTTCCTGTTTTATATACAAGATTTTAGATTCGAAATTTGTTATAAATGTTAACCTTTCGAAATCGAATTGGATAAATTTATTTTATAAATTGTATAGTAAACGATTTAGTTTATTTATTATATTGATTAAATTGGATTTGCTTGTTTAATAATATACTTCGAAATTGTATTTTATAAATCAATCGATTTATTGTACTATTTTCCTATAAGTATTATTAATATTAATAAAAGTTAAGGTTAAAAAATAATAATCAATATATATCTTTATTAAATAAAAACTATTTATTATAAGTTATTATATTTCAATCAAATATCGAATAATTGTTAAAGCTTTTCGCTTAATAGTAATATACTTTGTTTCTATATCATTTAATTTGAATAATAGAAATATAATTATTTTAATGTTATTTCTTAATTCTTTAATAGTTTTTATTCCTGGTTTTGCATTTTGAAATTGAAATAAAACCTTTTCAATTCCAGTTTTATTAGTATTATAAACAAAATGATATTGCTTTATCAAATCGATTTCATTGTATATATTGTTTACAATACAATCTTTAATATATTAAAACGATCTTTTTTGATTGTTATTTTATTGGAATTTATTGATATTCATTTATTTCTTTCGAATTAATAGTTTTCCCAAATTCAATACTATAAAGCGTTCTTTTTGATAAATTGCTTTCAATTTGGCTATATAGTTTGCTTTTTTTAGTATATATTTTTGCAACTATAATATTATTTATAAAAAGTTCATTAATTCAATTTTGGTTATAGAAATTGATTATATTTGGATTTTATTACAATGTTGAAAGGATAGTTTAATACTTTTCATTATAATCGAAAAACCTAATGTATTCAAAGTATTAAAAAAGAAATTTGCTTTGTATAAAGCTAAATTTATAAATGCTTATACTATTCGAGGGAAGTATTTAATATATAAAAAGTTGAATAAAGCATCAAATCTTATAGTTCTTTCTATATGATTATTTATAAATAAAGCAAACTTTATATTCTTATAATTATCGATTAATATGAAAAAAAGGTTTATAGTATCAATACTTAGCAATAAGCCGAAAATTAGATCGATAAATTGATTATATGTATACAATACTTCTTTCAAGTTTTAATCTATTCGGCGATATAACCATTATTTATAAAGAGTAATGATTACAACTTTGTATTCGTTACTCGATTTGATTTTTATAATTCAATAGCCATTTGTACTATTGGCTAAAAAGAAGCAAATGAATAAAAGCTGAACAATTGTATTTAATATTTCTTTTATATCATATATTAAGTATATTAGCTTAATGGTTTTAACATTAATCGATATGAAATTATGGATTATTTGCAAATTTATAATTCTCTTTTTTTTAAAAAGGAATTTAGTAAATGCTTTTTAATTGTTTAATCTTTATATTAGAATACTTATTTTCTTTATAATCGAAAAGATTTTAACAGCGAATTCTTACTTTTTCAAAGTATAACGTTTTGATTATATATATATTGGAATAATCTTTAAAAACAAATCAATTGTATGCTCGATCAAATCAATAACTTATAAATCTCGAAAATATAATATAAAATAATCCTTCTAAATATAATATAACTTTTTCGCTTCGAATAATCTTTTTAGTATATTTATTATATCTTTAAAATTAACACTATTGGTATTAAACTATATTTTAATAATCTTTTTTAATATTGTATTAAAAAAACATAAAACTAATTTTCTTTTGATTAGGAAACCAAAAGTGAAATCCTAATAAATTGGTTTATCAAGTTTATAAATTAAAGGTAAAGGAGTATAAAAGTTTGATATATCAATTAGTTGTTATGTAAAGCTATTAACAAATATAATAATCAATTTGTAATTGTTATTATAAAGCATATCAAATATTAAAACAAAAATATTGAATTTGATAGTTTTAGATTACTTTTTATACCAATTAAACGTTTAAATCCTTATTAGTGTATAGCTTTTCCCAATTTGTATATAGCTTTATATTCGATAATATTTATCTCTTTAGTTTTCTTTATAAGATTATTTAGGTTAAGATTTATTATTAGTAAATTGTTGTTGTTTGAATTTTTTTTTGCAAATATTTGATTGTTGTATTTGATTAATAAAATTATAAAGAATAAAATTTCCATAACTTTTTCGATAATAGGTTTAAATAAAGCATTCGATTTCATAGTTAAGATTGGGATTAGGATTTCGGATTTGTTGCGAATAGTTAAAATGCTTTTTTGATAATCTTTAATTATTTTTATACAATAAAGTTAATTTTTGAATAAAAGTATATTGTAAATATTATTATCCTCAAATATTATAGCTCGAATATATATTCGAATTTTGCTAATTATGATTTCGATAACCATATAACTTTGTATTTCGATATATCGATTATTTGCGATCTTAAAAGATTATCTTTTTTCGAACAACAAAATTTGCAGATTTAGTTTAAAGATTATATTTAAGAAAATCAATTCAATTATTTCTTTTCTATTAATTAAAGCTTTAATAAACAAAACTTCGTTTAAATATATTGCAATAAAAAAATTCTTGATAATATTTAGATTTTTTAATCTTTTGTTCAAAATTTCCGATATTGATTTTGTTGCAATGATTGTTATAATCAATAAACATTATCGATTTTTTCTAAACAAATTAATGTTTTGTAAATATCTAATTAATTGATTTTATTATTGAAATGATTAATCTAAGAATTAAATGCTTTTTATAATAACGTTTATATTGTATAAAAATTCGCCGAAATCGAAGTGTAGGATATCTTTCTTCTTTATAATCTTAATAAAAACGAAATCTTTGGGCCTTTAAATGGTTTAAATAGTTTTGGTTTGGTTTTTACGGATATTGCTTAGCTTTTCGACGATACTTAATTTAATCTTTACAAAGTAATAAATCGATAAAAAGATCGATTTAAGTTCTATATCGTGATTTGTTTAATAATATTTCTAAATAAAAAATTAAATATTGAAATATATTAATATATATTAAAGAGTTTATACAAACTTATTTGTTGAAGTAAAGTATTTGTCTTTAATTTTGATTATATAAAGGAACAATTTTGTTATAGAAATTATTTTTTAAGTATATTTAATATAATTAAAACCTATTTTCGTTTCTTTGTATATAATTCCGGCTATTTAAACACAGATTTTGAAGCAATAACTTTCGAAGTATACAATTAATATAATATTGGAATATATTAATATATATTAGAATGTTTATACAAGTTTATTCGTTGAAATAACATACTTATTCTCAATTTCGATTATATAAAAGAACAACTTTGTTATAGAAATTGTTTTTTAAGTATCTTTTGTATAGTTAAAAGCTATTTTTGTTTCTTTATATATAATTTCAATCGTTTAAACGTAAATTTTAAAGCGAAGATCTTTAAAGTGTATAATTGGTATAATATTGCGAGAAATAATATTTGAAAATATTATTGTTATCGATATACTTTATGGAAATATTACAAGTAAGATTATATAGAATTTATCCGAATTCAATAATTTGTTTATCGATCTTTGTTCAAGAAAGTTTTTTGCTAAGTTTTGCAATATTTGTAGATTCTATTTGATCGAGTGAGATAGGATTAGTTTAACTAGATAAATCGCTATTAGTTAAAATTGAGTATATTCTTCATTGTAATCATAAAAAAGAGTGGTTTAGAATTATAAAGCTTTAATATTATTGATTTTGATTTTGATTTTTTAATATATTTAAATAAATATTTGCGAGTATAAATATATAAAAGAAATATAGCTGACTTTTGTACAATTATAACAAATCGCCTTTACTACATATAAAACAGGTTTTACATTAAATAAATTGATTAGTATTGTCGATTAAACAATAAAGTTATAAAAAAATAAAGCAAATTAATTTAACAAAGTTACAACGAGGAAGATTGATTAAAACTTCTTTAAGATTTTGAAAAACTTAAAATTGAATTCGCTTTGATTGATTTCTTATAATTCTTTTAGATTTTTCTAAATAATTTGTTTATTGAAAATATTTAGCTTATCAATTAATATTGTAATAGCGATAATAATCGAATGAATATTTTTGAATATAACCTTTTTCTTAAATTGATTTTCGATGTTAAACTTTTTTGTTTATATTAAATGGTTTTGAATACAATATTAAAACTTTACTTTTCTTATTTCTTTTAATATATACCAAACTAAATCGAAATATAATTCTTTAAAGTTTATTTTATTTAATTTGATAATATAAACAAAATATTAAATAATTAATTCAATTTCGCTTTATTTTATAATATAAATTTGTTATTGAATATAATAATTAATATCGAAATCTTTTTCTTTTTCGCTAAACCGAGTAACAAAAACAACTTTAAAATCAATCCAGTTTAATCAAATTAATTTGTTTTAATTAAAATACCAATCCTGTACTTTATCTTTGTCGGAATATGGATCATGTGATCGGGGATCATGTGACCGCAGGTCACGTGACCATCGATGGTCGGACATAGGAGATAGGTAACTGGGATCATATGACCGAAGGTCACGTGATCATGGGACCGTACTACTAGTGCATCGACACTAATAAAAGAAAGAAACATAAATAGATTTACTTGTACTATAGTCTTACAACCTTCGAATCGTTTTTATTATACTGAATTACAAATATATAAAAAGCAACTTTATTCATATATATGTAATCGAAATCTTTTCTTTAAGTTTATAATTCTTTCAATACTAATTAGTATGAATTTACAAATTAGAAAACAAGAATTTCGAATTTAAAAAATCAATTTTGAAAAGATATAAACTTTTTTGCATCAACAATTGCTTTTGTATATATAAGCATAGAAATTACAATCTATCGATCGATTGCATTATATACTTAATAGATTATTCGATTTCTACGCGCTAATTACAACGATATCATTTATACTTTTAGGATTTAACGATTAAAGTATCGCGTTTTTAACAATTTCTACGATATCAACTTAAACCAAGCAAAAACCATACAATTTTTTATTTTATACTTTTTACTTTGTACTTTTTTACTTTATACTTTACTATAATATACTAGTATAACAATATTAATATAATACCCTTAACGTATAAACCATTTAGCTTTACTATAATTTTATTTAATATTTAAATTCGAAGATACAAATTTCAATACAATATTTATATATAACCTACAATCGCATTTTATTTTTGATAATACATTTTGATTCAACATTATCGACTTTATTTGTAAACCAAGTTCTATTCGAAACGGCCGATTATTGATTTTAAAACTTGAAATCGAAAATCATTATCAAAAACCATCTTGTATTTAATTATTTTGTATTTACTTTACAATTCCTTTATACAATAAAACCACTCTTTTACATTTATTTTATTATTTATTTGTATTTTTATATTTTTACATTATAACGTTTATATATCTTTACAAATACGATATAAACAATATAGAAATAAAGAAAGTATTATCGAAAAGTGTAAACAATACATTTCGTTTATGCTTTTCGAAAAATGAATTTGTATTACCAAAAGAATTAACAGTTTATAGCAAAATCGATAATCAATTGTTCGTTGAATAGCAAGAATTTTATAAAAAAAGAATTGTAATCGATAAGTTAACATTTAGTGATATTTATATATTTGTTAAATATAAGTATTATTTTTATCAACAATAAACGGATTTGTTAGATGAATATATATTCGAAGATTACAAAGCATTATTTGCAGGATTTTTATCATTTTAATTTGCAAATATCGGCGAAAACTTTTTACACCAATTACGAAAAGAATGAAATAGATGCGAAGTATAGATAGATTCAAAAACAAATAACAGGATTGAAATATGAATAGTATTATTTGTTGTTTTATAAATAATCAAATATTACAAATGGATAAACGATAAAATCGTATATTGTTATAACGTTAACATTCATTTCAAATCATTCTTTGTTTTTTAACGATTTTATAAAATAAAAGCTATAATTAAAGAAGATATAGATTGTTCATTATCGAAAAAAGCTAAAAAAAAGAAAATAAAAGAACAATATTCAAAAAAAGGAAAAAAAAAAGAAGATCCATCATTAATTTTGTTTTCTTCAAAACTTTCCAGAATATTCTATTCATTAATATTATTAGTTAATAAACAAGTATCATTTCTATTCTTTAGATTACTAATGAAAAAACCAAAAAGTAAAGCAATATATAACAAACTCCTTGATATACTAATTAATAAAAACGAACAATACAATACAAATAATATTCGAAATTAATACTATAAAAACAACGATAATAATTTATTTATCGAGATTCAAAATAACGAATATAAAAATGATCCATTAGAATCAATATTATTTTGATTATCGAATAAAAATAATATATAAGAAACAGAACAAAGAATAGTATTTAATCCTGGCAACTTTGATAACTTCGATTTTTTCGATTTTGATTCCGAATTCGATCGTTTTAGCCCTTCGAAATATATGCCAAAAAAATATATAAAAGAAAGAAAAGTATTATAATTAATAAAAAAAAACAAAAATGAAAGGTTGAAAAAAACGAATCCGATTCAAAATTAGAAGAAAAGCTATACAAAAAGGATTACAAATAGGAAATAGTATAATTGGAGAAAATCTACGATAAAAAAAAGAAATACTTTAGTGGAAACAACGTTTTTGATTATAAATATCGCATTTTCATTTACAAGTATTTTAAGAATGGTATTCCGGATTTATACTTTAATAAAGCATTTGATTTTATGTTAATAAGCGATACTAAGGATTTCTATTACAATAATATCAAAGTTGAAGAATATAAATTAATAATAAAACTTCAAGAAATAATAAAACGAAATTTCGAAGAACTTTAATATTGATAGCGTATTATCAATTAATAAGAAGCTATTCGATTTCATTAATATATCAATAAACATTTAAATCTTTTTATATTGAAAAACTTCTAGAATATAATAAAGAATTTAAAAGTATTATTTAAAGGTTTACTACTATTATTGCAAAATGATAAGTATTTTATTATCAAGATTGTTATTGTTTATTAAAATATCGAAATATATTGAAATATATTTTATACTCCCAATATTAACTTTGCAATACTTTAAAAAAGTATTCGGGCTATAATCAATATATAGAATAGCAAACTTTAACCTCAAAAACAATTCTATATTGATTACAAATACTACAATTCAAAGAATAACAATTTATTATATAAACTTAATTATTACTTTACAAAAATATTTGCGAAAACATTTTTTAAACTATAATAAAAGGATAAATCGTATTATATTTATAAGAAGATAAAATATTAATCCGACAAATATACAAAGAAAGAAAAGGAACAAGCTTGCTAAAAATATTGAAAGAAGTTCAAAGAACCGGATATTACATTTAATTAAACATACAAAACGTTTATCCTTAAAAAAAAGGGAAAATGCTTCGATAATTATCATAAAGATACAAATATCGAAGAATAGAATGTATTTCTTTCGGAACAATACCCGGATATAGAATAATATATCGTCGAAAAAGAAGAAAAAGAGTATAAAGAAAACATACAAATCTGAACTAGCTTTTTTGGTTTTATCAACAATAAAGAGATCGCAACAAATTTGTTTAACAAATCCGCGATATATATAATCATAAAGTTGAAGATAATAAAACAAAAACCATTGTATAAATACAACAATACAAAGTTTCAAAGAATAGTAATCAATATAAACATTATATAATAGTTTATAATTGGATATAATTAATA
The DNA here is from genome assembly GCA_002162555.1 of Monilinia aucupariae. Classification (NCBI taxonomy): domain Eukaryota; kingdom Fungi; phylum Ascomycota; class Leotiomycetes; order Helotiales; family Sclerotiniaceae; genus Monilinia; species Monilinia aucupariae. The sequence continues at coordinate 1,011,734 of NGKF01000014.1, forward strand.
CTAAACATTTAAATCATTTATCGATAATATTCTACTCAATGAAGCGATAATAGAAACTGCAAAAGTTGTTTTCGAAATAAATACAACAAGTTTTATCGGATTCATCAAAATCGAATTGCTAATAAAAGATATACAATTTTATATTTTCTATTCCAAAACACTCTTTTTATTTTTAATTATCGATATAGATCGATTTAAAGCGTATTACAACAATATCATCGATACATTTGTATTACTAATAGAAAACTTTTTAATAATCAGAAAGTATAAATACTCTATATTGTTATAGCATATCGATGTTCGATAATTCATTCAAAAATTGATCGATATTGGTGAATGCTATTTTATAGAAACAAAACTTCGAAGATTTTATCGAAAATTCGGTCATTTTGCAATATACAAATTCCATCGAGTATTATAATAAACAAAGTATAATAATATTCTATAAAAGAATATTGATAAATTAATAAAGTTCTATAAATATTGTTAAAAATACAGAAAGTTATTTAATAAATTCAAATTCAATCTTTACGATAATGTTCGATTCAATTAATTCATTATTATTAATGTTATATATATTGATTCGAAATCGATTTTTTATATTATCGATAAAACAATCCAATTCCAAGCAATATAATGGATGACCGAAATGATTTCGAAATATATATAAGATAAATTGAAACAATGTTGAATAGATATATATATGGAACCCTTAGATCAAATTATTTACGATATTAACAACAACTTTATTAGCAAGGAATTTATTAACAATGCAACAACGTTAACCATTATTACAAAAGCAATTCCGATCGAAGTATATTGGTCAATCGGAATGATTGAACAATATCATTTTCTACTTCGATAAGCTTATAATATTATATATGCAAAAACACAAGAATCTGGTTTTACAAAGAATATAGGATTACAAATGGCTATAAAAGCAATCAATAACATTGTAAAACTTAATAGATTAGTATCTATACTTTTAATATTCAATATATATCTAAAAATAACCAATCTCAATTTAGTATTCATTGTTGTATAACGATCATTAATATTTAAAAAAGCAATAGCGGAAATTACAAAGATATATATTTAATAACAAATTTCCGAAGCTTTAAAAGTACAAAATGGATCTAACATTACTCCGATATACGATCTTCCATTAAACTTCGATGTATTAGTATAAAGAGAAAGCCATTATAATGCTAATAAATAAATTGAATTATACAAACTCATTTCGATTGAAAACAAAATATATATAATCAAAATGTTTAACGGATTTAAACAATTCAGATTCATAATAATTAAACTATTTTATCGTATAGAACTACAAATAGTAATTTTATTAATAAAACAAACTTGAAATGTTATTAATACAATACTACTTTTGGTATTGAAAAACTATATTATAAATGAGTTATTTCTTTTAATATATAGTTCAATTTTCTTTATCGAATTACAACAAAAAAAAATCAATGAATTAATAGAAAATGGTGTATTCGAATTGGTTCGTTTTGATTCTATTTTATCCGGAATAAAAGTTTTCAATTTCAAATTTATTAATAAAATGAAAAATAAAAGTATTAATCAAACTTTCTACAAATTATAATTGATTGTTCAAGTTTTTAAGGATTAAAACAAGAATACAATATTAATCCAATCATTTATTATTTAACAAATTAATCAACAAATTATTCTTAATACTATAGCTATTCTTTATACTTAAAACAAAAATATCAAAATATTTATTTGGGATATTATATAAATATATATACAATCAATTTCGGATTTGGTTTGTAAATTCTATATTCGATTATTAATCGAATTGAATATATCGAAAAGATTCTTATTTCGAATAGTACAATCCCTTTATAATGTTTTAGAAGCTGGAAATTATTAATTTAGTATTTATTACAAATATTATATTAATGCTTTTGAAATAATTCAATTAATATACAATTTATATTTATTATATACAATAGTAAAGGATTTAGTATTTGTTATTGTTGAACTTTAAACAAATAATATATTTATCGTTTGCAATAAACAATTCGCTATTCGGGAATAAAATTAATTCTAAAAAGCAAGATTTATAGTTAAAGATAAAAAAGAATTTATCGTTAACAATTTATTCAAATTCAACGATAATACAATTACATTTAATAAAAACGGAAATATTTATTTTAATTAAAAAAAACAATATTAGAATCTTTAATTAGTTCAAACTTAATTAAAGGATATATCTAGAATATAAAAGAAACTTAGAAAAGCTATTGTTTCAAAAGATCAATATATTATACAATATATACAAAAAGTATATATTGCTATTATAAATTAATTCGAAGCATTTTTCGATTTATCTTTTATTGTTCAAATAACTAATTTGAATAAAGATAACGCGGATCTTTTTAATAAACGCATTCAATAGCAAATAAACAACAAAACAAAAAGTTTGAGATATATAGCATTAAATCCGAATTCGTTAAAATTAATGGCATTTATTGATACGTTTTTCGCTAATAATAAAAACCTTTTTTTACAGATCGAATACATCATTATACTAATGAACAAATATAACAAAGCAAATTTAATCTATTAATTTTTAATCAAATACAAAAAAATTACAAAAAACGTATTGATATCAAAGTTATATACAATATTATTAAGGTTCAATGTTAATACCGCAATTAAAAGTATTATCAATAAGATTTTCATTAATCAAAAGATTCCATTTACGATTTGTACAAATTCCAAATTATTTTATCAATGCTTTACAAAACTTAAAATAATATAAGAAAAAAGATTAATAATCGATATAATAATATTTCGACAATTGTATAAACATAAAAAGATTATGGAAATCAAATGGATCGACGAAGAATTAAACCCAATAAATGCTATAACCAAATCAAAAGCGTATCAAGCTTTGAAAGATCTTATTAATAATAATATAATCAATATTAAAATAACGGAATAAATAGAAAAAGGAACAAGGAAAAAAAAGATTTCTTTATAAAAGGAAAAATGATTTTTAAAAAGTTATTTGTTTTGTTTCTTTTGAAGATTGTTACTACAAATATAATCCAATCATTCTTTTAGAGAATTGCTAATATCGAAATATGGATTATATAATTAAGGATTATATGATTGCAAATCATATAATCATCGATGGTTGGATATAGAAGATAGATAATTAGGATTATATAACCGAAGGTTATATAATTATGAGATTGTACCATTAATGCATCAGTATTAATGGAAGGGAGGAATATAAATAGGTTTACTTGTACCATAGTCTTACAACTTTCGAGCCGTTTTTACTATACTGAATTACAAGTATATGAAAAACAATTTTATCCATATATACGTAACCGAAGTCCTTCCTTTGAGTTCATAGTTCTTCCAATAATCTTCCTATCTAAGCGAAATATAACTTTCAAGAATTTATTTTCAACAGATTCTACAAAAACTTCTAAATCCTCAAAATACTTATCAATGTTTTTATTCTTTTTGTTATAAAAAATAAATTAAATAACAATCCGATTTATATTAATGGTTAATATAAAAAGAGATATATTAACAAAGTTTCTCAATAATATAATAGAATTTTTTATTTTAGTTTTCGATATAAATAATTTGGAAATATATTTGATTAGATTTATAAGGAGTAATTTGTAGTAAAGGTTTTGAAAAATTGATATAGATTAGATTACAATTAATAAAAAAAATAAAAGATTTAATAAATATTAAATAAAAAGAAACGTTTAAAGAAATAAAAAAGAAAACGTTTTAGATATTAATATTCCAATCAATATAAAAACAAAAGTTAACAAGTTTATTGATATATAAAGTATTTTTTCTTAATTGGATATCGCTTTTTTCAAAGATAGCAAAAGCTTATAAAAAAGGTTATTTGAAAAGTATATATACTTAGATTTAGAAATCGACATTTGAAAAGATTCAACGAAATTCGCTAAATATTTAACTAGTATTCAATAAACCAAAAAAATCGAAAAGATTCGCAAAATCTATCAAACAAACAAAAGAAAAAGAAAAATAAAAACAAAACCAATATCAAATACAACACTAATCTAATATATGCAATTGAACGCTATACTTCACTCGCAAAAATTATTTAAACAATAGCGAAAAACGGCAAAAAAAACGATCAAAAAAAAGTAGAAAAAGATTACAATATACAGCACAAAGATAATCCCGGATTAGGCCCCTATAAAAAAATGGATATATTCGTTTTAATTGAATATATATCTATTGTACACAACGTAAAGATCAACTCTAATATTGATCGTTATTTAATAAATATTAGTAACGTTTTATAGACTAATGACTAAGCTAGATCACGTGTGATACCCTCTCCACAATATGGATTATTTCCGCTTTGAATCAATTATACGATTTCACTTTCTAACTAATTAGCTACTTCGCTACGTTCCACTTTATAAAGCATTTCTATAGGGTAATTAAGATCCCTGTTTTAAGCGTTAACAATCTTAGAGGTGTATCACAAGTAAACTGTTACGGTATATACCGCTGCGTACTACCATCCATATATATATACTATATATATCCAATTAATCATATGTTCGATATGGCGCGTCATTTTAACATAATACTTTTGTTATTACAATATAATATAAATATAAATGATTTTAAAAAGGTTTATTCTTTCAAATCGATAATTGATTTTTCAAATTATATAATTTCTTTTATATCTTTATTCGCAATTATAATCTTAGTTTCTATAATACAAAACGTTATAGATTTTTATTTATTTGAAAATCATATAATTATATCTTTATATTGAACAATAATTACTTTTTATATTAATTTTCGATTCATTTTTAACCTTTATATAACATCTATATAATGATTGTAAATCAAATATAATAAATATCGAAAGATGTGTAATGTAATAATAAAGAGTTTAATTGTTTTTATTTAAAGCTTTTTAACATTTTATTCTATTCATATTTTTCGAATAATATAACTTCGTTATTTCGATCAATTACTCTTCGAATAACACAATGATATAATTAATTTTGCTATTATATAACAACTACTCGCTAGCACTTTTGTTTATAGAATTTCGATAATAAAAATTCTACTCTCGTTTATAGGATTTCGATTATAAAAACTGTTACACTGAGAGTATGAGGCACGTGAGAAGCACGTGTTTACCGAACACCATGCCTCTACGTGTTACTTGGATCTTCCGATAATAGATACACGAGTACGCTAAGATATACAAGTACGCTAAAGCGCACAAGTACGCTAAAGTATACAAACACGCTAATCGCTTTCGATTTGCTAGCGCTAAAAGCACCAAAGCGCCAATCGAGTTTAGTATATTAATTAATTAAGCAAATATACTAAATTAAATTTGCTCTATACAATTTAATCTTTATTCAAAGTATTTAAATTTATAATTATTATTATATTATAATATTAAAGCTTATAATACTATAAATCCTTATAACTATTATTATACGATAATATTATAACTTATAATATTATAAATCCTTATAATTATAAAGTTATATAATGATTATATATAATCATATATTTATTTATTTATTTATTTATTATATTTAACGTCTATATAAACTAGCTAGGCTTTTGATCTCCCGAAGGGTACTAGAGACAGGTGATACACTAATAGATCGTAAACCCAAAAGCTTACCATTTAGATACGTATTTGTATAATGTCGCTAGGTTGAAGCATTAAAGCCGTTTCCTTCTAGCGGTCTTTTACAACTTTAGCTTTATTGAACAGCCTTTTTTCATCGTTTAAAGGAGCGTTTTGTATTGAAGAGGTTAGCTTTTGCTTGTTATATTTTAAAGAGAGTGAATATCAGGCCGTATAATAATTGCATTGGTAGAAAACGCTAAAAAAGCAATTGTTATATTAGGTTGTAGTTTTTGTATTGTCGTATAAAGTATTATACTATGCTTTATAAGTTGCGCTTCAAATTAAGCTTTGAAATAAAGCAAAGAATAAAAAGAAAAGGGGGGGGGTAAAAAAAGGGTTAAATAAAGTGCTATATTGAATGCTATCCGGGGTGCCGTTAAGCTTTTGATTGCAAAACATAAAATATTGTATTATTGCAATAAAACGCTTAAATTCCTTTAAAAAAGCGAAAAGTTGTTGTATATAGTTGTACCTTTCCCAAACGATCGCTAATAAACAAACAGGTTTAAACAACTACAAGTGGAACCTTTTGGTGAAGATTTTGCAAAAAACAAAATGCTTAGGGATTTTGGCTTTATTGTATAAACAATGGATCTTTGCGTTTTTGTATTTGAAATGTTTGTAATAAACTTTAAAATCGTTGTATTTAAATTGCAACGCTAATAGTTTATACAATATTGATTTAACAAATCTAAACTTTATAAACTTTTTAAACGTATAATCTAATTGCTATTTGCGATATCCTTTTATTAATATAAACTTGTTTTTGCTTTACCAATTGTTTGTTGCATTGCGGATTAAGCTTTATACTATTAAGCCTATTTCGCTAATCGTTAGTTACGCGGTAAGCCTTGAGTTTACTATATTGCTTTTCGTGCTTGTATCTATTAGTTTATTTATTGCTTTATTGTTGATAATCCTTTAATGTTTAGGGGATCATTATATTTTAATCGTATACTAATCAATAAATTTATAACTTTCTAGAAATGCTTATTATAAAGTATTCGAAGCATTTGTGCGTTTGTATTATATTATCGATATACTATCGATACAAAGCTATCTTTGTATATCCATAATAGTTAACAACGTTAACGCTTTTTGTAGCCTTTTTAAAGCATTTATCGTTTTTGCATCGAAAATATACAAAAATGTATTAATTGCATTTTTACTAGTAGCGATGAGATCTTGTTTTTGATAGATTACGTAATTGTAGTTTATATACTTACCTATATCATTGTACAACTTAAACCTATCGAAGAAAATAATAATCGCACTAAAAAGCAAAGCGTTCCATTAATCAATAAAGCTTTTCGCTATTATTTTCTTATCTATTCTCTTTATAGAGTTCGTTCTATATCCGGAGATATAATGCGAAAAGGAAAAGATTGAATAAAGTGTTTTTAAAAGTAACCGATTCGCTATTCATAGCTTTATATTGCGTTATATACAATGCTTTAGTGTAACTAAGCGTATAATAAACGAATGGCGTATATTCAGTCTTTTAAATCGAAAAGCTATATTAATACAAATATATTCTAAAATTATTTCATAAGGTAGAAAGCTTGTATCGTATAGATTAGTTATTATAAGCATAGTTCTTTAGATTGGCAATATATCCTTTATTGCTATATTAATTATTTTGTTTGCTTTCGCTATATATGACTTTATACGAATGTTTATTGTAATACTTTGTAAATAGCCGCCGCCTGCGCTCAATCTCGTTTGTTCCGGGTATTACGTTTTTGCTCTGTATAGTAACGAAAGCAAAACGCATATAATCATGGCTTTTTGTAAAAAAGCTGTAGGAGGCTTGTATTATGTATTAGCAAAGTGTTTAATATACAACGCTACTTTCCGTACCTTTTCTATTCGTTCTGTAATATACCTTTTGAATATAAGTTTGCAATTAAATTATACTCCTAACCATTTTAATACCGATTGCTTTGTATTGTTTGATACACTTATTATAAGCCGTATAGTTAATGTAAAAGAGATAATAGTTTCCGGAGCGTATATATAATGTTTACAAATAAAGTATATCATCTCCAATTTTTTTAATGCAAAAGCAATTTTATTAGTTTGTTTTTATGCTTCAATCTTTTATATATTTTGCATAATCGTTGTAATATTCTTTTTCAATGTATTGCCCATTTTGTAAAATACAATATCGTTTATATACTCGAAATAAAAAGCTTAGTTTTAGTTCAAAAATTCTGCTAAATAAAATATATAAAGCATTGGAGATAGAAATAAGCTTTAAAAAGTGTTATATTGTATCCGCGATTTGTTTGTATACATATTCTTTAGTTTAACCTTTATTTTGCGATTTTGTAAAAACAATTAAACCATTTTCAAAAAAGTTATAAACCAGTTTTGATTCTATATCTTTTTTAGTAATCGCCAGGGTAACAATATATCGAATGTGTTTTAAATGTTCATTGTAATCAATATAATCTTTCGTTTTCTAACAAAAACGCATTCTATATTGTATACAAATATCGTAACTAAATCCATAGCCGATTGTTTAAACAAAGCTTTGCAATACTAGGGGCTCAATGTACTATACATTAGCGATATCTATATTATTCGTTTCGCAATGGTTTATTCCAAACTTTTGTTTACGTAGAATAGTAAAGCTATTGGATATCAAAAGCGTACAAAGCTTTTGTTTTTCTTGCCGATTTTGGGTAGTATTATTACTTCAATTAATCGCTAGATTTTAAGGAAATAACTCCTTTTGAAATAGCATTCGAAAAGATCGTATAAATATTCCTTAACATTATTTTAATAAGCTTTCAAAAATCTAATTGTAATTCTATCAACTTTTAACAAAATATTCAAAATCTTAATAATATTTTGTTTTATCTTTTTAAAGAATACAATAATATTCTAAAAGAAAGTAAAGATATAATTTTCTAATATCGGATTTATATTTAGATTATTAATACTATTATATTTGTGCAATACTTTATCTAATAAAGTTTATACTTTCTTTTTTGTACTTTTGATCAATTGATCGTTAACTATAAATAACGGAATTTTAAAAAAAAAGGTTGTTTTATACCAATTTATTACTTTATACAAATTTATATCATCCAATATATTATCGATTATTCTTTTTCAATATTCTCTTTTCGCTTTGCATATTGCAATAAACATTTGTTTCCTATTCTCAAAAGTTTTGTTAAAGCGTTTATATAAACTATACACCGTTGCATTTTTGTTAATCCATTAAAGTATTAACTATACTCGATCGCTTACTGGTTGCTTTGTAATCCGTATCGATTATTGAAATAGGTTAATAAGCCGCTTTGCGATTGTTTCCAGTTTAATATTTATGACGATATTTTCGATTTTCGGCAACCAATATACTTCGCTTTTCATTAAACTAGTAAATGTATATAAACCGTTTTCGATAACCCTATATTCAATACATTTGTTGAAAGCTATACCTCGCTTTGGAATAGTAGTGATCTATATATAATAATCCGATTTGTAATCCATATCCTAGCGCATCACCATCTCTACAAAAGGTATATTGGAGAAAATAAGATCAATTATATGCTTTGCGCAATAAATAAATATCCCTACCTCGCTAATGAAGTCCATACTAGTATTCTGTAACCAATTAATAAGCGAGGCTTTTTAAATAACCAACAATACCTTTGGTTTGTAGATATCGTATTTTGCGTTGAAATCCTTTTCGATTAGTATACAAAACGTCGAGGTAATACTTGTTGTGTAATGTATTATTGCTATAATGTTGAACTCGCGATAAATATTAATTATATGATAATTGTTTATTTCAAACTATACTATATCCTTATAACGTTCACTGCGTTGTTGTTGCGCTTGTATTGCAACCCTTTGCTGTATGTATAATATAGTCTTTAATCGTTTGGCTTCCCTTTCGATTGCTTTTTTCGATTCCTACAAATTGTAAAAAGTATAACATTTGTATACCGAGTGATTCTATATTTTAATGTTCGGTAAGCTTTAGAGTTCTTGAATATAGATTATATTCGCTTTGTTTTTGTAAACAAACTGAAGCAAAACATTATATACCCCTGCTCCCTTTTTTACGTTTGTTTATATTATTATTATACATGGGGTCGGATTATTTTTGTAGCTTTTACTACTACACCGGTCCAGGCCTCTACTTATTAAAAGAATCGATAACTTCAATCAATTACATGGTTGTTGTAGTATCGTTGTTGTCGATATTCATCGTATCTTTAATGCAAGTCCTATATATATTGTTCTATAACAAAAACTTCAAGTTCATTTGTTCCAAAATTGCTTTAAAACGTTTTGATACTTTATTTTGCGATATCATTGTATTTGTTATACGTTTGGCGTTGTTGTTTGCTTTTCTTGGAATTGCTAGTATCTGGATCTCGATGCGGGTAGGCATTGGGATTTAAACGGCGTTCAATTATATAAAGCTTTATATGTTTTGGAATGTTTGAAAGTTTTAAGCTTTTGTTTAAAACGTATGTATTGTTTGTATAATGCTTATAGTTATCCTTAAAGCGTACACTTTTTGGATCGCTCGATTGTTTTTGCGGATTAATTCTATTTGAGCTTTAGTTAAGTTATATTGTAGTTTATTTTCGGCTATATTGCAAAACGCCAACGAGCAACCTTTGTATCTTATTGAAAACGAATCGTAACATCCGTTGCATTTCGCAAGCGTTGGGTATAGCTTGTGTATTAATCCTTAATGTTTAGCTTTTGCAATATTATAATTGTTGCATTATATAGGTTTTGTACAATAATAAATATTACAATAAGTTTGGCAATTTTGTTTATAAAACTTCATTTAGCTATAAAAGAGTAGAAAAGTGAAGAAAGGGATAGCTTCAAATAGACGAAAGAAAGCGATCAAGATAATAAAACTAATTATTTAAATATTCTCTGCATTGTTTCCAAAACTTTTGAAGCATTTAACCGGGGTAATATCGGTTTAAATCCAAGCCTCTCTTTTTACTATTTCCTTAGTGATTTCGACTCATCCGTTAATTGTATTAAACAAAGTGTTTGATATTAAACATATACAATAACTATATTATATCTTTGAAAGATCGAAATATATAGCTTTGATAATTTTATAGATCTTTGATCTATAAATACCTTTTATTAAAGTGTCTCTTATCTTCAAAGATTTAAAGTATAATATTCAACCCGATTTGCATCCTATCACCTTTGGAATATCTTCGTTTTTGATACCCGGGATAGCTTTAACTAGGTTTTTCCAAATTAAAAAAAAGTTATTGCAATATAGATCCACGAAAGGAACGTATTTAGCAAAGATATATTTATCCATTTTTGTTGTTTTAATAATGTTTTTTTTTACAAAGTTTGCTTTAAAAACTTCGCTTTAAAGAGCAACCAAAAACCCGCCAATTCTAAAGGTTTTAACGATCTCTACCCAAATTATAAAAAGCGAAATTATTGTTGTATTTTCTTTCGCTTTAGGGATTTTAAAACTCTCTTTGTTTTTAAAGGTTATACTCGTTATAAAAGCGTTCGTTATGCATTCCAAAATTGCTTCTTAAATTAATAAAATAATATATATTTCTTTTTAAATAAAAGTTTTAATAATCCTTTTTAAAGAGTTAACAAATGTATTCGTAAACTTGTAACAAATTGTTGCTTATTGTTCGGCTTTTTGTAGGAGTTTGTTAACTTTTTGGAAAGCTATTAATCTTTTTAATCCCCGGAGTACAACGAAAAAAAAAAGTATAAATTTTGTCCTCGTTTTAGTTTGGAATTGAAAAAAAATAAGTGAAGAAAGGTTACGTTATTGTATATAATCGTTATTAGCCATTCATATTGTTTTTGTAAATGTAATAAAGCTCATTTCTGTTATTCGAACTTGAAAAGCATACTCTATATGCCTTTCGCGGGCATCAAAACTTTGCGGAGTTCGTAAAGTATCGTTGTACATATCTACTGGTAGTGAAATATATCGCGTCGTCGTTATATATGTCTCAATTTGATTTTGTTTGAAAACTTCCAAAGTTGATATAATCATATATAATCATATATATATAGTATATAAAGAACGAATGAATTCTATATTTAAAGAAATAAACAATAATACAATTACTATTTTATATCTATATTTTAATCCCTTTTTGATATTACTTTATTATATATTCGTAGCTATTCTCTATAATAATTATAAGCTCGATTTATATTTAAAATCTTTGCAAAAACTATAAATCGAATATTAATATCGAAAATTATATGATTTCTTTTTTCTTTTAATCTTTAATTATTTTTTATTATACTTTTATCATTTAATAATCATTCTCTTTATTATATTAAAAATCATTTTGAATAACCGAATTAATTGATCCCTTTAATACTTTTCGTTTAAAAATGTTAATTGCTTTAAGTTTATCTGGAACAATATTAATTCGAATACTTTAAACTTTTTTAACTATTAATTCTATAATTAGTTAAGCGTTAATTCATTTTAAACTCTTTTTATAAACCTTATAATTTTTGAAAAGAATTGTAAATGTTATAATAAATATACTATAGACTTTAAAGCTTATAATCGATACGCTATAAACATCGAAATGAATAGAATGTTTAAACCTAAGCTTTTTGTTGATCTTATTTTTACGATATTCGAAGATCTCGTTAAAAACTTCTTACTTATAGAGAAGATCTATAAAACTTAGAAAAATAAATACAATCAAAATTATAATAATTTCCGATATATATTTAATTAAATCATTCTTACAATCGATTTATTTTACGCTTTAGAAATCTTTCAAAAAGTTATATAAAATTAAACCTTAAAAAAAATCATTATTTAATTATATATTGTAAAAGGGAAGAAAGTAAAGGATGAAAACAATAACAAAAAGAATGGCTTTTTGAAAGAGAACAATACAACAAGAAGGAAATAGAGGTTAAAGTTAGCTAAGATGGTTATGAACAATAAAGAAGGGAAGAATAATCAAAATGGATGATCTAGATTATAATGGATATATATACAATCAAAAAAAAAGATAATAAAAAAGATAAAATTTAATAAACAAAATATAATATAATGATTTAAGATATAAAGTAAAAGGAGTATAAATACTCTTTATAAGAGGCGAAGTTATGTGAAGGTGTTAGATTCAAATGGTCGGAGCCATTCTGCAGTCTTACAATATAAAAATTGCTTTTACAAATTCAACAATTCTAAAAACTATTTAAATCAAGTATATCGATTACTTTAATAATATACGCAATAATCGAATCGATTTAACAAAATGATATAAAGAATAGAAATTATTTTACATTTAAATATTAATCTATAACTTTTTAAAAATCAAAAGAATTTGTAGATATAAACAATTCTTGAAAACATTAAACAAATTAATTCCAAATTGATTAAAACAATAATTAATTATTTTGAACATTAAAAATAAAAAAAGATACTATATCATTACTTTAGAACAATATAATAGTTTTTTTGTTGATTATATTGATTGAATAGATTATAATCCTTTATTAAAAGAATTCTTTGTTATTTAAAAACCAGAATTATAATAACCATTTAGATTTAGATAATAAACGAAAAACAATAACGCTATTTAATATTATCCTTATAAAGAGAATCAAATAATCAATTTAAGATATCGATATAAACCGAATAAGTATCGAATGAATGAATTAACTTTTACAAATAAATGTATTAATTAATTCATTCGATCTATTAATAAAAAGCAAATTAAAAAATCAATGAATATATTAAAGATAAGAAATATAATTGTTGTAATCACGTGTAGCGCTATACCTAGTTAGGTGTCTCCATCTCATATACTCAGTAGAACATATATATCACTTCTAGTATATTAGACAATATACACTCTATCACTACAATAGGTTATAACCTTGTATTGCACATTCACTAAAGCAACTTGATTATCATTTTATTAATTGAAACGATAATATACGTCTTTTCCGAAGAAAACGATCGCTTTTCCATCTATTTCCGCCGGAAAAATCACATTTTCATTATTTTCATTATTTTTATCATCGAAATTTTAATTAAAAACCTCATTTTTATTAATACCTTTTTAATATTATTATATCAAACGTTGTTACAACTAAATAAAGTTTTATTATTGTTTTTATAAAAGATAATTATATAGATTATTATAACTTTTGTTTAATAGCGTTTATAAACGTAAATTGCTACAATATTGTATTTAACAAAGAAAAAGAATTTGTTTTTAAGCTTTTAAAGGAGTTTATAACGGATGGATTTGTTATAAAAGGTTGTTAAAGGATTATAAATATGGTATTGCAAAGAACAATTATTTTGAAGGTAGAATTTAAAGAGATATTAGCTTTTTTTATAAAAAGAAGAAGTATCGCTATAATTATTATAACTTTAGGATTCATAGCTTTTTATTGTAGTATAATGAAAAAGGGCTTTATTAATATAGATCTTATTAATGTTTAAAAAACGTTATCGGTTTATAATCAAACTTTTAATGTTATTTATATATTAAATATAATAAGATCGTTTTTGAAGGAAGAGTTTAATTATAAAAACGAAATTATTCGAACTTTCTTTACAAAATTAAGATTATATTAACAAACATTTATTAATATAAAAAAGCTAATAATAGATAAAATAGTAAAGGATATGTTTTTGGCATGTATATCAATATATAATGTGTGGACAGCGATTTTTATTTACATTAATATATTTAAGAAAATATTGAAAAAGGTTATAACGCTTTTTTAAATAATCAAAAGATTAATTAAAGCTATTGTATTTGTTGTGGAATTTTTAAATAAAGGAAAACAGAACAATTGCAATGGAAAAGACGGTTATAAAGATGATTGTAAAGGAAAATCAGAAAGATTATATAATCGAAATGAATTATCTCGAGTCGGAAAAATTTAATACTATAATTGTAAAAAGTATGGATATTTCAAAAAGAAGTATTATGTATTTAAAAAGAATAAAAACCATGCTTATAAAGCTTTCGCAAATAACAAAGATTTTGATTTTGAGAAAGCAAAAACAAATGTAATATTAAATAGCAATTATATTTCTTTTTATTATTCTAATGTTTTTTTTCAAACAAATAGTAATGATTCAAAATGAATACTTGATTTAAAAGCTTTTTATTACTTTATTAACCAGTTTAAAACTTTAAATAATGTTACAAAATGATTTATACTATAAAAAGTTCGAATTGCGGATAAATTATTTGTTTTAAATATAATATATAGAAATATACAAATTAATAGATTTACGCTTCTCGATATATAATATATAGAGAAATTTGAAACAATACAATTGATTTCTATCAATCTTTTCACCAAAAATAAATGCAAAATAATTTTCGAAAGAGAATTAGCGTTTTGTTGGAAATTCAATCAATTAAAATTTGCAGCAAAGAAAATATTTGGCTACTATATTGTATAAGATTTTGTACTATAATTTGCTAATCTTATATTTGAAAAGTTTGTTGCTATAAATAATATTGATCTTTACAAATCTATATTCAATCTAATACATCATTGATTTGATCAGTTTAATTATGATTAGCTTTAAAAGCTCTCAAAAACGTATATAAGCTTAAAATTATTAAGAAAACGAAAATCGATAAAAAGATCAACATATTTACTTTGCTTAACAAAAAAAATAAAAAAGCATTTCAATAAGCATACAATTGTTAAAACGCTTTCAATTTTATATCGTTTTTATTATAATCTCTTTGGAATTCAAAAAATATCCCTTTTAAACAACAAATATTTTATAGTAGTTATGGATAATGCTATAAAGTTTATATAAATCAGATATACTTCTAATAAATTTACGGTTACAATTATACTAATACTTTTGGCTTTGTTCAAATTGATCGAAATAGAGTTTAATAGCAAAATCGTTATAATATATATCGATAATAACAAAGAAAAGTTTGAAACTGTTTTCCAAATGAAGATTTTAAAGAGAGGTATACAATTTAAACCTTCTTTTCCAGAAAAGTATACTATAAACAACATCGTTAAAAAGAAAATATAAAATATAAATGTTATATTAAAAAGTTTTTTGACAAAATCAAAAATGCTTTTGATTCAATAAGAAATTACTATATTGTATATTGTTTATTTGAAGAATTGATTTTCTATAAGAACATTGCTTTTTGAAAAAACTGAAATACTTTCGAAAACTATAACGCTTTTTAAAGCTTATAATAATCGTTAACCAGATTTATAAAAGTTGAGAATATTCGGATATACAATATTTGCTTGCAATCTTTAATAATTAAAGCAAACTATAAAAAAGTTTGTCACGGGATATGGCTATCGCTGGTGTTATTCCTGTACTTCTACAATAACCGTACACACATACTAGCCGAGAACGCGTTTTTCGTAAATTTCGACGCGTTACATCTCTAACATCACTTATTAAATCATTAAGTATACTACTACAACACACTCCTTTACAATCTATTAATTCTAATAATATTCCTAGCATACACTTTAGCCTATATAACCGCAATAGAATTATTGGAAAAGCCTTTAAAGGTGTCACCCCAATCGAAATCGCGAATAACCTGGAAATCTCTCACAGAATTATTCGGCATACTATTTTGAAAAACTTATTTCGCAATAACAATAAAAGCCTTCTTCGAAAGCCTCAAAAAAATTGTTATATTGTTCAAAACGAACAGAATGTTGTATGCCATACTCAATTATTCCCAAAATCGATCTATTAATAGATTATTGTTGTATATAGATTGAATTGTCATTAAGATATTGTAAAGCGAATTTTGAAAAAATATAGAATAAATAATTAGAAAGCTAGGAAAAAGCCACTTTTTACAAAGCAATATATACTTAAACGGTTTATATAGTATCTATCTATACGAAGGTTAATTGTAAAAGAATAAGAATTGATCTTTTAAAGCAACAAATGTTTAATAGAGTATGGATATAGAAAACGTATCGAATGGGTATTCTGTTCTTCTGTTTAAAAATGGGATCGAAATATAATTCAAACCTACAAAACGAATAAGAATATGAAGGTTATAGTATAGAGAAGCTTTTGTAATATCAAAAGGAGCAAACTTTATATTATGGATCGAGATTTCGAGTTAAAAAAGTATAAGTATAATACTAATTCATATTTGGAGGTCCTCGACAACAAAGTAGCTTCCATTTTTGCCCAATTGGATCCAGGATATCAATTTATACAAAATAACGTATTTATATATCAAGCTTACAAAATAAAAGATTGGTTTGAAAAGAAAGGGATCCTATTGATGAAAAACTGGCTTTTTTATTCTTTTGATTTTAATCCCATTGAGTATATTTGGTAGTATTTAAAAATCAAAAGATTTGAAATGTTTCTCGATGTTGCTAGTGAAACTAATCAATTAAAGTATATAAAGCAACAATTAAAGTTTTGTTTACAAATAATTTGGGATATATTAAATAAAAAGTTATTTGTTAATTTAACTAATAGTATATTGTTACGAGTAAAAACTATCGGATTATACCGCTATGTACATGTACTTGCGTATATATACCCAATTAGCCATATATTCGATATGGCGCGTCATTTTAGCATGACAATTATAAGCCCGGTAGCGTATTGGTATAATACTCGATTTGAGTTTGCTTATCTTTCAAAGATTTTTGAAGAATCCACTCCGGCACCTTTATTAGTAGATTAATTGCATTAGCTTACGAATGAGATTCGATCCATTAGACTCTATTTAGAGCTCCATATAGACTACTCCACTTTGAATCAATTTGTGCGATTCTACTTTCCCGCTATATCGACCTTTTTAGACTAATAAAAAGATTACTAGATTCTATCGATACATAGCAATCTTGGGGGTGTGTCACGAGTAAAAACTGTCGGATTATACCGCTGTGTACATGTACTTGCGTATATATACCCAATTAGTCATATGTTCGATATGGCGCGTCATTTTGGCATGACATATATCGAGAAGGATTGAGGCTTGTATCGAAGCGAACGGGTAGCATACGAAATACTAAGCGATTAGTTTATAATATATATATAAAAATTATATTTTTCAAAAATATATTCTTTAAGCTTCAATTGGTTCAATTTTCAATATAAAATAATTATAAATATAATTTAATATTAAGGTTTGAAAAGAGTGTAACAAAATAATTTTCGGGAAAATCTTGATTCGGCTAGTATATGTTCGTTAGTACTGTAGCACATTCCTTACTCTTCTTACTTATCCGTATTTGGGTATACTAGCCCCACCATAGTAGAGGCTACGTATCCTTTACCGAGGTAATACTTCTACCAAAGCACTATTATTGCCTCATATTATATTTATATATAGACCTCTAGTTATTAGAATTTGAGGTTAAGTTAATCAAGCTTTTCTCTATTATATGAATCTAGTTCCCACTATTTACACTATTAAAC
>NGKF01000014.1:1029994-1061424 GCA_002162555.1 Monilinia aucupariae
TACTTTTGTGTTGTCTCTCGATTCCCATTACCGTGACTTATATCATACTATCGCATGATAAAGTTTAAGTTAAAAATATTAAAAAAAGAATATCTTTTCGTTAATATGGAAAAGAGCCAAATTTATAAGCTTTTTAATCTTTTCATTTTGAAAACGATAAAAACGATAGATATTAACTTTAATAAATATAGATTCCTATTGAAAAACGATTCAAGTTTATTAAATTATAAAAAGACTTCGATAAAATTAAAAAGGGAAGCGAATTAAATAAAAAATCAATTTATAAAAGATCAATAAAGTTAAAAAAAGATTTGCATTAATATAAAACAAATAAAAGTTTTTATGAATTTAGATATTAATATAGAATAATTAAAAGCTTTTATAAGTTTAAATATTAAATCAAAATAATCAAAAGTTTTTATAAGTTTAAATTATAACAATAAAAAGTTAGGCTTCTTTATGGATTTAAATAAAAATAATTCTATATGGAATCTTTACTTAGAAAAGGCTTCTTTTACAATAACTATGATTTATAGCTTGTAAACACAAATTGGAATTAAAGAAATTATAAAGAACGAAAAAAAGATATAATAAGAATTTGATGTAGCGCATTTATATACAAATGCTAATATTAAAGCTATCGATTTAAAGAACGCTTTAAATTCGAACTTTGAAGCATAAATAGAAACAATCAAAACAAAGTTTATTAATTTAAAAAACAACAACACTTTTGAAATAATTAATAGATCCCTTTCGAAAAAAAAAAACTCTTAAAGTCCAAATAGATTCTACGGAACAAGTTTGATCAAAATGGCAAACTAGAAAAAAGAAAAGCTAGATTAATGGTTAAAGGATTCTTGCAAAAGTATAGAATCGATTTTATAGAAATATTCGCGGAAATTGCAAAATATTTTATACTACAAGCTTTTTTAACTAAAACAACAAAAAAGAACCTAGAAATTGATAATATAAACATCGATATAGCATTCTTAAATAAAGAATTGATCGATATTGAAATCTTTATAAAGACTTTACGATTCTTTGAAAAAGTATTTGCTTTGAACTATATTAACAACTACTTCAAATTCAAAAAATCATTTTACAAATTAAAATAAGCTTTGAAAATATAATAACAAATAATTAAATTGTTTTTTAAAAGTATAAGTTTATAGATTTTAATAGCAAATCTTAATTTGTTTATTGAAAAAAAAATATATATTCTATTTTATATAAATGATTTGCTAATATTAAGATTACGATTTGTAATTAATATAATCAAAAAGATTATAAATTAAAGATAAAAGTATAAAGATTTTGAATTGATACAAATCTTTTTAGGAATTCAAATCGAATAGAATAGAATTTAAAGATCTTTTAAAATACATTAAAGAGTATACATCAAAAAGCTTTTGGAACGATTCAAAATCTATAATCCAATATTTCGGAATCTCTTTTTCCTTATTAATACTATATTAAAACCAACTATAATAGTAAAACTACTTAATAAAAGCGATAAAGCTTTATATTTACAAATTATTGAATTAGAGATTTATTTGATAAACAAAACGAAAAACGATTTCGCATTCTCAATTGATCAACTCGCAAAAGTAATATATGCTTTTGAAAAAGAGTATTTAATCTTCGCAAATCATTTCCTAGAATTCTTCGATAACATAATCGATATTGGTACAACTTACTCAAATCGATTGCAGCATTTGTTATATTCTTACGATATTTTTATAGATACTATATAAGGCTCAAAAGCCAATCGAAAATCGATATAAAGAATGATTGTTATTCAATACAAAAGCATAATAATATGATTCTTAAATAAGCAAAAATCTATAGTATTTTATACAATAAAAACTAAGATTATAATCGCAAATAAAGGTGCAAAAAAGATTATATAGTTTAAAAAACTTGTTATCGATTTAAAAGAACGAACCTTTTCAAAACCATTTATATTTATATTGTATTACAATAACAAAAGCGATATTAATTAAATGCAAAAGAATAAATTCTATAACAAAGCTAAGTATATTGATATATAATAGCATTTTATATAAAAGGATATAGTTAAAAATAAGAGATTACAAGTAATATAGATTCTTAGCTTTGAATAAAAAACTAATATTTTGATAAAACAATTAATCTACTTTGAATTTTTGATCTATAGCAAAAAGCTTAGTTTTGATTTCGAAAAGCGCTAAAAAAGCTTTTATATCGCGATACAATATAATTATAAAATGCTAAACTTTTAAAAGGAGATATAAGCATTACAATGATAATAAATTGTTATCGCAAAAGTTAATAAAGCTTTAAGATATATATATAACATTAAAAAATCGAAAATAATAGAAGAAATAATTGTTTCTACAAAATGTTCAATTGTACAGATTTTTGAGTTTGGAATGAACCAATCAGAATGCGTTTTAGACTTATATAAAAGTTTGAGAGATACAAGATCATTAGTATTAAAAAGCACTTCAAAAAGCTTTCAAAAACGCTTTTTAAAAGGCGTTTTCTTTATATGATTCTAATGATCGAATTCGACCATAGAGGGGCTATTGTAATCACGTGTAGCGCTATACCTAGTTAGGTGTCTCCACCTCATATACTCAGTAGAACACATATGCCACTTCTAGCATATTAGACAATATACACTCTACCACTACAATAATAATAATCTTTATAATATTCTATCCACAAAAAGATAGTTTTCTAATACTTAAACTAATCAATCTTATAAATCTTTATCAAAAAAGAATCTCTACAATATTGCTTTTTATATTATCGATTTAAACAAATATATCAACGCTTTTTCGATTCTAATAATTATTTCTACGCATATATTAATTAACTATACTTTATTGAACAATTGTAATGCTATATATATTATTAACGATATAAGCCTTTTAATAAACGAAAAGTATATCTTTAATAATATTTTAAATTATATCGAAACAGGATCGTTGAATTTACTAATAGTTAATTGTAACAATAAAGTAATCAAAGGAATTTTGTTGAATGGAATAGATTTTACATTAACTAATATTGTATTTGTTTTTGATTTTTATACTAATTTTGTATTCGAAACCCTTTGTTGTAATAAAAATGTTTAGTTTAATAACTTTAACGTTATTATTAGGATCAACGATTAAATTAATAATATTATTATTGTTCAATATATGAAAAAGTATAATCTTGTTTTTTTAGAATATAATATTCGTTTTAATTATTTTGATAAGTTTAATTTTCCTATAAGTATAAACATTATAATACTTACCAAAAGCTAAATAATTAATAAGCTTTTTCTTTAATTATACGAAATAATAAAACCTAGAATAGAATCAAGCAATTTATAATATAAAAGATCAAAATATCTTAGTAAAGAAGTATTAGAATATCTAGTTAAAATGATTAAAGAAGTATAAATCAAAAGAATCATTTAAATAAAATACATCGATTATTTATATATTTATGTCACGCTAAAAGCATGAGGCACGTGAGAAGCACGTGTTTACCTAATACCATGCCTCTACGTGTTACTTGGATCTTTCGGTAATAGATGCACGAGTACGCTAAGATGCACTAATACGCTAAAGCGCATGTATGCTAAAGTGTACAAGCACGTTAAAGCATATGTATACTAAAGTGTATAAGTATATTAAAGCATATATACATTAAAGTATATAAGTATATTAACCGCTTTTAATCTATCGGCGCTAAAAGCATCGAAGCGCTAACCGAGCTTAGCATATCGACTAATTGAGTAAATATATTAAATTAAACTTGTTTTATACGATTCAATCTTTATTAAAAGCATTCAAACCTATAATTACTATTATACTATAATATTAAAGCTTATAATACTATAGATTCTTATAACTACTATTATATAATAATATTATAATTTATAGTACTATAAATCCTTATGATTATATAGTTATATAATGATTACATATAATTTTATATAATTTTATATAATTATATATAATTATATATATATAGTATTGTAAAAGGGAAGAAGGTAAGAGGTGGAAACAATAACAAAAAGAATGGCCTTTTAAAAGAGAATAATATAACAAAAGAGAAATAGAGGCTAGAATTAATTAGGATGGTCATGAACGATAAAGAAGGGAAAAACAATCAAAATGAATGATCTAGATTATAATAAACATATATATAATTAAAAAAGAGAATGATAAAAAAGATAAAACTTAATAAACAAAATATAATATAATGATTTAAAATATAAAATGAAAAAAGTATAAATACTCTTTATAAAAAGCAAAGTTATATAAAAATATTAAATCCGAATAATTAAAGCCATTTTATAATTTTATATTCCTCTCTACTTTATCTATTGATTGATTTTGATCAATTAAAAACAAAAAACAAAAGAAAACCGCAAAAACAAACTTAATTAAATCTATATACCAATAAGTAAACCAATACATTTATTCTATTATATCAATAAAATATTTCAACAAAATCCATCGGTCCAATATTCTCCAATACCAATTGCTATATTTTACAAATTCGCAAAATATCTTTTTGCAAATCCATTGTATTTCGAATTCATTATTTCGATTTTAAACATTTTAAAAATTTATAATCATTTATTTTGTATAATAAGCGATTCTTTTAATACGCGAAACAGTTTTGGTTTGCAAATGAATTGTTATAATGATTTCTTTTTTTTAATGCGTTGTTTTTTCTTTGAAAGTTCTAAATCTCCATTATTTTCAAAGGATTCGTTTTGAAAACTATAAATGTTAAAGCTTAAGAAGCATAAACAATCAAATTTCTGATTATCAAAAGTAAAATAGGAAAAAGTAGTAAATTCTTTATTTATAAAAAGATCGATATTTAGTTCTAATATATAAATTATTATTAAACAATCAAAAAAGAAATATTTTTTATATATATTTTTTTATTTTTTTATTTCTTTAAAAGTTTATACAAAAAAGATTAAAGTATTCTTTTTCGACTTTTTGTATTATAAATTGAACTATTTCTTTAATTTTTGCAATAATTCTAAAACGTTTTTCTTTATTAGTATATTATTTCAAAACAAAATTCCTATAAATATTTGTTTAATAAAATATACAAAAGATATACAAATATTTATTAGAAAGTTAAATATTACAAATTTTCCCTTTTTCGATATATTCTTATTAAAGATTAGTATTAAATTATAATGTGATTTAAATATTATTGAATATAATATATCATATTCAAGAAAAAGCAAAGGTTAATCGTTATTGTTATATATTACAATTGTATAAAGAATTATAAAAGTATATAAAAGCTTAATGTTTATAATAATTGTATTAATCTTAACAATTGCTTTTAAAGCTAATATACTTATTGGATTTGTAATAATCTTCCAATTCAACTCCGTATTCTTTTTTACAACTTTGTAATTCTTAAAGTTAATTTTGAATAATAATGATTATTATTTTTCAATACTAAATAATAAAGCTTTAAAGAAAGCTTTGATTAATTTAATCGATTAAAAAATATTAATTTTCTTCGTTAAAACAAAAAAGGAATGAGTTTAATTCTCAATTTTACGATTATTATAAAAAACAAAGGATATAGTTGTATTATACAAATTATACTTCTTTTTCGAGCCAAAAATATCCAAAACATTATTATTGTTGTAATCACGTGTAGCGCTATACCTAGTTAGGTGTCTCCACCTCATATACTCAATAGAACACATATGCTACTTCTAGCATATTAGACAATATACACTCTACCACTACAATAGGTTATAACCCTGTATTGCACATTCATTGAAACAACTTGATTATCATCTTATTGATTGAAACGATAATATACATTTTTTCCGAAGAAAACGATCGCTTTTCCACCCATTTCCGTCGGAAAAATCACATTTTCATCATTTTCATCATTTTCATCATCGAAATTTTCATCAAAAACCTCATTTTTATCAATACTTTTTCAATATTATTATATCAAATATAGTTACAACTAAATGAGGTTCTATTATTGTCTTTATAAAAGACAATTATACAAATTACTACAACTTTTGTTTAATAACGTTTGCAAACGCAAATTGCTATAATATCGTATCTAGCAAAGAAAAACAATCTGTTTTCGAACTTCCAAAGAAACCTATAACAAATAGACTTGCTACAAAAGGTTATTAAAGGATTATAAATATAGTACCGCAAAAGATAATCGTTTTAAAAGCAAAATTTGAAAAAACATTAGCTTCTTTTATAAAAAGAAGAAGTATCGCTATAACTATTATAACTTTAAAACTTATAATTCTCTATCGCAATATAATAAAAGAAAACTTTGTTAATATAAATCTTACTAACGTTTAAAAGAAGTTATCGATTTACAATCAAACTTTTAACATCATTTATATAGTAAATACAATAAAATCGTTTTTGAAAGAAAAGTTTAATTACAAAAACGAAATTATTTAAACCTTCTTTACAAGATTAAGATTATATCAATAAGCATTCGCTAATGCAAAAAAGCCAATAATAAACAAAATAATAAAGAATACGTTTTTGGTATATATACTAATGCATAGTATATAAACAGCGATTTTCATTTATATCAATATACTTGAGAAAATATTGGAAAAGGCTATAACGCTCTTTTAAACAATCGAGAGATTAGTTAAAGCTATTGCATTTGTTGCGAAATCCTCAAATAGAGGAAAACGGAACAATCGCGATAAAAGAGATGATTATGGAGGTGATCGTAAAGGAAAATCAAAAGGATTATATAACCGAAATGAATCATTTCGAATTGGAAAGGTTCAATGCCATTATTGTAAGAAATATAAACATTTCAAAAAGAAATATTGTATACTTAAAAAAAATAACAAACGTGCTTATAAAGCTTTTGCAAATAGCGAAGATTTTGACTTTGAAAAAGCAAAAGCAAATATAGCATTAAATAACAATTATACTTTTTCCTATTATTCTAGTATCTCTTTTCAAGCAAATAATAACGATTCAAAATAAATATTCGATTTAAAAGCTTCTTATTATTTCATTAATCAATTTAAAACTTTGAATAATATTACAAAATGATTTATACTACAAAAAGTTCGAATTGCGGATGAATTATTTGCTTTAAATATAATATACGGAAATGTACAAATTAGCAAATTTACATTTCTCAATGTATAGTATATAAAGAAATTTGGAATAATACAATTGATTTCTATTAATCTTCTCACCAAAAATAAATGCAAAATAATTTTTGAAAAAGAATCAACATTTTATTGAAAGTTTAACCAATTGAAATTTGCAGCAAAGAAAGTATTTGGCTGTTATATTATACAAGATTTTGTACTACAATTTGTTAACCTTATATTTGAAAAGTTTGTTGCTATAAATGATATTGATCCTTACAAATCTATATTCGATTTAACACATTATTGGTTTGGTTATTTCAATTACGATCAACTTTGAAAACTCTTAAAAGCGTATATAAACTTAAAATTATCAAGAAAACGAAAATCGATAGAAAGATCAATATATTTACTTTGTTTAACAAAAAGAATAAAAAAGCATTTCAATAAATATACAATTGTTAAAACATTTACGATTTTACGTCGTTTTTATTATAATTTCTTTGGAATTTAAGAAATATCTTCCTCAAGCAATAAATACTTTATAATAATTGTAAATAACGCTATAAAGCTTATATGAATCAAATATACTCTTAATAAATCCGTGATTACAATTGTATTAATACTTTTGGACTTGTTCAAATTGATCAAAACAAAGTTTAATGATAAAATCGTTATAATACATATCAACAACAATAAAAACAAGTTTAAAACCGCTTTTCAAATAAAGATTTCGAAGAAAAGCATACAATTTAAGCTTTCTTTTTCAGGAAAGTATATTATAAACAATATCGTTGAAAAGAAAATATAGAATATAAATGCTATATCAAAAAGTCTTTTGGCAAAGTTAGAAATATCTCCGATTCAATGGGAAATTACAACATTGTACATTATTTATTTAAAGAATCGGTTTTCTACAAAAGCATTACTTTTTGAAGAAGCTGAAACACTTTCAAAAGCTACAACGCTTTTTGAGGTTTACAATAATTGTTAATCAGATTTACAAAAACTGAAAGTATTTGGATATATAGTATTTGCACGCAATCCTCAACAACCAAAACAAACTATAAAGAAATTTGAATCAAAAATATTGAAAAAAGAACATTTCTTCGTTGATATAGAAAAAAGCTAAATTTATAAGCTTTTTAATTTCTTTACCCTAAAAACAATAAAAACGACAAATGCTAACTTTAATAAATACAAATTCCTATTAAAAGATGATTCAAATATATTAAATTATAAAAAAACTTCGACAAAATCGAAAAGAAAAACGAATCAAATAGGAAATCACTCTATAAAAGAACAACAAAGTTAAAAAAGGATTTGCATTAATACAAAACAAGCAAAAGTTCTTATAAACTTAAATATTGATATAGAACAATCAAAAGCTTTTATAAGTTTAAACATTAAATCAAAACAATTAAAAGTCCTTATAAGCTTAGACTATAAAGATAAAAAGTCAAATCTCTTTATGGATTCAGACAGAAACGATTCTATATAGAATCCTTGTTTAAAAGAAGCTCCTTCTACAATAACTATAGTTCGCGGCTTACAAGCTCGAGCTGGAATCAGAGAAATTGTGAAGAGGAAAGTATAATACCTTACAAAGAACTTTAACGTAGTACATTCGTATACAAATGCCAATATTAAAGCTATCGATTTAGAGAACGCTTTAGATTCGAACTTTGAAGTATAAATGAAAATAATCAAAATAGAATTAATTAACTTGAAAAACAACAACATCTTTAAAATGATTAATGGATCCCTTTCGAAAAGGAAAAGACTTTTAAAATCTAAATAGGTTCTATAGAACAAGCTTAATCAAAATAGCAAATTAGAAAGAAAAAAAACTAGATTAATAATTAAAGGATTCCTACAAAAGTATAGAATCGATTTTACAAAAACATTTGTAGAAATTGCAAGATATTCTATATTACAAATCCTTTTTGCTAAAGCAATAGAAAAGAACTTAGAAATCAATAATATAAATATCGATACAATATTTCTAAATAAGGAATTGATTAATATTGAAATCCTAATGAAGATCTTACAATTCTTTGAAAAAGTATTTGCTTTGAACTTTACTAACAATTACTTTAAACTTAAAAAATCATTTTATAGGTTGAAACAAACTTTAAAAATATAATAACAAACAATTAAATTGTTCTTTAAAAGTATAGGTTTACAAACTTCAATAGCAAATCCTAATTTGTTTATTAGAAAAAAAGTATATATTTTATTTTATATAAACGATTTGCTAATATTGGGATTACAATTCGCGATCAATATAATCAAGAAAATTATAAATCGAAAATGAAAATATAAAGATTTTGAATCGATACAAATCTTTTTAGGAATCCAAATCGAACGGAACAAAACTCAAAGATTTCTCAAAATATATTAGAAAGCGTATATTAAAAAGCTTTTGAAACGATTCAAAATCTATAATCCAATGTTTCGGAATCTTTTTCTCTTTATTGGCATTATATTAAAACCAGCTACAATAACAAAGCTATTTAACGAAAGCGATAAAGCTTTATATTTATAAATTATTAAATTAAGGATTTATTTGATAAACAAAACAAAAAGCGATCTCGCGTTTCCAATTGATTAACTCGCAAAAGTAATGCATACTTTTAAAAGAAAGCATTTAATCCTTGCAAATCATTTTCTGGAATTCCTCGATAATACAATCAATGTTGATACAATTTATTTGAATCGATTATAACATTTACCACATTCCTATAATATTTTTACAAATACTATATGGGGCTCAAAAGCGAACCGAAAATCGATACAAAGAATAATTGTTATTCGATACGAAGGCGTAATAATATAGTTTTTAAATAAGCAAAAATCTATAGTACTTTATATAATGGAAATTAAGATTATAACCGCAAATAAAGGTGCAAAAAAGGTTGCGTAGCTCGAAAAGCTAGTTATCGATCTAAAAGAACGAATCTTTTTAAAGCTATTTATATTTATTTTGTATTGCAACAATAAAAGCGGTATTGATTGAATGCAAAAGAATAAATTCTATAGCAAAACTAAACATATTGATATACAATAGCACTTTATACAAAAGAACATAATCGAAAACAAAAGATTACGAATAATATAGATTCTTAACTTTAAACAAAAAGCTGATATTTTGACAAAACAGTTAATCTACCCTGGATTTTTGATTTATAACAAAAAGCTTAATCTTAATTTCGAAGAGCATTAGAGGAGCTTTTATATCGCGATACAGTATAACCATAGAATATTAAACTTTTAAAAGAAAACGTAAATATTGTAACAACAATAGATCATCGCCGCGAAAGTTAATAAAGCTTTGGGATATATGTATAACACTAAGAAATCGAAAATAATGGAAGAAGTGGTTGTTTCTACAAAGTATTCAATTGTACAGATTTTTGGGTTTGGAATGGACCAATCAAAGTGCATTTTGAGCTTATATAGAGGTTTGGAAAACACAAAATCACTAGCGTCAAAAAGCACTTCAAAAAGCTTTCAAAAACGCTTTTTAAAAGGCCTTTTCCTTTATATAATTCTGATGGTCGAATTCGACCATAAGGAGGCTATTGTAATCACGTATAGCGCTATACCTAGTTAGGTATCTCCACCTCATATACTCAGTAGAACATATATACTATTTCTAGCATATTAGACAATATATACTCTATCACTACAATAATTATATACAAATAAATAACTAGAATTTCCAATCGAAATATATTTTATTATAAAAAAAGGAATTGTTAATAAGCGATATTCTTTATTAAATCTTTATAAAGTCGTTTTTTATCAAAAAGCTAAATCAACGTATATAATTTATTGTATTGAAAAGAAATAAATTGTATATAAAAAACTATAATCCCTTTCCTTTTAACGATAATGATATTGATATATTTTGATCAAAGATTAAATATTATTCTTAATCGAATTATTAAGAATATTTAATATCAAAACCAAAATCCGAACAAATTTTATTAATAATAATTTTTTGTAAATATTGAAATATATAAAAGGATTTATTATATTAGAAAAAGATTTTTGAAAAGCTAATAAGCTAAGAGTTTGTTAATATTAAACCTTTTTTGTAATAGTATAAAGTTTAAACCAATTATAAAACTTTTTAAAAATATATATTTTATTAATTATATTTCTTTTTGTATAAACTTCCGTTAATTTACTATTAAACTTCTTTATTTTGTAACGAATAATTTCCAAATTGAAAATATTTGTTAATTATTAAATATAATATAAATATATATTTGGCGAACGATAAATAATTAGTTTAATTATTTGATACTATTTCATTCGTTTAGCAATGTATCTTTTTGATAAAGTTTAAAACTATACAAAATTGTTATTAATAATTGCAAAGGGATATTTGTATATTTTAAAAATAATATATTTATCAATCTTTTAATATATAATAGTATAATTGCTAAATTTAATAAAAATTCGATAATGAATTATTATAGCGTTTATTAAACTTACTTTGCAATCAATTCTTTTAGCTAGAATATTAATGCTCAAATGTTCTTAAACCATTATATTATAATCTGTTAATTTAATACAAATATTCAAATCTACATTTTCAATTTCGAATATAAATATAAATCGAGAAAGTATCTCCAATCAATATTATTCATTATTAACATTCAATAAACTATACTCATTATAAAAAAGGTTTAAGTTTTTGGTTTCTTTATTAATCCATTTTATTTTAGCTTTTTTCTTCAATATAATCAAAACAACTTTTTTGAATTTAAAAAGTATAATTCATCGATTAATACAATGTTTTTGTTTTTGTATTTTTGATAATCAATATATTAATTTATTATTAATATTATCGATAATATTTGCAGATTCAAAAATTTTAATAATAGTATATAAATCTTTAACAAATCGAAAACCTTATTTGAAGATAAGCGATAAAGCTAAAGGTTTATTAATAGGGAATCTTGTTTAATGATTTATAATATTATTTAAATATTCTTTATATTTATATCAAACATTCTTTATCTTTTTAATAACAACAATATTCTTTTTCAAATATTCTTTTTAAAAAATATTAGTAATAAACTACATTTTATTTTGAATTATATCGATTATCGATTTATTTATAATTTTCTTAAACTTATATTACAAAGTTAATACAAAATGATTAAAGAAAGTATATACGTTATATTGTAATTCAATAGATCGGTTTTTGCATTACTTTAGAATTTGCAAAAGATAATTGAATTTTTTTGTATATTATACTTTAATAGCAATTAAAAGAGTTACAAATCGTTAATTGACTTTATTGCGTTTAATCTTTTCAACTAGCAAAGATTTTGGTTTATTCATTGTAAAAAACAAAAGGTATAATAAAAATAAAAAATTGTAATATTAAAAGACAAAAGGATACAAAAAATTTAATATAAAAATATAAAGAATTTTGTAAAGAAAATAAGATTTAAAAATACAAAAAAGGCTAAAGAATTAATAGATTAATAAAAAAAAACAATTATTTAAAAGCAAAAGAATTAATATTAAAATTGAATAATTGTAAAGTTATTAATACAAAAAAGTATAAAGATCAAAATATAATATATAAAAAAAGTTGTTGTTATTAAAGAAAAAGATTGAAATAAAAGGGAAAAAAAAATGTTAATATAATAAAAAAACAAAACAAACAAAAACAATGCGTAATATAAACAATCAATGAAAAAAAACAAATAATTTAATACAAATAAAAAGAAATGAAAATCATTTTGTTAACAAAATAATTGCTTTATTTATTAATAAATAATATTGTTTTTGATAACAAATAACTTATTTATTTGAAGTGAAATAACAAATTATAAATGGCTTTGAATAATAATCTTAAAGGATTTAGTTAATCTATCAAACAATAATATTGAAGATTTGGTTAACCTATCGAACAATAATATAGATCAATATCCTTAATAAAATTGAACTTTAAAACTAAACCTTATATTAAATTCAAAGAGTTCAAGATTTTGTTTATACAAACCTTGATTTGCGAAAAGGAATTTTGATAGTTAGATTAGATTGATAAAGCAATTGATTTTTTTCAAATATCGAATTATCGTTTGTTAATTGATTTATACTCTTTAAAGTTTGTTTAATGAATCTTTTAAACAAAGAAATTAAAGCTTTTAAAAGATCTTCAATTTCTAAATCGTTATTTTCAACTTTGTTCGGTTTTATCGGAATAATTATATTATTATATTCAATAAACTTTTTGAATCTATTATTTGTATAAATTCTATATAAACGAATTCCATTCAACTTTTTCAAAATGTAAATGCTTTTGTTTGTATTTGCTTTTACTATTCGATAAAGTTCAAATCATCGATATACAAGTTTTCGCTTTTTTAATATATTGATTTTGTTTAATGGATTATTATATAAAACCATATTGTTTTGTTTAATATTTTTTTTCGTTATATTATAATTTTTATCAAAATGTTTTTTTCTATTAAATCGATATCGTTTTTTGTGTAATATAGTTTTTCAAATATCTTTATTCTTTATCTCAAATTGGCGTATGCAAACAATTAATAAATCGGATTTTGTTTTTACAATATTTCAATCTAGAACTCTTTATATACAGTATTTCGTTTCGATTAATAGAACAAAATGTTGATTATAGATTATATAGAAAAGGGTAAAATTAGTAGGTTTATAAATAATAACTTTATTAATCATCAAAATAACGTTTAAATGTTAAAGCCATTTTTCTTTTTCTTTTATCGCTTTGATTAAGCTATTTTTTAATAACTAATATTTATATTCTATTGTTTTGTTTATTTTCGAATTGTATATCGAAATTTAAACCTTATTGATTTTGTACTTTGCCGCAAAATATTCTATATAATCTTTATTCTCAAGATTTTTATTTATAACGATTTTTCCAAATATATTATATCGATAAACAATATTCTAAAGAAACAATGCGATATTCTTTGAGTTAATAGTGTATAAATACTTTGCTTTGATTTATTCAAAAAAATCATTATATAAAATCATTAAATATTTGTAGTCGTTATCAATAAATATATAAATGATATTTAAACCGCATTTAACTTAATATATACTAATTCAAATCGAATATAATAGCTTTTCTTTAAAATTTAATTTACGAAATTGATAATTAAAATAAGTTTTGATAAATGTTTTAATTTTTTAAAATATATTTATTTAAAAATATAATTAATAAATTTTGTTAAATATACTTTTTATTTCTTTATAACCATATATATTATATAAATAAGAAATCAATTTCAAACGTTTATTTTTGTTATTAATAATTTATTAATAAAACATATTCTTTGATTTATTTTTAAACAAATATTTATTTTGTATATTAAATCCTAAAAGTTTTTTTTTGAACTTTCCAAAGTTTAATATTGTTATATTTATTGGCTTTTGTAAAGTTAACAAATAGAAAACGATTTTTTGATTATTTTTCGAATATTTATTATACAATACAATATTTTGCGAATTCGTAAAATTTTGCAAATCATTTATTGTTACAACATTATTGAACTTTTTAGCAATCCAATTATTAATATCTATTTCATCTTTAAAAAGGTTAAAAAAACTTCGAGGCTGTTTTGATAGTTCGTTAGCAATAGTATAAAATATTTCTTTGATATATTGAATTTCAAAGTTAAATAATTGAATCTAAACAATTTATTTTGTAATCAAAGCTTTAGATAAATCAATAGCAATACGATTAAGTTATGTAACCAAAACTTTGGCATTAATCTTGAGAATAAAATGTATATTGTAAAAATCAAATTTAAACTTTCGTAAAGCTTTTAAAACATTATAATATTCTTTTTTAATTATATTGTAGTTTTTTTTAACAATATTTTATATTTCATTTTCAAAACGAATTATTATTCTTTTTTTATTAAGCATTTGATTCAAATAGCCGCTTTATTCTTTAAGATTAGTATTAATATTATAAACAATTTCATTAATCTTTTTCGAATTATTGTATCATAAAAATATAAAAATAAAAGTGTATGTTAAAGTATATTTTAAAGAATCTATAGCAAATTGCTTTAACTTTGTTCAAATAAATTCTATACTTTTTTTTAACAATTAATACAAAAGATTTGCTTTTTTAACGAAATTCTTTATTTAAATCCGAAAGAAAATACAAACTTTAAGAAATATCCAAATGTTATATTTATTGAATAGTATAGGCTAATCGATAATCTTCTAGATTTTTGTATTTACAAAAGTTTGTTTATTAATACTATAAATATAACTAATAATCTGAATTCCATTTATATATTATTTTGATTTAGTTTTAATTAAATAATCCGCTTTTTTTAATTATTTAAACGTTTTATTAATAAATTGAATATATTTAAAAATAAAACATTTAATTTTATTTTCAATTTCCTTTATATTATAATTATTTAATAAACTTTTAATCCCAATATTATCTAGGAAAAGCAATATTATAATTGGTAAAAGATTGTTTAAGATTTTATAAATAATCTTACAAAACTAAGCCATTGAATTTGTTGCTTTTTATAAAAGAATTGTTTATTGTAATAAACCAAACGAAGTTTGAAATATAGTTATATCCTTATTCTTTTTTGTTAAAAGAATTTGATTATAATCAAAAAAAAAATCGATTAAAAAAATAATCATACATTTTGCAAAATTTTCAACGAAGATATTTACATTAAATAAAAGATTAGCATTTTGAATTATAATCTTATTCAATTCGATAATAGTATTAATAATTCTATAAATATTAAAGATCTTTTTCTTAATCAAAAATCATGGGTTTTTGTATAGCTTTTTGCAATATTCGAATATTTCTTAATTAATGCGGTTTTAAAGTATCTTAAAGATTATTTATATCAAAACTTTTGAAATCGAGAAACTTGTTGTTTATTATATTATATACAGAACTATATTAATCTTTTGAAGAAATGCAATATCAAATTGCATTTTGTCAATATAAATTCAATCAAATACTAAAGTATTTTTGTAATTCAAAAGATATAATAATAACAAATCTTTTTTTTATTTAATAAATATATCTTTATATTTGATTTCCTTTATACATTTAAAAATCAATCAATATTCTTTAAATTTATTATTGAATTTTAATATTAAATACTTTTTCTATTTACCAATAGATTCTTAATAAAAGAATATTTTTTTGTAATATTTAAATCAATTTATTAATTCTTTAAAATCTTTTTCATTTATATTCGTAAAAATATTAAATAATTGAACTTTATTGGTTTTGTTCTTATATAAAGTATTAATAAGAAATAGAAAATTCTTTCGAAAATCCTTTATTAATGTTTTAATTATTAAATATACAAATTGTACAATGATTTAATAATATTTATAAATAAACTTATCATCCTTTTCAAAAGCAACCAAATATTCAATATACTTTGGTTCATTAATATATAAATCTTGCGGATCTGGAAATAGAATATAATCTTCGATTGATTTCAAATAAATTAATACTTTTTTTAACTATTCCCGAAATTCTAGGTTCAACAATTTGTAATACTCATTAAATGCTATTTGCTTTTTCAAAAGTTCTATATTTTAAAGGGGATTTAATACAAAATTACTAATATATTGTTTATTGAATATATCGGAATTGAGTTTTTTTTATTAATATCGGAGAAATGTTTATTATAGATTATTTGCAATGTTTACTTGCTATATCAAACATTTGTATAATATTCATTATCGTTATTAATAATTGCAATATATTATAAATCATATTGGTAATTAAATATGATTTCGCTAATAATAAACTATGGCATATCTAATAAAAGCTTGTTTCAAGCATTTTTTATTACGTAAATATTAATTATATTTGTGATCCTATTTAAAAAGACTTTAACATTTCTATATATACCTCTAAGTTTCGATTCAACTATATCAATGCCAATAATATTCATATTTATCGAATTTGTTGAAAAGTTCAAAACTATATATAGTTTATTATTTATTATATTAATAGTAAAGCCATTATTGGGAATGGTTTTGATCAAACTTTAATTGTTCAATAGAATCTTAACTATCGATAGTTTTTTACAATTTCAATCTATCTTCGAGATATATACAATTTGATTATATATTTCCCTTTAATAGTTTAGCAAAATAACAAAAACTGTATTTATTTGTATTAAAGGGTTATATTTAATCGAATTATAATAATTAATTTCTATTTTAATAAACTTTTGGTTTTAAGCTATAGTAATATAAAATTCCAAAGTAATAGATAATATATTATTAATAGTTTCGAAAAGTTCTAATATTAATGCTTTAAATCTTAATGAATTATCAATCTTGATTAATCATCTCTTTCAAAATTCAAATATTGTTTTGAACAAAAAACCAATAGAAATGGGAATTTCAATTTTGAAAATCAAATATTCAATTTGCTTAATTGTATTATAATTATTAGTTATAACTAAAAGAACAAGTTTTCTTTTTGGTTTTTTAAAAACAATTTTTTCAATAACGATTAGCGAATTCATTTTTATATAATTTTGATCATTCGAAAGCATATTACTTATTATAGAATCCAAAGTATTAAATAAAGAAAATCTAATCGTTTAAACTTTTGCAAAAATAAAAATAATAAGTTTTGAAACTATATCTTTGGGTTTTCGCTTTAAAATAGAAATAACTTTTTCTACTTTGTTTTTGCTAATATATTATTCAAATTGCAATATAGTAAGCTTGAACTAAATAGTAATATTAATATATTCCAAAATAGAACTATTTGAACGAAAAATGAAAGATAAAATCGAATTAATATTATTAAAAAAATAAACATCATTATTAACGATCTTAATAATATTAATATATTTAATCGATTCTATATTTAAATTGTTCTCTTTGTTTCATTTATTTATCTTTATATTAGCCGCTACAAAATATATTAAAGAATTATTGTTCTTATTATAAAAGATTTGAAATGGTTCTATTTAATTCTAATTCTTTCTTTGATATATAATACCGAATTTATCAAAAATGATTCATTTTTTTATACAATATTTTTTGTAAATTAAATAATCTTTTTTTATAGTATAGCTTTTGTTTCTAAACCATATATTTTAACAATAAAAGCAAGATTAATTATAAGCTGTATTAATTTTTATTGCTTTATCATTATTAAGAACTTTAACAAAATTAGAAAAAGCTATAGATTTTTTTGTAATAACAAATTTAATAAAGGGTATAATGCTTTTAACAACGAACATTTTGAATACTTTAATTAACGAACTTATTTTATCATTATAGTTTTTGAAAAATATAGACTTCTTTTTTTTAGGTTTTTCTATAATCTTTATAATAATATCAATTATTTCAATATCAATCTTTTTCAATTAAGCTTTTTTTTCAAAGTTTTTATTATAGTTTAATAAATTCGTATATTTTATATAAACCGTATAAATCGAGGCTTAAACCAAAATATAACGTTTTTTTAATAAACTATTAGTTTTATTAGCGAACTTTAATCTTAATCGAATGTTTAAACTTTTCAAAAACAAAGAAGCGATGATTTCAATAGTAATCTTTTTTTTCGCTATAAATCAAATTATAATAAGATTGTAGTTTTGGTTATAGATCAATATATCTTCGAAGTTATACTTTTCTTTTGCATTGTATTTAAATGCTAAAATTTGCAAATAGTTTTGATTATACTTTAATCGAAAAATGTTTTGTATAGTATACTTTGTTAAAAAAGCAAATTTGAAGATTTTCTTCCAATTTCAACCAAATGATTTATATTTATTTATAATCTTTATATTAAATCGAAAATTATACTTTATTTGCTTGGGAATTCGATAACGGAATTCTTTTTTAATCATATTATACTTTTGTTTAAGATTCTTTATAGTTTTGTATCACTTTGTTATATTAATATTATCGAATTATAATATTCCTTTCTTTTCTACAAATAATAAACTTTTTTTATTAAACTTTATAAAAGTTTTGATAATCTTTTTAATATTATTTTTATTGAATATAAAAGCATTTTTATTTTGTTCAAAATCTTTTTTAAAATTGAATTTAATTTCAAAAAAAATAATGATTTCAAGTTTTGCTTTTGTAGATTGTTTGCCTTTAATATTATAACGTTTGTTTCTACAAAGTTTTGGCTTGCTAAAAGGGCTAGATTATTTGTTATTAATAAACTCATCAATCTTTTCGACTTTAGGATCTTTAAAAACTATTATATCGAACGCAAATGCACTAAAACCATTAATAAGTTCGGAAAATATAATTGATCGATAAAGTATTATAGCTTAAACAATTTGAATTGTATAAAGTATAAATATAATGTAATATAATTAAAATATAA
The DNA here is from genome assembly GCA_002162555.1 of Monilinia aucupariae. NCBI lineage: Eukaryota > Fungi > Ascomycota > Leotiomycetes > Helotiales > Sclerotiniaceae > Monilinia > Monilinia aucupariae. The sequence goes on from NGKF01000014.1 coordinate 1,049,521, forward strand.
ATTTTTCGATAACGTAAATAAAATAATAAAGAAGTAATAAAAATAATATAAACAAAAAGAAAAACAAATCCTTAATAATAAATGAAGGATTTTAATAACAATAAAATCCCTATCCATTTTAACAATATTACTTTACGAATTTGCAAAGTATTATTGTATATATTTATCAATATTGAAATGTAATATATTGATCGATACAATTTGACTTATATAAATCAATTAAAACAATGCTAGATTAATTAAATAAATAATCAAAACATATTTAAATCCTTTCTAAAGGTTTGATATTTGCTATACTCAAACTTAAAATAAAATTTTCACGATTATATCGAAATTCATTATTATTTATCGTTCTATAAAGTCCATTCATTTTATATACTAATCTTTAATGTTCTAATCACAAATATTTAGTTGAATCAAAATACAACCAAACCAATTTAATGGTTATTTAAAATTCTTACAGATTGTACTTTTCCTTTTTCAATTTGATTTTCAAATTTAAAAATACAAAACTATAAAAAAGGCTTTTCAATATTAGTATTAAAAGCTATATAAACAATATATATCGATATGAAATTTTTCGAATCATAAATTATAAAGTAGATTTGATATATAATTTATAAATCAAATCGCTAAAAAAAGAAAATTATTACTTTTGATAATAATTATTAATTCTATAATCATTTTATATTATTATTCGATTTATAATATAAGCGTTATTAAATCTTATCTCTATCGTCGTTATATTTAAATAATTGATATCGAACAAAAATATAGTTACTTACCATTTGGATTTCTTTTTTTCAAAATATAATTTATTTTGCTATCTTTGCTCCCTTTTTATCCTTATCGAAAAATGCAATTCCGTATCATTATCATCCATAGTTTCTCCATCAACTTTTTCGATACTTTGGATTTCTTACAAAGTACTCCAATATATCGAAAAGAATTCAAAATTGTATATTGCTTTTATAAATAATTAATTTTGAATAAACCTTTATGTCTATATAAATCATTAATATAAAAAGGAAAAAAATAAAGAATAAAAACAATAACAAAAAAAATAACCTTTTAGAAAAAAACAATACAACAAAAAGAATTTAAAAGCTAAAATCAATTAGAATGGTTATAAATAATAAAGAAAAAAAGGATAATCAAAATGGATGATCTAGATCATAATGAATATATATATAATTAAAAAAGAGAATAGTAAAGAAAATAAAACTTAATAAACAAAACATAACATAATGATCTAAAATATAAAGTGAAAAGAGTATAAATACTCCTTATAAAAAACGAGGTCATGTAAAGATGTTAGGTCCGAATGATCGGAGCCATTCTACAGTCTCACATCGGGAATTTGTTTTTATTAAAAGATTATCTATTATAATATTGATTTATCTTCTTTAAACAAATAAAAACGTTAATTATCTTAATATTGATACAATTCAATATGCTTAGCCCAAGCCGTTTTATCTACCATGTAATATCCTAGCGGGATATACTGGAACTTTTAAAAGTTCAACCTTTAGAGTTTTCATTTGAAATATCGTTTTTTCTTTTACTTTCAAAACTTGCTTTTAAATGCTATAAACAAGTTTTTACAAAATAAAAGCAAATATTCTTATTAATTCCGCTATTGTTATTGATAACAAATCTATTCAAGATTTTCATAATATTAAAGATTATTTCGATCTCTAGATATATATTGAAAACGTTGAATTAATACATTAAGCGAAAAATACCCGTTTAAAAGCAAGCGTTTAAACAAAGATTCTTTTTTAAATATTATCAAAGATATACGATTTCTTAATTTGATTAAACTAATGGAAAATTAAGTTATAACCCTACTTTATATCCTTTTCAAAAACGAATACTCCTTCAAATTGAATACTTTCTTTAACTTTAAAGCAAACAAATACGCTTTTATTAATACTATACTCTTTATTTTTTTATTTCCATTGTTTAAAATCTATTATTATTTATTTGAAATTTCTATTAGCGTTAAAAATTACAATGGTATACAAGATTGCATTATTATTTATTATACTTTTCTTAATCTTTTGATTAATGATTAAAAATAATCATTCGTTTTATTTCTTATTATAAACCTAGGTTTTTACAATATTATATTAAATAAATCATAACTTTCAAAGTTATAAACAAAGCTTAACTACTTTAATTAACGCTTTGAATAATCTTTAAAACAACCATTTATATATTTTTTAAATCAAAACCTATTGCTTTTAAAAAATGATTTGAAACAAAAGAAAATTGATCAATTCGCATAATAAAATATTAATTAAAGAGATAACAAATTCGATATTTATCAATAACAACAAAACGCTTAGTTTAAGTTTATCATCATATTCACAATATAACCTTCCGATTCTATATCTACAAAAAAACTTAACCCTTCTTTCCTTTCTTTTTTTTAACAAATATTTAAAAAAGCTTTTTAATAATTGTTTAAAAAAACTTGCATTGCAAAATCATAAAAACTTTACAAATTGCTGATTTATTTTTTGTTCGATATTATCAATATTTATGCTTTTATATTTACATAATTCAAACTTTTATATAAAAAATATAAATATAACGAACTTTTTACTATCACTCTCAACAATATCGAAATTATTATACAAAAATATTGATAAGAATAAAACCAAAAAAATTAATTTCTAACCATTATAAATACTTATTAATATACTAGATCTCAATCATATTTAAATAATGCCTTTATTGTCGTTAACAAAGAATCTTTAATTTCTTTAGTATACAAAACCTTTCAAAAAGCTTTTTCCAAAGCTAATTCGAATATGTTATTATTTTACTATTTATACAATCACAAAATTATACTGAAAAGTAAAAAGAAAAAAGTTTTAAAATATAATCCATTTTACAAAATGTTATTGAAACAATTAGAAATTGTTAAAGAATATTTAATTGATAATTTGATTAAAGGATTTATAAAGTTCAATTAAGTTTTTTATACAATATCTATTTTATTCGTTCGAAAAGCTAATAATGCATTTCGATTTTATATCGATTTCTGTTTATTAAATTTTCTCATCCATAAAGATCGATATTTTTTCCCTTTGATTAACAAAACGCTTACATATCTTGTTGATACAAAGATTTATACAAAGTTTGATATTTGTTAAGCTTTTCACCAGATGAAAATGAATTCTATTTTTGAGAAATATATAATGTTCTACATACATTATAGTTTTTACAAATACAAAATCGTACTATTTAGCCTTACAAACGATTTAACAACTTATTAAAGATATATAAACAATATATTTTTCGATTATTTAGATATATTTTATATTGTTTACTTTAACAATATTCTAATCTACTCTAAAAACAAAAAAAATTACTAAGCTTAAATCAAGCTAATCTTGGTTTAATTTAAAATTGTTAGCTTTTAAACTAATTTTAAAAAATGCGAATTCAACGTTAAATATATTAAATATCTTAGATTTATCATCTTTACCAAAAATATTAAAGGTGATCCAAAGAAGATAAAAATAGTTAAAAATTGGATATACTCTATTATTATTAAAGGAATTCAATTGTTTTTTAATTTTTGCAATTTCTATTATTGTTTTATTAAAGATTATAATATTATAATCAAACTTTTAATAAAGCTTATTAAAACTAATACCCTATTTTATTTCAACAATTTGTATTATAATATATTTAATATTTTGAAATAAAAGTTTATTTTCGTTTCTCTACTCTAGTATTACAATTATAACCTTTTTTGTATATTTCAAACCAACATTTTAGATAAAATAATTATTAATATACTCTTTCAAAAGTATAATAACAATTAACTATTTATAATATACTTCTTCAAAATTATAGTTTTTGTTAAACTAAACTACAAAGTTTACAACAAAGAAATATTATCGATAATACGCTTTTTCAACCATTGGAAATTAGAATTAATTGGTTCTTCTCATCAAATTCAAGTTTATACAAATTACAAAGCTTTGAAATATTTTATAATCACTAAAACTTTAAATATTTAATAGGCTTAACAAGCCGAGTTATTAATTGATTACAATTTTATTATTATATATTATCCCGATAAAAACAATTCTTTTGTTAATATCTTTACATATTGTATTAATGAATTCGATATATAAAATCAAATGAAAAAGAAGAATTTAGCAATTTATAAAGAATAATCAAATCGATATAAAGATTATATAGAACAATTTAAAGAAAAAAGTTAACAATAATACATTATTTATTATAAACCTGGTTTTTATTACCTTTTACTTTAATATTGTTAATTGTATTCTTGATATTAATCGCTTTTTTAATAGTTTATTATCACGGAGAATAGCTACGAATATATGATGAAATGATATCAGGGAGGGATTAAGGTATAAGTATAAAGTAATGATTGTATTATTGTTTATCTCTTTAAATACAAAATCCATCCGTTCCTTATATACTACATACGTATGATTACACATGATTACACATGATTACACATGATTACACATGATTACATGTAATTATTGTATAACTCTGTAATCATAAGGATCTACAATACTATGAGTCATAATATTATAGTATAATAATAATTACAGGTCTGGATGTTTTTAATAAAAACTAAATCGTACAAAGCAAATCTAATTTAGTATACTTGCTTAATTAATCGATATATCAAGCTTGGTTGGTGCTTTAATACTTCTAGCGCTAATAGATCGAAAACGATTAACATACTTATGCACTTTAATATATATATACTTTAGTATATTTGTATACCTTAGTTTATATATACTTTAAAATGCTTATGCACTTTAACATGCTTATGCATTTTTAATGTACTAATGTACCATAGCATACTTATACACCTACTATCGAAAGAAACATATACTTTTTATATACTTTACGCTTTCAATATAATATATCCCCTAAATCATATACACAATATATAATCTGCTTACAAAGCAAACAAAATAAATAAATCTACAACTACGCGTTATTCGTATAATCCTTTATTGATATAAACAAACAAACGGAAAATAATCTAATAATATATATACAATTTCCCCGCAAGTAATTGTATAAATTAATAATTCTATATAATCCTATAAATACTTGAATCGCCGATCCTATAAACAATAACGATTATGATTAAAAGTATTCATTATATATTTGTTGTATTTGATCATTTTGTAGCATATTATTGTTTTGTTATAGTTTCCTATTGCTCGGCTATATAATAATAGCTTTGATTCCTTAATTCTTTAATTTTTCAAATTATCAAAAACAATAGCAATAACAATAACATCAATAATAATACTATTAACAATATTAACATTAATATGCCTCGCTGTATTCGCAATTCCCGGGCTGGAAACCTTTTCCGTGCTTGAGAAGTACTAGCCGCTTTTTGCCATTGTATCAATCCTTCTTTTCTTCCTTCTTCTACTCTTTCTACTTTTGTTTCTCCTTTTTCTTCTGCTTTTTCTTCTTCTTTTGATCCTTTTGAATCGTCTTTGCGATACCCTCTCCGTACCCTCGTTCTTTCTTTTATTCGCTTTTATTGTTGCTTTTTTCCCTTTTGTTCCCTTTTTCCTTACTTTTTCGATTCTCTCCCTTTCCGTTCTTTTTAAACCAATTTCTTTGGCAAAGATGATAACAAAGATAAAGATAAGAATTAAAATAAGAATAAAAAGAAAAATCCTTTGCTCCGTTTGAAAATAACCTCTATAATCACTTTAACAATACATTATTTACATTTCATAGGATTTTGATAAGAATTTTGATTCTAATCTTTTAAAAATTGAATAAAATAATGAATTGGATAATGAAGGGTTTGAAATAGTATCTTTCACTTTTGTTATTTTTTTCACCTCGGCTCTTTATATCCCTGCCAAAAAGATTTGATCTAAAAAGCCAAAAAATCTTTATTCGTATATACAATATATAAAATCGCTAATCGCTAAGCAAAAAGATAGAATCTATTATAAAAACGCGAATTCTCAAAAAGCTTAATATTATCGATACTTTATATATATATATCAATCTTTATTAGTATATTTGTATATAATAATAAATGATTTCTTAACTACAAAAACCAATAACAATAAAAAAATATAATATTCTTTCTTTATTGTATATTATAATCGCTAATCATATGATTATAAAAGATAAAGCGTCTTTAAACAGCTTTTCGAAGCATTTTAAAATATATCGATCCTTAAATAATTTCGAAGTTAGCACAAAGTATATCTACACTAGAAGCGAATTCCTTTGGAAGCAAATATACTTCGAAGAATTATTTTGCGATAACAAAAATGAAAAGGAAAAGAAAGGAAAAGAAGATAAATAGTAATGATAATGAAAAAATTGCTTGAAAATAAACTTCTTTGAAATAGGGGTAAAAAGTAAGGATTGAAGTAATGAAGTATAAAGAAAGTATTGTAATATTAATTTGTTTAAATACCATATAATTACCAATTATTCGATAACTTTTATAATTCAATCTTTAGTATCCTATATATTGATCAATTTAACAAAATGTTGAAACTTTTGTTGAATAAAATTTTTAATAAACTTATTTGTTGATATATCGATAATTGATAAATACGTAATCAAGAATCGCTTATTAGCATATTTTTAACAAAACTATATATTTTAAATATTTATATGTTTAAGTTTAATAGAAATTTTTTTATTTTTATTAACTATTAATCGGATTGTTTAAATATTGTTGTAAAAGATATTAATAGGCTTTTTTACCAATATCTTGATTTTTTTTAAAAGCTTTAATATTGTTATTGCTTCTTTAATTGATTTTTCTATATTTAAAAGTTTTGTTTTTGTAGTTAAAATAATAATTGTATTTTGCTTTGTAGCTTTCTATACAATAACATTATTATACAATATGATTATATAGCTTTGAGAAGATTTTCATGTAACTATATTGTTTGCAAAAAACGCATCTGAAAAGGTTATCATTTGAGGAATATAATCGTCTTTATAACAAATTGAAAAATATCGCGATTTGTATAAGAAAATAATACAATGATTTGTTGCTTTATAGTGATTCTCTAAAAGGTTAATATTATATTTGTTTAATTTGGAGGAAAAGAAAGCTAAATCGGCTTTAATTGTTATAGCCGAATACAAAATTGATCCAACTTTTTTTTGATACTCTTTTACTTCGAAAAAAGAAGCTACATTCTTATTCTTTTCGAATATCATAATCGAAAATGATATAGTTGCTTTTCCTTTTGTAAAACCAAATTTGCGAACGATTTTGTTAATATAGATATTGTATATTAGTTATAATTTCTTAAGTTATTGATTTTTAGTGATTCGAATCCCTAAAAACCATTAAATATCGCTAAAACCTTTAAGTTTATATCTAATCTTAATTTTATTGATTATTTGATTCTTTTAATATTTATACCTTTTGTAATAAATCATCTAGATATCGTCAATAAAGAATAGAATGAATACATAATAATCAAAAGATATAAAAATACAAAACTCTTTTTTGCATTTTACTATTTTAAGATTGATAAGTATATTTATAAACTCTTTATATCAAAATACAAAAAAGTTTTTTAAACTATACAATATACAATCGAGAGTAATAAATTTATCAAATATTTTATACTTATCTAGCATATAGCATATAACTGGATTCTCAATGGGATCTCGAGATATATTAACGAAAACATTTATAACGTTATATTATTTTATCTCAAAATCATCTTTTGCTATCATTGCCATTATTATACAGAAAAACTGTATAGCAAATATAACAACATAAATTAACTTAATTATTGCTATATCCTAAAGATCTTTTTTAATCATTAATTGTAATCTACAACAATCAATATAATCGCTTTAATCATTCTTATAAATAAATACTCATTAAAATAGAATAAGCTTTGATCTAGCCGATATTGTTTCAATTTTTTGTTAAATGCTTTGATTTTGTAATACTTTAATTTTGCGATTATAATCCATTTTAAACCAATATCCGAATATATAAGTCTTAAGATTATAAAAGAACTTCGATAATGATAATACTATTGATTTTAATATTCGCAAAAGATTCGTAATCTTGGATTGAATTAAAAGTATGATTATTGGTTTATATTTTATTGTAGTAATTATTACATTATATATAATAATGAACTTATTATTTTGTTTATTTAGCTTATCCTTTTGCCTATTAAACCAGAAAATATTATAGAAATTATTTAATCGTTAAAGTTCATTTTTGAATCCATATAATTGAATAATTATAGTATCAATGAAAATATTAATCTTATAATGATTATTCGCTTATTAATACAAACGATCTAAATGTTTAATACGATTTATTGTTTAATACTTTATATAATTAGGAATTATATTAACGTTGTTAAATATATTGTATTTAATGTACTTTTTAATATTGATATTAGGTTTAGGAATCTTTATTTATAAAATACGTAATTATTTAATAGCTTTATTAAATATAAATAGCAAAAATGATTTTTTAAATATATTTCTTTCTATAAAAGGTAATAATGGATCTCCTTTCTCTCTATCGAGAATCGAGTAATCATTCGATTTACCGTCCTTAAGATTACTATCCAATATTAGTATTAATGGTTTTGATGAAATCGCTGATTCTTTATAACCAAAATCCATACAAACTTTTTATGAATTAATTACTTTAAGCGAATTCTCATCCTTTATTGTAAGTATATTCAACAAAGATCTTGATTCATTAAAAACTAGCGATAACTTATTAACTTCTATAACTATATCGGGATTTAACAAAATACTATACTCATTATCATAAATTAAAGTAAATAGCAAAAATTCTATTATTTGATTCTTTTGATCTTTTTGATCTTCTTTAATTACTTTAATCACTTTCGAGATCGAAGATTTAAAACGTTTATAATTCTAATTAAGAGTACGTATAGTCTTAAACTTTTTTTGTACAAATCCTTTAATAAATTCATTATTTACATTCTTTCAAATAATGCTATCCGGCGATTTCATTTGCTAAATATCCAATTCGACAATCAACTCTTTGATCATTCGGATTAATATAATATTAACAATTACGCTACAAAGATCGTTTTTATAAACAAATCTTTTATCGAATTTAATATTTTGTATAATAATAACTTTGTTGAATACAAGAATCCAAATACAAAAGATTATTATAATAAAGATATATCCAATTAAATATTCAATATATATTTGCAAATTGGTTTTATACTATTTTATTTTTATCCCAATTTTTTTTTCTTTATTCAATAGGAATATACAATAATTATACCTGTATATTTCATTTTAATTAAAGCAAAGATTATTAATAATCCTTTGTAATAGCAATAATAAATATTATCTATAATATTATTTGAATTAAAAATTAATTATTTTGTTAAAGCATTTTCAACTTTTTGTTTTCAATGGATTAATATTATATAAGTATATAACAGCAAAAACGGTCTTTATCTATATTTTATTCAATAATCCAGTTGAAATATGTATCTTAATTTATTTAATAATGATTTCTTGCTTTGCATATTTTGTTTTTTCGTTAAGTTTACATATAAAGAATAAAAAAGTTTAAATTCTATACCTTCTTCGAAGATTCATTTTTCAAACACAATATTACCTTTAATCCTTATTACAAATGTATTATTGTTTTGCTTGATTATTACAATATAAAAACTATACTTGCAATAAACTCATATAATAAAGTTTTAAAAAACTTTAAAAACTTTATTATACGTTTTTTGGATTAATATAATAATAAGAATCTTTTTATTATATATATCTTTGATTACTAATATTCATAACACTTTGTTATAAACACAGAGAAAATCGAATAAATCCTATTAAACTTTATAAAAAGGTTTAGATAATTGATAATTATTAGATAAACGTGAAACAACCTATTTAGTATAAATGTGTAAATAATCAATATATTCCATCCAAATAATCTTTTTGATTTATACTCCTCTAGCCATCCTAACTAAGTATTCTAATGCTTTTTTACCAAAATATCCTAATCTTTTATACTATAAATCGCTTAATTCTATTCGAAGTTTAATTATTTTGCGTAATCGAAAAAAAAGCTTATTGATTCTTTAGCTTTTAGTAAATATTATAATATTCATATTTACAGGAAAATTAAACTTATCAAAATAATTAAAACGAATATTATATTTTAAAAAAACAAGATTGTACTTTCTAATGCATTAAACAATAATAATACTATTTACTCGATCGTTAATCTTAATAATAGTATTAAAGCTATTAAACTAAGTATCTTTATTACAAAGAAAGGTTTTGAACATAAAATTAATATGAAAATGAAAAACAAATACAATATTAATTAATGTAAAATCCGCTTTATTCATCAAAATTCCTTTCATTATTTTATTATTACGATTAATCATTAATAAGCTTAATAATTCTGTTTTAATATAATCCGAGATATTATTAGGAATATACTTTTTGTTTATTAAAAGATTTACATTGTTAACAATATATATAGTATTGCAATTATTCAATAAAATGCAATTTGTTAATATATATGTAAAAGTAATCATTGAAATCGAAAAAGCGCTGGTATATTTATTCGAATTAATAGTACAAAAGGCAGTATTATAAAAATCCTTTTTTAATAAAGATCTATAAAATTGATTGGTTTGAATACTAGAAAACCATCCCTTTTTAAATAGAACGTTTCAAAGATTGTTATATTTTTTGTTTTTAATATATTTATTAATCTCTTTAACTTGCTTTTTATTAATAGTTCGAATAGATTAATTAATGTATTTATTTGTAAAAGCTAATTCAATTATTCGGCATTTGTTAGGTTTATAACAATGGCTTGGATCGATTACTTGATTCTTTTTATAAAGATAATATTGAATAAAGTTGTTACTTTTCGATTGTTTTCTAGATCCAGATGATTATTGTAATCCTGGTCCTGAAGTAGCGAAGGATTTTTTTGGCAAAGGATTATAAACTATTCGATTAATATAATTAATGAAAAGATTATTGTATTATTTTAAAGTAATAGTATAACATTCTTTCTTGTTTTCAATATTCAAAGTAATTAATTATTGTTTTAACCAATTTGAAGCTAATTTGTTGAATATTTCCAAAAATTGTTTATATTCATAGATTTTTTTGATCTTTAGAAAATTGTAAGTTAATGCTCGAATATAAAATGATTTCTATTCCTTATACTATTTTACTAAATCGATTTGTTTATTGTATACATTGTTTAAATAATTGATATATTTAATTTGAATAATCTTTAAAATTATTGAATCTATAAAAACAATTTTCATATATAACTAAGCAATGATTTGTTTTAAAGTTCGGTTTTGTATAACCTTTGAAAAGATTTTCAAAGTATAGAAAAAATCGATTATAAATATAATCCAATCAAACATATAACAAAAATTATTATGATTTTGATTATATTTATTTTTCTAAATCCTATAAATCTTCTTTATTGTCATGCCAAAATGACGCGCTATATCGAACATATGGCTAATTAGGTATATATACTAATACGTATAGTATATGTTTGCATAGCGATATAACACCGTGATAGTTTACTTGTGATACACCTTCAAGATTGCTGACGCTTAAGGCAAAGATTTTACTCTATAGAAATGCTTTATAAAATAGAACGTAGCGAAGTAGCTAATTAGCTAAATAGAATCGTATAATTGATTCAAAGCGGGAGTAATCTATACGTATAGGGCTTCAAGTGGGGTTTAATGGAACGAATCTCGATAAGTTAATTAACCGAGCTGCTCATTAATAAAAGTGCCGGAGTGGATTCCTCAAAAATCCCTGAAAGATGAGCAAACTCAAATCGAGTATTAT
>NGKF01000014.1:1061524-1113419 GCA_002162555.1 Monilinia aucupariae
GTGGATTCCTCAAAAATCCCTGAAAGATGAGCAAACTCAAATCGAGTATTATACCAGTGCACTACCGGGCTCATAACTGTCATACCAAAATGACGCGCTATATCGAATATATAGCTAATTAGGTATATATACTAATACGTATAGTATATGTCCGCACAGCGGTATAACACCGTGACAGTTTACTCGTGACATTTATAAATAGAAAGTTCTTTGCAAAATCCTTTAATATAACAAAAACAAAATTCGCAAAAAGCTTAAGTTTAAATATTCCATTTATTTTAATATTAATATTAACATATCGATTGTAAACTTTAAAATTTATAGTATATTTATTATAACGTTTACAATTTTTTTTAAAAATTATAATATCTATAAAAAAAGCTTAAAATAGATTAGCATTTAACCAATCACGAAATTGATAATTAAGAGAATCGAGGATATCCGGATCGATATTGTTCCAAATATATTTAAAGCAATTAACGTTTTTAAATGATAAATACCAAAGGGATTAATTTACTCGGCTATTGAGAGTGATTTTTGATATAGTGAGGAGAATGTTTATTAATTGATAAGAGGAGTATAAAAGATGATTAAGGATTAAAAGGAAAAAAGGAGTTGTATAATATCGATATTCGAATTGTAGTTGTTATAGAGATTTCAAGTATAAACCAGGCTTATAACTATTATAAAGGATAGTTACGAATATATAATGAAATAATATCAAAGAGGGATTAAAATATAAATATAAAATAGTAATTGTATTATTGTTTATCTCTTTAAATACAGGATTCATTTGTTCTTTATATATTATATATATATAATTATATATGATTATATATGATTATATATGATTATATATAATTATTGTATAACTTTGTAATTATAAGGATTTATAATACTATAAATCATAATATTATAATATAATAGTAATTATAGATCTAAATGCTTTTAGTAAAGATTAAATTGTACAAAGCAAATCTGATTTAGTATATTTGTTTAATTAATTGATATACTAAATTCGATTAGCGCTTCGATACTCTTAGCGCTGGTAGATCAAAAGCGGTTAGTGTATTTGTACACTTTAGTATACGTATGCTTTAGTATACTTGTACATTTTAGTTTATGTATGCTTTAGAGTACTTGTACACTTTGGCGTGCTTGTGCGCTTTTAGCGTACTAGTGCACTATAGCGTGCTCGTGCACCTACTACCGGAAGAAACACGTGCTTCTCACGTGCCTTACGCTCTCAGCGTGACATTTATAAGCTTTACAAATCGAAGTATTCAAAAATCATAAATACTTTGTTTTTCAAAACGATTTATTATTGTACAATAATCGCTTAGTAATGCTCGATTTAAAGAACCTTCATATATTCCTTATTTGAAAGGTTTATAATTCAATTTCTATAATATATTCTAAAATCAAAAAGATTTACTTTTTGTTATCAAAACAATACTACTAACCCGGTATATTTATAATAATCGCTTAATATATACACAATTGCTATACTTGCAAATGTAATTCTCTACTACAAAATCGCATTCTCGGTTTATTACATTTGCTTCTCGTTTTGGAATAAATATAACAAAACGTTATTATAAACTATTACAATTTCAATAAAGATAAATATAGTTATAATAACGTTTTTGTAATTATCAATTAATTAATAAAACAAGCCATCTCCATTTTTTATTATAAGGAAATTGATTTATATAAGTAAACCAAGTTTTATTTATATTATATCTATCGATATTACAAAGCTTTTAAATCAATTATATCGAATAAAGATCTTCAATTTATTTCAAAGTTTTAATAAGAATTACATCGATTATTAAATATTAATATTAAGTTTTTCATCGTTTATTATTTTTAAATAAATGGTTAAATAAAGATTTATAATTGATATTTGCAATAATGTTTACGCTTATTCGTTAATTATTATTAAAACGATTGATCGAAATTCTTGTTTATAATGAATTACATTCAATTTATTTTTTTATATAAATCTTTTGAAAACTTATCGCTTTTTAAAGCTTTTTACGAATACTCTCGATATAATAATTAGAATTGAGATATTAAGGATAATCTTTCAATAAAAAACGTAAATATTCAAAACACTTACAAATTCGTTAAACGTAATCAAACAATTATTGTTTGCGCTAAAAAAAGTATCTTTCAAGTTTAAAAGAAAATAACTTGGTTTATTAATTCGCATTGTTGTATTATAAACTTCGATATTAAAGATTATATATAGTTGAATATAAAGGATTATTTTATTTAATAACCTTTTAAAAAGTTTAATTACTTTATTCAAAATCGATTCAAAATTATAGATCAAATAGATAGCTTTTTTTGTTTCGAACTTTTCGCTATTATAAAGATATACTTAGTGTTTCTGTTTAACAAACTTCGAAAAGTTTATAATAACTTTTTTTTTGATTAGATTTAAAAGCTTTCGCTATTTATCAATATTATTAATAATTTTGAATAGAAAATAAAGAAAGTTTTTGTTATCAAAAAGATCCGCAATTTTTTACAATACTATATTTCCTGATTCAACGTTAACGCCGATTTTATTTAATACTTCGCTTTTGATTTAAAAATTGCTTTTGACAAATTATATAATTTTTATTAAACAAACCTTACACTACTCGATCCTTTTGCTTTATTGCTCAAATGAATAAAACTTTACAAAAATAAAAAAAAACGATTACAATTACATTAATAATAACAAACCTATATCCGCCATCAATTGAATATATTTTTTTCAAATTATTTTGTAATTATAATTATTCGAAGAAATCTTTATATTATATCAAATTATTGTTATTATTATTAATATCAATTAAAATAATATAATCTTTAATATAGTATAAAATAAAAAGAAATTTTTAAAAAAAATACAAAATGATTAATCTTTACTACTTTATTCAATCAAAGAATAAACAAAGCTATAAAAAAAGAAAAAAGAAAAATTATTTATTTAAAACAAAATATCGCTTAAAATGCTTTGGCTTTTAATCGTAGCTTTAAAGCTATTTTTTTCAACACTTATTTATGCTTTTCTTTTTATTCAAGCTTTTTGTATGTTTAATATCTCTTCAACTTTTTTTTGTAGATTTTCTTTAAATACTTCTTTTTTTTCTTCGCTAAAATTCTTTTCAATATCTTTTTCGAGAATTTATACTTAAATTCCGCTTGCAAAACTATTTATTTTTTCGTT
This sequence comes from Monilinia aucupariae, assembly GCA_002162555.1. NCBI lineage: Eukaryota > Fungi > Ascomycota > Leotiomycetes > Helotiales > Sclerotiniaceae > Monilinia > Monilinia aucupariae. The sequence goes on from NGKF01000014.1 coordinate 1,064,748, forward strand.
AACAATATTGCAAAGAACAATTAAAAAAAGAAATAATTTGTTTTCGCTTTTTATTTGTAAATCGATAATGTTTTACAATATTTCAAAAAATTGTTTAACAATTAACCCTTCGAAACCTTTTTATACTTTTATTTTTGATTAAAACAAAAAAAACAAAACTTTTCTTTTTGCTTTAATACAATATAATATCTTCTTTTTGAGTTCTTTGCAAAACAACTTTATAATTATAATATATATACGCTTTTCAAATCCTTAAAACAATTATTAACAATAAATAACGGTTTTATCGATAATTTTAACAATGATTTGATAAATCCTTTGTATAATTTACAATATATTGATTCAAACACATTATTATTAATGTTTTTCAATTAATTAGAAATCTTTACAATAGACTTTTTATTGTTACTACTAGCTTAAACCGGCATTATAAACGCTCGATTCTATTACTATGATTATTATTATTTTATTCTTAATACTTGGTTTTATTATTATTGTTATTATTGTTTCAATATAACCTTTTGTTGTAGAAAACCCTTGTTGATAAAATCTTGCATTAACGATTTAAATACTTAAATATATACTATCGTTATACCAAATTAATATTATTGTTTGTTATCTAAAAGAAAAAAAAAACTAACCCATAGAATCAATTGAAAGGTTTTGTTTATCGAAATCATCGTTGTTCTTTACTACTTAACTTTCTTTATCACTTTTGTAATCTTGCTCTAAAAAAGAAAAAAAAAGAAAAAACTTTAATTACAATAAACATTTTTAATTTCGATTGCTTTATCGTTAACGCTATTTATACGTTCGCCGCATTTTTATATTGCTTTTGCTTTTTAGTAAAGTTTTTATTCGATAACCTTTTTGTTATATTCAACGTAAAATTGTTCGATTTATTAATATAGAAAGATATACTTAAAGAAACAATGAATTTGATAAAGAAATTGAAATGATTTGAATATAGATTTAGGTTTACAATAAAAAAAGCCCTTATTATATACCCTTTTAATATAAACATTATTTTGCAATTTCGAAATGTTAAATAAGTATTCATCTCGTTGCAAAATGTTTATATATATACTATTGTTTAGGAATAAGCAAATACAATTATATGCTTTACAATAATAATTGCAAAGTTTATAATAAACGTTTTTTGTTCGATTTAATTGACTGGTAAGTATTGCACAAAGTATAATATAGGATTATTAATAAATAATCGTTTAAAAGTAAGCTTTATTGAAAAAAAGAATAATATTACATTTCCGTTGCTCAGTTAGCATAACAAATATTTTGATGCATATATACGTTATTACGGTTTATGTGCTTGATTAGCGAGTATATACCATATATATATCTTGTTTATACGGTTCATATATATATAACAATCTTTTCTTTGTAGTATAGTCAAGTAGTAGTAAATTCTAAGAACTTTATTAACTCTGTTCTAAACAGCTCTTTTACGACATAAGCGTTACAATTATTACTTATCTTCTTTTTCTTTCTTTTCCTTTTTATCTTTATTATTGCAAAGTAATCCTTTAAAGTATACCCGCTTTCAAAAGAATCCGTTTTTAATGCAGATATACTTTACACCAACTTCGAAACTACTCAAAAATCGACGTATTTTAGAATATTCCGAAAAACAATTTGAAAACGCTTTACCTCTTATAATCATATAATTAACGATTACAATATAAAGCAAAAAAAGAATATTATACTTTTCCATTGTTATTAATCTTTGTAACCAAGAAATTATTTGTTATTATATATAAATATACCAGCAAAAGCTAATATATATATATAAAGCATCAATAACATTAAACTCTTTAGAAATCCGCATTTTTATAATAAATCCTATCTCCTTGCTCAACGATCAGCGATTTTATACATTGTATATACGAATAAAGATTCTTTAACTTTTTAAACCAAATTTTTTTAACGAGGGTATAAGAAATCGAAGTAAAAGAAAAAATAAAAGTAAATACTACTTTAAACTTTTTATTACCTAATTCATTATCCTATTCTATTTTTAAAAAGTTAAAACCAAAATCCTCATCAAAATCCTATAAAATATAAATAATATACTACTAAAATAATTATAATATTTATCTTTGAATAAAGCAAAGGATTTTTATCCTTATCTTTATTTTAATCTTCATTCTTATCCTTATTGTTATTTTTGTTAAAAGAATTAATTCGGAAAAGATAAAACAAAAGGAAATAAAAAAAATAAAAAAAAAGGGAACAAAAAGGAAAAGGGCGGTGGTAAAGATAACAAAAAAAAAATAAAGATATAATAAAGATATCTCAAAAACAACTTTAGTAACATCGAAGAAGAAAAAAAAAAGCAAAAAAAAACAAAAAAAAAGAAAAAACAAAAGAAAAAAAAGGAGCAAAAAGAGTAAAAGGAACAAAAGGAAAAGGGAAAGAAGAAGGATTGGCGTAGTAATAGAAAACGGCCAATGTTTCTCAAGTACAAGAAAAGTTTCCGGTTTAAAAGTTGCGAGTATAGCGAGATATATTGATATTGATATTGTTGATGTTATTATCATTGGTATTATTGTTATTATTGTTATTATTGTTGTTGTTGTTTTTGATAGCTTAAAGAATCAAAAGATTAAAGAATCAAAGTTATTATTATATAGCCGCGCAATAAAGATCATAACAAAACAATAATATACTATAAAACGATTAAATATAACAAATATACAATGAATGTTTTCAATTATGATTGTTATTACTTATAAAATTAGCGATTCAAGTATTTATAAAATCATATAGAATTATTAATTTATATAATTATTCGTAAAGAAATTGTATATATATTATTAGTTTATTTTTCGTTTGTTTATTTACATTAACAAAGGATTACGCGAATAGCGCGTAATTATAGATTCATTTATTTTTGTTTACTTTATAGTTAGATCATATACAACGTATATAATCTAGGGGATGTATTACGTTAAAAGCGTAAAGTATATAAGAAGTATATATTTATTTAATACTATGCTTTTATATATTATTTGAATCTTCTGATAATAAATGTACAAGTACGTTAAAGTGTATTAATACGCTAAAGCGCATATATATTAAAGTGTACGAGTACGTTAAAGCACATACACGCTAAAATGTATAAGTATACTAAAGCATACACACGTTAAAGTATATAAGCATATTAATCACTTTCGATCTATTAATGCTAAAAGCATTAAAGCGTCAACTGAGCTTAACATATCGATTAATTAAGCAAATATATTAAATTAGACTTGCTCTATACGATTCAATCTTTACTAAAAGTATCCAAATCTATAACTACTATTATACTATAATATCAAAGCTTATAGTACTATAGATCTTTATAACTATTGTTATACGATAATATCATGATTTATAATACTATAGATCCTTATAATTACAAAATCATACAATGATTACATATAATCACATATAATCATACGTATATAGTATATAAAGAACAGATGGATCCTGTATTTAAAGAAACAAACAATAATACAATCACTGTTTTATACCTATATCTTAATCTCTCTTTGATATCACTTTATCATATATTCGTAGCTATCGTAATAATTTATACTAAACAAATTGTTTTATATTTATCTAATGATTATTAATCATTTAGATCTTTTTATAAAATTTAATAGAATTTGTTCGATTTTTCTTATATTTATAATAAAGCATTATACATGCTTATAATCAAGAATATATACAATAGAAAGATCTTTACTTTTACATTGATTCAAAAAATGTCACGCTTCCGCTGCTCGGCTGGCATGGCAGACGTTCCGGTGCACATGCACGCTGTTACGACTCACGTGCTCGATTAGCGAGCACGTACTGTGCATGTGTTTTATCTACGCGATTCATGTATATATAACAATCTCTTTTTTGTAGTATAATCAAATAGTAATAAATTCTAAGAACTTTATTAACTTTATTCTAAATAGTTCTTTTACAACATAAATATTATATTATTTACTATTCAAATATCAAGTTGTTTTAGTTATTTAATGGCTGTTTAAAAAAATACCTCTTTCGATAATACCTTTTTAGAAACGCTTTTAAATAACAAAATCGTTTATCCACAAAAAAAAGATTAATACTAAACCTAGTTTAATAATAATATACTTTCTATTATTTTCGGAAATCCTTCTACTTTTCTTTTTTTTTTCAATATATTCCGTTTTTCTTCCGGCAAATCCTACATTAACATTACTATATTTCTTAATCAAGCTATTGCGTCAACGAGTTTTGTATCCGTATTACTAGCTTTTCGTTTTACTCCTAGTTTTGCCTCTAATATAACTACTCGAAGTTAAAATTAAAAAAAAAATAAAGAGATAAAACAGAAAATAATGCTTTTTTTACAATTTATTTTTATTTCAAAGATTAATCTTTGCGATTTTATTTTGTATATTCTCGATTTTTAGGATTATAAAAACGAATACGCAATACAAAAGGTTTTTTTTGTTTAAACCATAGAAATTGAGCGATTATATAATAAAGTTGTATATAATATTGTTTTTGTTATTTTTTTTTCAATTCTTTTTTTAAAACAATTCTTTTTTCTATTAAAACTAATCGATATTCTATTGTAGAAAAGCGATATTAATTTTGTAGAAGTTGTAAAAAAACTTTGAGAAAATTATAAATCGATAACTTTAATAACCTTGCTTTTAACTTTTTGCTTTTCGAATCTAATAATAATTGTTACGCTAAGAGTGATTAATCCTTTGAACGAAATCGCAAAACTCATTTTTGTTTTTTTATCTACAAATACAATTCCTTAAACCCTTTATATTCCTTTTATTTCATTTGTTTATATTACCCCAAAGTAATTAATTTCATTAAAAAGCTAAACGATGATGTAGAACCTTAAACAAGTTTATAAAGTATGTTTATTTTTAAACATTTCGATTTGTATACTAATATTCTTGATTTAGAGATGGTTTAATATATCTACATTATGAATCAGATAGAGTTAAAAACCCAAAAACATTTCTATGCGTTATATATATAAATTCCTTGTTTTATTAATGCGAAACTAATATACTAATTGGTTGCAATTTATAGTAATCCTATAAAGGTTGAATATGCTTATATTCAATATAACCATTAAAAAATGTTTAATAGCTTTTCTATTCGATATAGCCATTTCTTAGAATAGTATAGAACTTTTAAACTTTTGATAATCCAAACCAAAATTATTAACGATATTTAACTATTCAAAGATTTCGAAAATAAGATTTCCGATTATTTAATTCGAATTATAGTTTTCTATAAGAATAATTGTTTTATTATAGAAAAGCTAACCAACAAATTAATCAAAATCAATAAAAACAAAGTTTTTCTATAAGAAAAAAATAGATATTATACTTTTTGGGAATCTGTTTTTATTAAAAAGCTATTCATTACAATATCGACCTACCTTTTCCAAACAAATCGAAACACTAATTATTCTAGTATTAGTGCAATTCAATATGTTTAATTTAAACTATCCTACTCGCTATGTAATATCCCGGTGGGATATATTGGAACTTTCAAAAGTTCGATTTTTGAAATCTTTATTCGAAACATTGCTTTTTCTTTTGTTCCCAAAGCTTGCTTTTAAACGTTATAAGTAAATTTCTACGAAATAGAGATAGATATCCCTATTAATTCCGTTATCGTTATCGATAACGAATCTATTAAAAACTTCTACAATATTAAGGATTATTTCGATCTTTAGATATATATTAAAGATGTTGAATTAATACATTAAGCGGAAAACATTTGTTTAAAAGCAAGCGTTTAAACAAAGATTCTTTTTTAAGTATTATTAAAGATATGCGATTCTTTAATTAAATCAAACTAATAAAAGGTTAAGTTATAATCTTATTTTATGTTTTTTCCAAAAACGGATATTTCTTTAAATCAAATATTTTCTTTAATTTTAGAACAAACGGATATATTTTTATTAATATTATACTTTTTATTTTTTTATTTTCATTATTTAAACTATATTATTATTTATTTAAAATTTCTATTAGTATTAAAGATTATAATGGTATATAGGATTACGCTATTATTTATTACATTTTTTTTAATCTTTTAATCGATGGTTGAGAGTAATTATTTGTTCTATTTCTTATTACAAACCTAGGTTTTTATAGTATTATATTGAGTAAATTATGGCTTTCGAAGTTGCAAACAAAGTTCGATTGCTTTAATCAATGTTTCGAATAACTTTTAAAACAATTATCTATATATTTTTTAAGTCAAAACCTGTTGCTTTTGAAAAGTAATTTAAAATAGAAGAAAATCAATCAATTTGTATAATAAAATGTTAATTAAAAAAACAATAAACTTAATGTTTATTGATAACAATAAAACGCTTAGTTCAAGTTTATTATTGTATTTACAATACAATCCTTCGATCTTATATTTGCAAAGAAATCCAACTTTTCTTTTCTTTTTTCTTTTTAATAAATATTCGAGAAAGCTTCTTAACAATTGTTTAAGAAAGTTTGTATTGCAAAATTACAAAAACTTTACGAATTATTGCTTTACTTTTTGTTCGATATTGTTAATATTTATACTTTTATATTTATGCAATTCGAACTTTTGTGTAAGAGATATAAGCATGATAAGCTTTTCGCTATCATTTTCAATAATATTGAAGTTATTATACAAAAACATCGATAAGAAAAGAACCAAAAGGATTAGCTTTTAATTGCTATAAATGCTTACTAATATATTAAATTTTAATTATGTTTGAACAATATCTTTGTTGTTGTTAACGAAAAACCTTCAATTTTTTCGATATATAAAGCCTTCCAAAAGGCCTTTTCCAAAGTTGATTCGAATATATTACTATTTTATTATTTATACGATCACAAAATTATACTAAAAGATAAAGAGGAAAAAGCTTTGAGATATAGTCTATTTTATAAGATGTTGTTAGAATAGCTAAAAGTTATCAAAAAATATCTAATTAATAATTTGATTAAAGAATTCATAAAGCTTAATCAAGCTTTTTATATAGCATCTGTTTTGTTTGTTCGAAAAGTTAATAATGCTTTTTGATTTTGTATCGATTTTCGTTTACTGAATTTTCTTACCCGTAAAGATCGATATCCTTTTTCTTTAATCAACGAAACGCTTATACATTTCGCTAATGCGAAAATCTATACGAAGCTTGATATTCGTTAAATTTTTTATCGGATCAAAATGGATTCCGTTTTTAAGGAATATACCATGTTCCGCACACATTACGGTTTTTACAAATGCAAAATTATATTATTTGGCTTTATAAACAACTTAGTAATCTATTAAAGGTATATAAACGATATACTTTTCGATTATTTAAATATGTTTTGTATTATTTACTTTAACGATATCTTAATCTATTTTGAAAACGAAAAAGATTATTAAGCTCAAATCAAACTAATTCTGGCTCGATTCGAAGTCGCTGATCTTTAAGCCGATCTTAAAAAATGTAAATTCAACATTAAATATACCAAATATCTCGGATTTATTATCTTTACCAAAAATATTGAAATTGATTCAAAAAAGATAGAAATAGTTAAGAATTAAATATACTCTACAACCATTAAAGAAATCTAATTATTCTTTGGTTTTTGCAATTTTTATTATCAATTTATTAAAGATTACAATATTATAGTTAAACTTTTGATAAAGCTTATTAAAGCTAATACCCCGTTTCATTTCAATGATTTGTATTATAATATATTTAATATTTTAAAACAAAAGTTTATTTTCGCTTTTCTACTTTAATACAACGATTATAATTTTCTTTATATACTTAAAACCAATACTTCGAATAAAATAATCGCTAATATACTTTTTCAAAAGTATAATAACGATTAGCTATTTGTAATATACTTCTCCAAAACCATGGTTTTTATTGAATTGAATTATAAGGTTTATAACAAAAAGATATTATCGATAATATATTTCTTCGATTATTGGAAATTAAAATTAATTGGTTTTTTTTATCAAATTTGAGTTTATACAGATTATAAAGTTTTGGAATACTTTATAATTACCAAAACTTTAAACGTTCGATAAACTTGATGAGCTGAGTTGTTAATTGATTACAACTTTGTTATTATATATTATTCCGACAAAGATAATTCTTTTATTAATGTTTTTATATATTGTATTGATAAGTTTGATATATAGAATTAAACGAAAAAAAAGAATTGCTTTTAATAGTTTATAAAGAACGATTAAATTGATATAAGGATTATATAGAACGATTTGAAGAAGAAAACCAATAATAATGTATTGTTTATTCTAAATCTGGCTTTTGTTATTTTTCATTTCAATATCGTTAATCGCATTCTCAATACCAATCGCTTTTTTGATAGTTTACAAACTTTATAAATTGAAGCATTCAAAAGCTATAAGCATTTTGCCTTTTAGAATAATCTATTATTATACGATGATCGCTTGGTGATATTTAATTCGAAAAACTTTTATATATTCTTTATTCGAGAGGTTTATGATTTAGTTTTTATAGTATATTTTAGAATTAAAAAGATTTACTTTTTGCTGTTAAAATAATACTATTGGTTTGGTATATCTATAACAATTGTTCAATATATATGCAATTGTTATATTTGCAAACGCAGTTCTATACCGCGAAATCGCATTTTTGGTTTATTATATTCGCTTTTTATTCTTGAATAAGTATAGCAAGATATTATTATGGATTATTGCAATTTCAATAAGAACAAATACAATTACAATAATATTCTTGTAATTATTGATCAATTAATAAAACAAATCATCTTTATTCTTTGCTATAAAGAAGTTAATTTATATGAGTAAGCTAAGTTTTATTTATATTACATCTATCGATATTACAAAGCTTTTAAATCGATTGTATCGGATAGAAATCCTTAATTCATTTTAGAGTTTTAACAAGAATTCAATTGATTATTAAGTATTGATATCAAGCTCTTTATCGTTCATTACCCTTAAATGGATAATTAAACAAAGATTTACAATCAATATTTGTAATAACGTTTACATTTATTCATTAGTTATTATTGAAACAATTAATTGGAATTCTTGTTTATAATGAATTATGCTTAATTTACCCTTTCATATGAATCTTTTAAAGGCCTATTATTTTTTAAGGCTTTTTATGAATATTCTTTATATAATAATTGGGATTGGGATATTAAGGATAATTTTTCAACAAAAAACGTAAATATTCAAGATACTTATAAATTTGTTGAATACAATTAAACAATCGTTATTTACATTAAAGAAGGTATTTTTCGAGTTTAAAAAAAGATAACTTGGTTCATTAATTTGTATCGTTGTATTATAGATTTCGATATTAAAGATTATATATGATTGAATATAAAGGATTACCCTATCTAGCGACCCTTCAAAAAGCTTAATTATTTTATTTAAAATTGATTCAAGATTATAGGTTAAATAAATAGTTTTTTCCGCTTCAAACTTTTTGCTATTATGAAAATATACCCAATGTTTTTGTTCGATAAGTTATGGAAAGCTTACGATAACTTTCTTTTTGATTAGATTCAAAAACCTTCACCACCCATCAATATCATTAATAATTTTGAATAGGAAATAAAGAAAATTCTCGTTGTTAAAAAGACCTACAACTCTTTACAATATTGCATTTCTTGGTTTAATATTAATGCCGATTTTATTTGATATTTTGCTTTTGATTTAAAAACTGCTTTTTACAAGTTATATAACTTTCATTGAGCAAACTCTACACTGTTTGATCCTTTTGCTTTATTGCTCGAATAGATTAAGCTTTATAAGAATAAAGAAGATAATTACGATTATATTGATAATAATAAGCTTATATCCGTTGTCGATCGAATATATTTCTTCTAAACCATTTCGTAATTATGGTTATTCAAAGAAGTTTTTGTATTACATCAAATTATTGTTGCTATTATTAATACTAATTAAAGTAACGCGATCCTTAATATAATACAAGAAAAGAAGGAATCTCTAAAATAAATACAAAATAGTCAACCCATATCATTTTATTTAACCAAAGGACAAATAAAGCTATCAAAAAAGAAAAAAGAAATACTATCCATTTGAAATAAAATACTATTTAAAATGCTTTGGCTTTTAATTGTAGCTTCAAAGCTACTTCTTTTAATACTTGTATGCGCTTTTCTTTTTGTTTAAGCTTTTCGTATATCCGGTATTTTTTTAATTCTTTTTCGTGGATCCTTTTCATACACTTTTTTTTTCCTTTACTATAATTCTTTTCAATATCTTTTTCAAGAATTTATATCTAAACTTTACCTACAAAGCTATCTATTTCTTTATTAACAATATTACAAGAAACAATTAAGGAAAAAAATAACTTGTTTTCGTTTTTTGTTTATAAATCAATAACGCTTTGCGATATCTTAGAAAATCGCTTAACAATTAACTGTTTAAAACCTTTTTATATTTTTGCTTTTAATTAAAACAAAGAAAGCAAAGCTTTCCTTTTTGCTTTGATATAATATAATACCTCCCCTTTAAATTCCCTATAAAGCAATTTCGCATATATAATACATATATGCTTTTGAGATCCTCGAAATAATCGTTAACAACGAATAACGGCTTTGTCGACGATTTCAATAACGATTTGATAAACCCTTTGTATAATTTACAATGTATTGTTTCAAATACATTGTTGTTATTGTTTTTCGATTGATTTGGAGTTTTTGTAATAGGTTCTTTATTGTTGCTACTAACTCAAGCCGGTATTATAAATATCCGGTTTTATTGTTACTATTGTTGTTGTTTTAACACAATTTTTTGTTATGAAGAACTTTTATCAACAAAATCTTGCATTAGCGATTCAAATGTTTGAATATGTATTGTTATTATATCAAATTAATATTATTGTTTATTGTTTAAAAGGAAAAGGAAAATTAACTTATAAGATCAATTGAAAGATTTTGCTTGTTGAGATTATCATCGCTTTCCATTTGATCTTTTTTATCACTTTTATAATCTCGTTTTAAAGAAGAGGAAAAAGAAAAAGAAATCTCGATTACAATAAGCGCTTTTAACTTCGATTGTTTCGCCGTTTATGTTGTTTATACGTTCGCTGCACTTTTATATTACCTTTGCTTTTTAGTAAAGCTTCTATTCAATAACCCTTTCGCTATATTTAATGTAAAGTTGTTCGATTTACTAGTATAGAAAGATATATTTAAAGAAGCAATGAATTTGATAAAGAAATTGAAGTAATTTGGATATGGATTTAGATTTACAATGGAAAAAGTCTTTGTTATATGCCTTTTCTCAATACAAATATCATTTTATCGTTTCGAAATGCTGAATAAGCATCCATTTTGTTGCGAAGTGTTTATATATACGTTATTGTTTAAAAATAAGCAAATACAATTATATACTTCGCAATAATAATCGCAGAGTTTATAATAAACGCTTTTTATTTGATTTAATTGGTTGACAAATATTGCATAAAGTATAATATAGGATTATTAACGGATAATTGCTTAAGGGCGAGCTTTATTGAAAAAGAGGATAGTATTACGCTTTCGCTGCCTAGTTGATATAACAAATGTTCCGGTGTACATACACATTGTTACAGTTTATATGCTCGATTAGCGAGTATATACCGTGCATATATCCTATTTATATAGTTTATGTATATATAACAATCTTTCTTTGGTAGTATAGTCAAATAGTAGTAAATTCTAAGAACTCTATTGATCCTGTTCTAAACAGCTCTTTTACGGCATAAGCGTTACAAAAAACGTATAATAAGATTTTTGAAGTTTTATAAAACTTCGTAGTATAAGTTTATTATAAATATAGTCTTTATATTGTAATGATTAAGCAAAACAATAATATATCTATAATAAGAATTAAAAGTAATATTGTATTCCAGAAATGAATTTATAAAGAAAGTATAAAACTTGAATTCTCTTTATTCTTTACATATAAGCTTAATAGAAGAACAGAACGCGTAAAGCAAAAAATTATTATTAAACAAATTAAAATGTATATTTTAATTGAATTGTTGAATAAAATATAAATGAAAATTGCTTTTGCTACTATATACCTATATAACATTAATTCATTAAAAACAAAAGATTGAAAATGCTTTAACAAAATGATTAATTCTTGGTTTAAATAATACTATAAATAGTATTTATCATTATTGTTACAAAGGATTATTAATAATTTTCGCTTTGATTAAAGTGATATATATAAGTATAATTGTTGTATATTCCTATTAAATAAGAAAAAAAAAGTTGGAATAAAGATCAAATAGTATAAGATTAACTTGCAAATATATATTAAATATCTAATCGGATATATCTTTATTATAGCGATTTTCTATATCTGGATTTCTATGTTTCACAAAGTTATTATTATACGGAATATTAAATTTGATAAAAGATTTGTTTATAAAAACAATCTTTATAGTAAAATTATTAACGTTATACTAGTTCAAATAATTAAGAAATTGATTATCAAATTGAATATTCAATAAATTGAATTGCTGAATAGTATTATTATAAAGAACGTGGATAATGAATTTACCGAAGGATTTGTACAAAGAGAGTTTGAAACTATACGCAATCTTAATCAAAATCATAAACGTTCAAGATTTTCGATTTTGGGGGTGATAAAAGTAATTGAAAAAGATCAGAATGATTAAAAAAATCAAGTAATAGAATCTTTGCTATTTACTTCAATTTATAATAATGAGTATAATATTTCGTTAAACTGCGATATAATTATAGGTATCGATAAATTATCGTTGGTTTTTAATAAACCAAGATCTCTGTTAAAAGTATTTATAGTGAAAAATGAGAATCTGTTCGAAGTAATTAATTTATAGAAGGTTTATATGGATTTTGATTATAAAGAATTAGCGATTTTATTAAAACTATTAACAATATTGGATAGTAATTTAGAGGATGGTAAATCGAATGATTATTCGATTCTTGATAATGAAAAGGGAGATATACTACTGCTTTTTATAAAAAGGAATATATTTAAAAGATTTTCTTTGCCATTTAAATCTAATAAAACTATTAAACGATTATGTATTTTGAAAATAAAGATTCTTAAACGTAATATTAATACTAAGGAGTATATTAAATTCGATATATTTAATAATATTGATATAATCCTCGATTATATAAAGCAATAAATAATAGATTGTATTAAACGTTCAAATTGTTTGTATCAATAAGCAAATAGTTATTATAAAACCAATATTTTTATTAGTATTGTAATTATTTAATTATACGGATTTAAAAATAAACTTCAACAATCAAATGATTTTTATAACATTTTTTGATTTAATAGAAAAAAAGATAAACTAAATAAACAAAATGGTAAGTTTATTATTATATATAATGTAATAATTGCTACAATAAAATATAAATCGATAATTACGCTTTTGATTTAATCTAAGATTATGAATCTTTTGCAAATATTAAAATCAATAGCATTATTATTATCAAGGTTCTTCTATAATCTTAGAATTTATATATTTAGATATTAATTTAAAATAAATTATAATCGCAAGATTAAAGTATTGCAAGATTACGGCATTTAGCAAGAAATTGAAACAATATCGATTAAATCAAAACCTATTCTATTTCAATGGGTATTTACTTATAAGAATGATTAAAGTGGTTATATCGATTACTATAGATTATGATTAATGGTTAGAAGAGATTCTCAAAATATAGCGATAATCGAATCAATTTACGCTGTTATGTTTGCTATGCAATCCTTTTGTATAATGATGGCGATAATAGTAAAGGATAATTTTGAAACAAAGCAATATAATATTGTAAATGCTTTTGTTAATATATCTCGAAATCCTATTAGGAATTCAATAATATGTTATATACTAAATAGGTATAAAATATTTAATAAATTCATTATTTTCGATTATACGTTGTATAGCTTGAAAAGCTCCTCTACACTATAATTTAAAAAGTTTATAAGTATATTTACTAATTTTAAAATAATAAAGTGTAAAGAAAAGCCTTATATTTTTATATCCTTTAATTATTATATATTATCACGGAGGATAGCTACGAATATATAATAAAGTGATATCAAGAAGAGATTAAGATATAGATAAAAAGTAGTGATTGTATTATTGTTTATCTTTTTAAATACAAGATCCATTTGTTTCTTATATACTATATACGTATAATTATACGTAATTATATGTAATCATTATATAACTTTGTAATTATAAGGATCTATAGTACTATAAATTATGATATTATTGTATAACAATAATTATAGGTTTAAATGTTTTTAATAAAAATTGAATTGTATAAAGCAAATTTAATTTAGTATATTTGCTTAATTAATCGATATACTAAACTTAATTAACGCTTTGGTATTCCTAGCGCCGGAAAATCGAAAGCAATTAGTGTGCTTGTATACTTTAGCGTATATATACTTTAGTATACTTGTGCACTTTAATATACTAATGTACTATAACGGACTTGTGCATCTACTACCGGAAAAAACATATGCTTCTTATGTGCTTTACGCTCTCAGCGTAATACACTCCTTAGATCATATACACAGCATATAATCTATCTACAAAGCAAACAAAATAAATAAATCTACAATTATACGCTATTCGCGTAATCCTTTATTAATATAAACAAACAAAAAAAAAAAATTTAAAGATGTATATGCAATTTCCCCGCAAATAGTTGTATAAGTTAATAATTTCATATAATTCTATGGATACTTAAATCGTTAATTCTATAAGCGATAATAATTATAATTAAAAGCATTTATTATATATTTGTTATATTTGATCGTTTTATAGTGTATTATTGTTTTGTTATAATTTCTTATTGTTCGGCTATATAATAATAGTTTTAATTCCTTAATCCTTCGATTCTTTAAACTATTAAAAACAATAGTAATAACAATAATAATAATACCAATAATAATAATATCAATAATATCAACATTAATATACTTCGCCATATTCGCAACTTTTGAATCGGGAACTTTTTTTATGTTCAAAAAGCATTGATTGTTTCTCGCTATTGTATTAATTCTTTTTCTTTTCCTTCTCTTTTTGTTTCTTTTACTTTTTTTGCTTTTTCTTTTTTTTTTACTTCTTTTTCTTTTTCTACTTTCTTTTTTGTTCCTTCTTTTCCTTCACCAATACTACTAGGGTTGTCCTCGAGACACCCTTATTACACCCTCGTTTTTCCTCCTCATCACCTCTATCATCGCTCTTTGCCTTTTTATTCCCCTTTTTCTTATTTCTTTAATTCTTTTTTCTTTTATCCCTTCCAAACCAATTCTTTTGGCAAGAATAATAACAAAAATAAAGATAAAGATTAAAATGAAGGTAAAGATAAAGATTTTTCGTTTTATTCGAAAATAAACTTTATAATCATTTTAGCAATATATTATTTACATTTTACAGGATTCTAATGAAGATTTTGGTTTTAACCTTTTAAAGATTGAACAAAATAATAAATCGGGTAATAAAAGATTTAGAGTAATATTTTCTATTTCTATTATTCCTTCCACCCTGGCTTTTTATACCCTCGTTAAAAAGATTTGGTTTAAAAAGCCAAAAAATCTTTATTTGTATATATAATATATAAAATCGCTGATTGTGAAGTAAGGAGATAGGATTTACTATAAAAACATAGATTTTTAAAGAGTTCAATATTATTGATGCTTTATATACATATATCAACCTTTATCGATATATTTGTATATAATAGTAAATAATTTTTTGGTTGCAAGAGCCAATAACAATGAAAAAGTATAATATCCTTTTTTCGCTTTATATTATGATTGTTAACCATATGATTATAGAAAATAAAATATCTTTAAATCGCTTTTCAAAACGTTTTAAAGTATATCGATTTTTGAATAACTTCGAAGTTGGTATAAAATATATTTGCATTAAAAGCGGATTTTTTTAAAAGCGAGTATATTTCAAAGGATTATTTTGCAATAGTAAAGATAAAGAGAAAGAGAAAGAAAAGAAAGATAGATAGTAGTGATAATAGAAAGATTGCTCGAAAATAAACTTTTTTGGGATAAAAATAAAAAATAGGGATTAAGATAATACAGTATAAAAAGGGTATTATAATATTAAATTGTTTGAATACTATATGATTATCGATTATTCGATAATCTTTGTAATTCGATCTTTAACGTTTTATATATTCATCAGTTTAACAAAATATTTAAATTTTTGTTAAATGAAATTCTTAATAAGCTTATTTATTGGTATATCAACAATTAGTAAATATATGATCAAGAATCGCTTTTTAATATATTCTTAACAAAACCATATATTTTGAATATTGATATATTTAAGTTTAATAAAGATTCTTTTATTCTCACTAATTATTAATTGAATTGTTTAAATATTATTGCAAAAGAAATTAATAAACTTTTCTATTAATACTTTAATTTCCTTCAAAGCTTTAATATTGTTATTGTTTTTTTAATTGATTCTTTCATATTTAAAAATTCTATCTTTATAATCGAAATAGTAATTATATCTTATCTTATAGCTTTCCATATAATGACATTACTAAACAATATAATCATATAATTTTAAAAAGATCTTTATATAACTATATTATCTATAAAGAATACATTTAAAAAGGTTACTATTTGAGGAATATAATTATCTTTATAACAAATTAAAAAGTATCGCGATTTGTATAAATATATAATACAATAATTAATAACTATCTAGTGATCTTTTAAAAGATTAATATTATATTCGTTTAATTTGAAGAAAAGAAAAGCTAAATTAGCTCTAATTGTTATAGCCGAATACAAGATTAATTCAACTTTTTCTTGATATTTTCTTATTTTTGAAAAAAAAAGCTCTATTTTTATTCTTTTCGAATACTATAATCAGAAATAATGTAGTTACTCTTTTTTTTGTAAAACCAAATTTATAAGCGATTTTGTTAATATAAATATTGTATATTAATTACAATTTCTTAAATTGTCGATTTTTAGTAATTTGAATCCTTAGAAACCATTAAATATCGTTAGGATCTCTAAACTTATATCTAATCTTGATTTCATTAATTATTTGATTTTTTTAATGTTCATACCTTTTGTAATAGATTATCTAAATATTATTAACAAAGAATAAGATGAATACATAATAATTAAAAGATATAAAGCTCTTCTTTACATTTTATTATTTTAAAATTAGTAAATATATTTATAAATTTTTTATACCAAAATACAAAAAAGTTTTTTAAACTATACAACATACAATTGAAAGTAATGGATTTATTAAGTATTTTATACTCATTTAGTATATAGTATATAATTGAATTCCCAATAAAATCTTAAGATACATTAATAAAAACATTTACAACGTTATATTACTTTGTTTCAAAATCATTTTTTATTATCATTACCATTATTATACAAAAAGATTGCGCAATAAATATAACAATATAAATTGATTCAATTATCGCTATATCTTATAGATCTTTTTTAACCATTAATTGTAATCTACAACAATCAATATAATTGCTTTGATTATTTTTATCAATAAATATCTATTGAAATAAAATAAACTTTGATTTAATCGATATTGTTTTAATTTTTTGTTAAATACTTTGATCTTGCAATACTTTAATCTCGCGATTACAATCCATTTTAAACCAATATTCGAATATATAAATTCTAAGATTATAAAAAAATCTTAATAATAATAATACTATTCATTTTAATATTCGCAAAAAATCCGTAACCTTGAATTAAATCAAAAGCATAATTATCGGTTTATATTTTATTGTAGCAATTATTACATTATATATAGTAAAAAACTTATTATTTTGTTTATTTAGCTTATTCTTTTACTTATTAAACCAAAAAATATTATAAAAATCATTTAATTATTAAAATCCATTTCTGAATCTGTATGATTAAACAATTACAATACTAATAAAGATATTAGTTTTATAATAATCATTCGCTTATTAATGTAAACGATTTGAACGTTTAATACGATCTATTGTTGAATGCTTTATATAATCAAGAATTATATTAATATTGTTAAACATATTGTATTTAATGTACTTCTTAGTATTAATATTAAGCTTAAGAATCTTTATCTATAGGGTATATAACTGTTTAATAGCTTTATTAGATTTAAATAACAAAAAAAGATTTTTTAAACACATTTTTCTTTATAAAAAGCAATAGTATATTTCCCTTCTCGCTATCGAGAATCGAATAATTATTCGATTTATTATCCTCTAGATTACTATTTAATATTATTAATAATCTTGATAAAATTATTGATTTTTCATAACCAAAGTTCATACAAACCTTCCGTGAATTAATCATTTCAAACAAACTTTTATTCTCCACTATAAATATATTCAACAAAAATCTTGGTTTACTAAAAATCAAAAATAACTTACCAATATTCATAATTGTATCGAAGTTTAACAAAATACTATACTCATTATCATCAATTAAAGTAAATAACGAAGATTTTGTTACTCAATTTTTTTAACCTTTTTAATTTTCTTCAATTACTTCAATCACCCTCAAAATTGAAGATTTAAAACGTTTATAATTTTGATTAAAAATATATCTGGTTTTGAGCTTTCTTTATACAAATCCTTTAATAAGTTTATCATCCATATTCTTTAAAATAATGTTATCTAGTGATTTTATTTGTTGAATGTTCAATTCGACAACCAATTCTTTAATCATTTGAATTAGTATAGCATTAATAATTTCGTTACAAAAATTGTTTTTGTAAATAAATCTTTTATCAAATCTAATATTTCGTATAATAATAACTTTGTTAAGTATAGGGATCTAGATACAAAAGATTGTTATAACAAAGATATATTCGATTAAATATTTAATATATATTCGCGGATTGGTTTTATATTACTTCATTTTTATTTTAGTTTTTTTTTCCTTGTTTAACAAAAATGCGCAATAACCATACCTATATATCTTACTCTAGTTCAAATAAAGATTATCAATGATTTTTTGTAACAATAATAATAAATACTATTTATAATATTATTCAAACCAAGAATTAATTATTTTATTCAAATATTTTCAACTTTTTGTTTTCAATAAACTAATATTATATAGATATATAACAGCAAAAACGATTTTTATCCATATCTTATCCAATAATTCAATTAAAGTATATATCTTAATCTATTTAATAATGATTTTTTGCCTTGCGTATTTCGCTCTTTCGTTAAGCTTATATGTAAGGGATAAAGAGAGTTCAAATTTTATACTCTTTTTGTAGATTCATTTTTCGAATGTAGTGTTACCTTTGATCCCTATTATAAACGTATCGTTGTTTTGTTTAATTATTACAATATAAAGATTATATTTGCAATAAACCTATATTACAAAGTTTTATAAAACTTTAGAAACTTTATTGTATATTTTCTGAATTAATGTAAAAGTAAAGATCTTTTTATTGTATATATCTTTAATTATAAATATTTATAATGTTTTGTTATAAGTATAGAGAAAATCGAACAAATTCTATTAAACCTTATAAAAAGATTTAAATAATTAATAATTATTAGGTAAATGTAAAACAATTTGTTTAGTATAAATATATAAATAGTTGATATATTCCACCTAAATGATTTCTTTGATCTATATTTTTTTAGTTATTTTAACTAGGTATTCTAATGCTTTTTTATCGAGATATTCTAATCTTTCATACTATAAATTGCTTAATTCTATTCGGGGCTTTATTGTTTCGTATAATCAAAAAAAAGGTTTATTAATTCTTTAGTTTTTAATAAGCATTATAATATTTATATTTATAAGAAAATTAGATTTATCAAGATAGTTAAAATTATACTTTTTAATACATTGAATAATAATAATATTATTAACTTAATTGCCAATCTTAACAATAGAATTAAAGCTATTAAATTAAGCATTTTTGTTATAAAAAAAAGTTTCGAATACAAAATTAGTATAAAAACCAAAAACAAACGTAATATTAATTAATATAAAATCCATTCTATTTAGCAAAATTTCTTTGATTATTTTATTGCTATAACCAATCATTAACAAACTTAACAATTTTATTTCGATATAATCCAAGATATTATTAGGGATATATTTTCCGTTTACTAAAAAGTTTACATTATTAATAATATACATAGCATTGCAATTGTTTAATAAAGTATAATTAGTTAATATATATATAAAAATGATTATCGAAATCGAAAAAGCGTTAATATATTTGTTTGGATTGATAATGCAAAAAGCAATATTGTAGAGATTCTTTTTTGATAAAGATCCATAAAATTGATTGGTTTAAATGCTAAAAAGCTATCTTTTTTTGAATAAAACGTTACAAAAATTGTTATATTTTTTGTTTTTGATATATTTATTGATCTTTTTAATTTGTTTTTTATTAATAAATTAAGTAAACTAATTAATGTATTTACTTGTAAAAATTAATTCAACTATTTGGTATTCATTAAGCTTATAGCAATGGTTTGGATCAATTATTTAATTCTTTTTATAAAAACAATGTTGAGTAGTGTTATTGCTTTTCGCTTATTGTTTAGATTCGAATAGTTGCTATAATCCTAATCTTTAAATAACAAAGAATTCTTTTGGTAAAGAATTACAAACTATTTAATTAATATAATCAACGAAAAAACTACCATATTGTTTTAAAGTAATAATATAGTATTCTTTTTTATTTTTAATGTTTAATAAAATAAATTATTATTTCAACCAATTTAAAACAAATTTGCTAAATGTTTTTAGGAATTGTTTATATCCACGAATTTCTTTAATTTCCAAAAAGTTGTAGATTAATATTTAAACATAAAATGATTTTTACTCTTTACACCATTTTACCAAATCAACTCAACCATTGCATACATTATTAAAATAATCAATATATTTGGTTTAAATAGTCTTTAAAATTGTTGAATCTATAGAAGCAATCTTTATATATAATTAAACAATAATTTGTTTTAGGATCCGGTTTTGTATAACATTTTAAAAAATTTTTAAAGTATAAAATAAATCGATTATAGATATAATTCAATTGAATATATAGCGAAAATTACTATGATTTTGGTTGTATTCATTTTTCTAAATCCTATAAATCTTTTCTATAAACAAAAAGTTTTTAGCGAAATTTTTGAATATTGCAAAAATAAAATCAATAAAGAATTTAAGTTTAAATATTCCACTCATTTCAATATTTATAACGTATCGATTATAAACTTCAAAGTTTATAGTATATTTATTATAGTGTTTACAATTCTTTTCAAAAATTATAATATTTATAGAAAAGGCTTAAAATGGATTAACACTTAACTAATCACAAAATTGGTAATTGGAAGAGTTAAGGATATCCAAATCGATACTATTCCAAATATACTTAAAGCAATTAATGTTCTTAAGTAATAAATACCAAAAAGATTAATCCGTTTAATTACTGAAAATGATCTTTAATATAATGAAAAGGATAATTGTTAATTAATAAAAGTATAATAAAAAATGATTAAAGATTAAAAGGAAAAAAGAGTTGTATGATTTTTAATATCAATATTCGATTTGTAGTTTTTGCAAAGATTTCGAATATAAACCGAGCTTATAATTATTACAAAGGATAACTACCAATATATAGTAAAGTGATATCAAAAAGGGATTAAAATATAAATATAAAGTAATGATTATATTATTATCTATCTCTCTAAATATAGGATTCATTTGTTCTTTATATACTACATACGTATAATTATATGTAATTATATATAATCATTGTATAACTTTGTAATCATAAGGATTTATAATACTATAAGTTATAATATTATCGTATAACAATAATTATAGGTTTAAATGTTTTTAATAAAGATTAAATCGTATAAAGCAAATCTAATTTAGTATATTTGCTTAATTAGTCGATATATCAAGCTTGGTTGGCGCTTCGGTACTCCTAGCGCTGGCAGATCGAAAGCGGTTAGTATACTTGTGCACCTTAGCGTACGTATGCTTTAATATGCTTGTGTACTTTAACGTACTAGTGCACCATAGCGTGCTCGTGCATTTACTACCGAAAGAAACACGTGCTTCTCACGTGCCTTACGCTCTCAGCGTAACATATATTCATTTTGTTTTTTGTAAACGATATTCAAATAATCTATTATAAAAGGTATAAATATTAAAAAAATCAAATAATAAATGGAATTAAAGCGAAATAAAAACTTAAAGATTTCGATGATATTTAATAGTTTTTAAGGATTTGAATTACTAAACATTCACAATTTAAGAAATTATGATTAATATATAACATCTATATTGATAAAATCGTTTGCAAATTTGGTTTTACAAAAAAAAAAGTAATTACACCTCTTTCGATTATGGGTATTTAAAAAGAATAAAAACGTAACTCTTTTTTCAAAAATAAAACAATATTAAAAGAAAGTTGAATCAATTTTATATTCGGTTATAACAATTAAAATTGATTCAATTTTCCTTTTCTTCAAATTAAGCGAATATAGTATTAACTCTTTAAAGGATTATTATAAAACAATCGATTATTGTATTATATTTTTATATAGATTGCGATACTTTTCAATTTGCTATAAAGATGATTATATTCTTCAAATGATAATCTTTTTAGATATTTTTTTCGCAGATGATGTAATTATACAAAGATTTTTTCAAAGCTATATAATTATATTGTATAGTAATGTTATTGTATGAAAAACTACAAAGCAAAATACAATTATTATTTCGATTATAGAAGTAGAACTTTTAAATGTGAAAAGATTAATTAAAAAAGCAATAACAATATTAAAACTTTTAAAAAAGATTAAAATATTAATAAAAAAGCTTATTAATATCTTTTATAACAATACTCAAACGATCCAATTAATAGTTAATAAGAATAAAAGAATTTTTACTAAACTTAGATATATAAATATTCAAAATATATAATTTCGTTAAAAATATACTAAAGAGCGATTCTTGATTATATATTTACTAATTGTTGATATACCGATAGATAGGTTTATTAAGAATCTTATTCTACAAAAGTTTGAATATTTTGTTAAATTAATTAATATACAAAACGCTAAGGATCGAATTATAAAGTTTATCGAATAATCGATAATTATATAGTATTTATATAATATTAATATTATAATATTCTTTTAAACCTTTATTATTTTAATCCCTATTTTTTATTTTTACTTTAAAAAAGTTCATCTCCAAGTAATCTTTCCATTATTACTATTACTTATCTTCCTTTTTTTTCTTTTCCTTTTTATTTTTGTTATCGCGAAATAATTTTTCAAAGTATATCTGTTTTCAAAGGAATTCGCTTTCAACGTAGATATACCTTATGCTAACTTCAAAATTACTCGAAGATTGATATATTTTAGAATACTTCGAAAAGCGGTTTGAAAACGTTTTATTTCTTATAATCATATAATTAACGATTACAATATACAACGAAAAAGGGATATTATACTTTTTCATCGTTACTAATTTTCGCGATCAAAAAATTATTCGTTATTATATATAAATATATTAACAAAGATTAATATATATATATATAAAGTATCGATAATATTAAACTTTTTAGAAATCCATATTTTTATAATAAATCCTATTTCTTTGTTTAACGATTAACGATTTTATACATTGTATATACGAATAAAGATTTTTTGGCTTTTTAAACTAAATTTTTTTAACGAAAGTACAAAAAACCGAAATGAGAAAAGAAATAAGAATGAATGCTATTTTAAATCCTTTACTATTCGATTTACTACTTTGTTCTACTTTTAAAAGGTTAAAATTAAGATTCTTATCAAAATTTTATAAAATATAAATAATATATTACTAAAATGATTATAGTTTTTATTTTTAAACAAAGCAAAGAATCTTTATCTTTATTTTTACTTTAATTTTTATTTTTATTTTTGTTGTTATTTTTGCTAAAGGAATTGGTTTGGAAGGGTTGAAAAGAAAAAGAATTGGAAAAATGGGGAGAAAGGAAACAAAGGGAAGAAAAACAACGATAAAAACGATGAGGAGTAGAGATAAAGATATAAGAAGGGTATCCCGAGGATAATTTTGGTGATATTGAAGAAGAAGAAGAAAGAGTAGAAAAGAAAGCAAAAGAAGAAAAAGAAGAAGGAGAAGAAAAGAGATTAATACAACGACAAAATTTGGTTAATGCTTTTCGAGTATAAGAAAAATTCCTAGCTTGGGAATTACGAGTATAACAAAGCATATTGATATTGATATTATTGATATTGTTATTGTTGATGTTATTATTATTGTTGTTGTTATTGTTTCTAATAGCTTGAAAAATCGAAGGATCAAAGGATTAAAGCTATTATTATATAGCTATGCGATAGAAATCATAATAAAATAACAATATGCTACAAAACGATTAAATACAACAAATATTGTGAGACTGCAGAATGGCTCCGACCATTCGGACCTAATACCCTTACGTGACCTCGCCTTTTATAAGGAGTATTTATACTCCTTTCACTTTGTATTTTAAATCATTATGTTATGTTTTGTTTATTAAGTTTTATTTCCTTTACCACCCTTTTTTCTTGATTATATATATGTTCATTATAACCTAGATCATCCTGATTATCCTTCCTTCCTTTATCGTCCATAATCATTCTAATTGACCCTAACCCTTACTCCCCTTTTGTTGTGTTGCTTTCTCCCAAAAAACCATTCTTTTTGTTATTTTTAATTATTATTTCTATCCCTCATTTTCTTCCCTTTTATATTAATGATCTATACAAAAACAAAGGTTTATCCAAAATTAGTTATTTATAAAAGCAATATAGAACCTTAAATTCCTTTCGATATATCGGAGTATTTTGTAGAGAATTCAAAGTATCAGAAAAGTTAACAAAGAAACTATAAATAATAATGATATAGAATTGTATTCTTCGATAAAGATAAAAAGGGAACAAAAATAACAAAATGAATTATACTTCGAAAAAAAAGAATCCAAATTGTAAACAATTGTATTCTTATTCGATATCGATTATTTAGATATAACAACGATAGAGATAAGATTTGATAATGTTTATGTTACAAATCGAACAATAATGCAAAATGATTATAGGACTGACAATTACTACCAAAAGCAATAGTTTTCTTTATTTGACGATTTGGTTTATGAGTCGTATGCTAAACCTACTTTATAATTCACAGCCCGAAAAAAAAAAAATTCAATATACACTGTCCATATAGCCTTTATTGCTAATGCTGAAAAGCTATTCAATAGCTTTACATTTTTAAATCTGAAAGTTATATTGAAGAAGGAAGAATACAATTTATTAGAACTTTAAATAATCATTAAGTCGATTTGATTGTATTCTAATTCGATTAAGTATTTATAATTAGAACATTAAAGATTAGTATATGAAATGAATGAACTTTGTAAAACGATAAACAATAATGAATTTCGGCGTAATCGTGAAAATTTTATTTTAAGTTTGGGTATAGCAAATACTAAGTCTTTGGGAAGGATTTAAGTATGTTTTAATTGTTTATTTAATTGATCTAATATTATTTTAATTGACTTATATAAGCCAAATTGTGATCAATATGTTATATTTCAACATCGATAGATATATATAACAATACTTTGCGAATTTGTAAAGTATTAATGTTGAAATGAATAGAGATTCTATTGTTATTAAAATCCTTTACTTATTACTAAAGATTTGTTTTTCCTTTATTTATATTATTCTTATCACTCCTTCATTATTTTATTTACATTACCGAAAAATTTATATTTCAATTATATTATATATATATTTTATATAATTCAATTGTTCAAATTACGATACTTTATTAATCAACTATATCTTCCGAATCTATCAATAGTTCTAGTGTATCTACATTCAATATAATAATCTTCAAAAATCCTAAGATCGAAAAGATTGATGGGTTTATCAACAATAAGCAATCTAGCCTTTTTGGCAAATCGAAACTTTGTAGAAACAAACGTTATAATGCTAAAGGCAAGCAATCTGCGAAAACAAAACCTGAAATTATTATTTTTTTTAAGGTTAAATCCGATTTTAAAAAAGATTTTAAACAAAATGAGGATGCTTTTATACTTAACAAAAATAATGTTAAAAAACTTATCAAAGTTTTCATAAAGTTCAATAAAAAAAGTCTATTATTCGTGGAAAAAGAAAGAATATTATGGTTTAATAGTATTAATGCAATAGAGTAGTACAAAGCCATGGAGGATCTTAAACAAAAGTACAATATGATTAAAGAAAAATTCCGTTATTGAATTCTTAAGCAAATAGAGTATAATTTTCGACTCAGTATAAAGATTATAAATGAATACAAATTATTTGGTTAGAATTAGAAAAAGATTTTCAAATCTATTTTTCTAACGGAATATATTGTATAAGACATTTTTCGATTAAAGTACAACCAAAACTATTTGCAAGCTTTAATGTTTAAATATAATATAAAAGAAAAGTATAACCCCGAAAATATATTAATCTATAACCAAAGCTACAACTTTATTGCAATTCGGTTTATGGTGGAGAAGAAAATTATTATTAAAACCGTTGCTTTTTTGTTTTTGAAAAGCTTGAGTATTCGATTAAGATTAAGATTCGTCAACAAAACTGGTAATCTATTAAAGAAATATTATATTTTGATTTGAACCCCGATTTATATAATTTATATAAAGTATACGGATTTGTTAAACTATAATAAGGATTTTGAAGAGAAAGTTTAGCTAAGGAAAATTAATGTTAAAATAGTTAATATTATTATAAAGATTGTGGAAAAGCTTAAAAAAAAAAGTTTACATTTTTCAAGGATTATGATGATGAGATAAGTTCGCTAACTAAAACATTCGAGATGTTTGTTGTTAAAAATATTGTACCCCTAATCAAACCTATTACTATAAGAAAATCTATAGCTTTTTCCAGTTTTATTAAAGTCCTCAATAATAATAAAATAATAAAGATTAATATAATTTATAACAAGTTTTGCTTTTATTATCAGAATATATAATCTGGAAACAAAAGCTATACTATAAAGAAAGATTATCCAGTTTTCAAAAAGTATTGTATAAAAGAATAGATTATCTTCGATAAATTCGATATTATATATTGGAGGAAGAATTAGAATTAAATAAAACTATTTCAAATCTTTTATAATAAGAATATGGGTTCTTTGATACATTTTGTATCGGCCAATATAAAAATGAATGGGTGAAATAAAGAGGATAACTCAAATTTAAAATTAATTAAACATATTAATATTATTGAAATCGTTAATAATAGTATTCATTTTTCTAATAATATCAATTCGATTTTATCCTTTACTTTTTGTTCAAATGGCTTTATCCTGGAATACAGTAATGTTGCTATTTAGTTTAAGCTTACTATATTGCAATTTGAACAATATATTGTTAAAGACAAAGTAGAAAAGATTATTTTTATTTTAAAGCAAAAATCCGAAAATATGATTTCAAAACTTGTTACTTTTACCTTTACAAAAGCTTAAACGATTAAGTTTTTTCTATTCAATACTTCGGATTTTACAATAAATAATACACTTTCGAGTAATCAAAGCTTTACAAGAATAAATCCGCTAATCGTTATTAAGAAAATTGTTTTTAGAAAGCCAAAAAAAAAACTTATCCTTTTGGTTATGATTAATAATTATGATATAATTAAACAAATTAAATATTTGATTTTCGAAACTAAAGTTTCTATTCTTATCGATTTCTTGTTTAAAACAATACCCAAACTTTGAAAAAAATAATCAATCAAAATTAATAATCCATCAAAACCCGAAATATTAATATTAAAACTTTTCGAAATTGTTAACAATATATTATTTGTTATTTTGGAATTTTACATTGCTATGGTTCAAAATTGAAAGTTTATTAAAGCATAAATCAATTATTGTAATATATTTAAATATAATTTTTTGGTATGAGTAAATATAGTTTTTGTTGTTTTGTTAAATTATCAAAGAGAAGTATATAATTAAGTTGTATACATTTCGGAGACGAATCGAAATCATAAAAAACTATTGATGGTTAAGATTCTATTGAACGATTAAGGTCTAATTGAAGCTATTCTTAATAATAGCTTTACTATTAATATGATAAACAACAAATTGTATATAGTTTTGAATTTTTTAATAAGCCTAATGAATATAAGTGTTGTAAATATTAATACAATCGAATCGAAACTTATGGGCATATATAAAAATGTTAAAGTCTTTTTTAATGGAATTACGAATATGGTCAACATTTATGTAATGAAAAATGCTTGAAACAAATTTCTATTAGATATACCGTAGTTTATTGCCGGCGAAATCATGTTTAATTACCAGTACGGTTTATAATACATTGCAATTATCGATAACGATGATGAATATTATATAAATGTTTAATATAGCGGGCAAACATTGCAAATAGCTTATAATCAACATTTTTTTGACATTAATAAAGAAAACTAGATTCCGATATATTTAGTAAGCAATGTATTGATAATCTTATATTAAATTCTTTTCGAAATATAGAACTTTTGGAAAAGCAAATAGCATTTAACGAATGTTACAAATTGTTAAACCCAAAACTTTGTAAATAATTGAAAAAAGTATTGATTTATTTGAAATTAATTGAAAATTATATTCTATTTTTAAATCCATAAGATTTATACATTAATAAACCGGAATATATTGGATATTTGATTGTTTTCGGAGATGATGATAAGCTTATCTATAAATATTATCAAATCATTGTACAACTTATATATCCAATAATTAAAGTATCGATAAAGGATTTTTGAAAGGATTTTCTATTTCCTATTAATACTTTGTATAAGAATAAAACCAATAAAATTCAATTATTTAATATTCCCACAAATATAAATGAAGAAGATTCCGAAGGATTAATAAATTGATTTAAACGTTACAAAAAAATGTTCTTTTGTTAAAAACCTATTAGTAAATAAAAAAAGTATTTAATACCGAGATTTAATAATAAGTTTAAAAAATATCGATTAACTTTTGAACATATAAAAGAAATTAAGTATAAAAATATATTTATTAAACAAAAAAGAAATTTATTATTATTGTATCTTTTGAACCGCAAAGATATTTTAGTATTTAATTGGATTTATATTGACAAAATGCAATTTAATATCGCGTTTTCCTAAAAGATCAATATAATTCCATATACAGTATGGCAAATAATAGGTTTCCCGATTCCAAAAGCTTTAATATAAATAATCTTTAAAATGCTTTAAAACTATATTAATTAAAGAATATTCGAGTATTACAAAAAATTATACAAAAATTTATAGTTTTTGGTTAAAAAAAAGATCTTTGGTATTTATAGAATTATCAATATTATTATCGAGTTGAACAAAATCACAATCCGGAATACTAATCTTTTATTTGATACAAATATTTTCGTTGAAAATTTTGCAAAATATATAATTGCTTTTTTAATCGATTTCTTTTTTAATTATAATCAAATTTCTTTAACAAAAAAAAGTAAAAATATAATTGCATTCCAAATTTTGTTTGATTTGTTACGATAGATAACTTTTCTATAAAGAGTGATAAACTTAATAATTTAATTTTATAGGATTATTCTGAAAATCTTGAATAATCTTTTGCTAACTATAGTATTACCTTTTCTAAATAATATTGGGATTAAAGATTTATTAAATAATTACAATATAAAGAAAATCGAAAATAAAGTTAAATGTTTTATTTTTAAACATATTCAATTCATTAACAAAACGTTTAAACGATTAGAGAAAACGAGTTGTTCAATTAAAGCTAAATCAGAATAATATATAAATAGAATCCAGATTATTGGTTATATCTATAGCGCTGATAAGCGAACTTTTGCAAATACAAAAATCCAGAAGATTATCGATTGGCTTATATTATTCAATAAATATGATATTCGGATGTTTTTTGGAATTTGTATTTTCTTCCGGATCTGGATGGAAAACTTCGCCAAAAAAGCAAATTCTCTATATCGATTATTAAAGAAAAATATAGAGTTTATTTAAATAAAGTTAAAACAATTTATTATAAATTCTTTAAAGTATACTTTAACTTATATTTTTGTTTTTATACTTTTGTAATATGATGATTCGAAAGAGATTGGTGAAATTATTTGTAATATTAATATTAATTTTAAAGAATAAAGCACTTATTTGGATTAAATACTTAATGAAAAAAAAATAATGGTTTGTTTTAAAAATGAAATATAGAATATTATTAAAAAGAATTACAATACAATTAAAAAAGAATATTATAATATTCTAAAAGCCTTACAAAAGTTTAAATTTGATCTTTACAGTATATATTTTATTCTCGAAATTGATACTAAAGTTTTGATTGTATAATTCAATCATATTGCTATTGATTTATTTAAAGCTTTGGTTACAAAATGGATCGTTTGAATTCGATTGTTCGATTTTAAAATTAAATATATCAAAAAAGTATTATATATTATTGCCAACGAATTATTAAAACAACCTCGAAATTCTTTTAACTTTTTTGAAGATAAAATAGATATTGATGATTGGATCGCTAAAAAGCTTAACAATGTTATAGCAATAAATGATTCGCAAAACTTTACGAATTTGCAAAATATTATATTGCGCAATAAGTACTTGAAAGATAATCGGAAAATCGCTTTTTATTTGTCAACTTTACAAAAGCCAGTAAATATAACGATATCAGATTTTGGAAAGTTCAAAAAGAAAGCTTTGGAATTCAATATACGGGATAAATATTTATTTAAAAATAGATTAAAGAATATACCTTATCAACGAATCATCGATAACAAAAATGAACATCTGGAATTGATCTTTCATTTGTATGATATATATGATCATAAAGGAATAGAAAACATATTTAACAAAGTTTATTAATTATATTATTAAACGAATATATTTTAAAAAGTTAAAGCGTTTGTTAAAGCTTATTCTAATTATCAATTTCGCAAATTAAATTTTAAGGAAAAGCTATTACATCCAATTTAAATCAATATATATTGGGCCAAATACGGTTTAGATATTATTTATATATTTGTTAACAATGATTATAAATATTTGATGGTTCTATATAATAATCTTTTTGAATAGATTGAAGCAAAGCTTTTATGCGTTATTAATTCGAAAAATATTGCATTGTTTTTTTAAAATGTTGTTTATCGATATAGTATATTTAGAAAAATTGTTATGGATAGAAAATTTGAAAACAAAGATTATATAGAATATTTTGCGATAAAATACAGAATCAATAAGGTTTAGATTTTAGTATACAATTCGAAAGCAAATAGAGTAATGAAACGTAAATATCAATTATTGGAGAATAATTTAATTAAAGCAATGGAAAGGAAAAGAAAGTGATTTTAATATCTAGATGCTATTTTAATGGTTAATAAGGTTATTATTCATAAACCTATCAATTTTATCTTTTTCTATATAATTTATAGTTAGCATTCTATTTTATTAATTGAAACCAAATATTGTATATAAAGAGTTTTAGACTGAAATATTATAAAAACGAAATCCGATTTATTGATTATTTGTATACGCCAATTTAAAATAAAGGATAAAAATATTCGAGAAATTGCATTGCGCAAAAAACGTTATTGATTCGATGGGAAAGAATGCTTTAACAAAGATTACAATACAACAAAAAAGAATATTAAACAAAGCGATATGGTTTTGTATAATAATTTATTAAACAAAATCAATATATCAAAAAAGCGAAAACTTGTATATTAATGGTTTGGATTTTATTAAATAATAAAAACAAATATAAACAAAAGCATTTACATTTTGAAGAAGTTGAATAAAACTTGTTTATATGGAATTTATACAAATAACAAATTTAAAAAGTTTATTCAATATAATAATATGATTATTCCGATAAAACCGAACGAAATTGAAAATAACGATTTGAAGATTGAAGATTTTTTGGAAGCTTTAATTCCTTTATTTAAAAGATTTATTGGACAAACTTTAGAAAATATAGATTAATTAGTAAACGATAATTCGATATCTGGAAAAAGTTAATTGCTTCGCCAATCTAATCTGGTTATCGAAATCCTTTTTTGTAGATTAGGATTTATATAAACAAGATTTTGAATTCCCTGAATTTAATGTAAAGCTTTAGTTTTAGAGTCCAGCTTTATTAAGGATGTCAGCCTATATTGTTGTTCGATAGGTTAACCAAATCTTTGTTGTTATCGTCTGAAGCCATTTGTAATCTGTTACTTTACTTCAAATTAATGAGTTATTTGTCATCAAAAACAATATCATTCATTAGTATATAAAGCAATTACTCCGTTAACAAAATGATTTCCATTTCTTTTTGTTTATATCAGATTATTTGTTTTCCTTTGTTAATTGTTTATATCACACATTGCCTTCGTTTAATTTGTTTTTTTATTATATCAATATTTTCTTTTCTCTTTCTTTTTAATCTTTTCCTTTAAACAACAATAATCTTTTTCATATACTATATTTCGATTTTTATACCCTTTTGTATCAACAACTTTACAATTCTTCAACTTCAACATTGATTCTTTTGCTTTTTTTGTATTTATAAATCTTATTTTCTCTACAAAATTCTTTATGTTTTTATATTAGATCTTTTATATCTCTTTGCCCTTTAATATCACAATTTTTTACTTTTGTTATACCCTTTGTTTTTCACAATAAATAAGCCAAAATCTTCGTTAATTGAAGAGATTAAGCGCAATAAAGTTGATCAACGATTTATAACCCTTTTGATCGTTGTTGAAGTATAGTATACAGAAAAATTCAATTACTTTTCGCAGATTTTGAAGTAGTACAGAAACCGATTTGTTGAATTGTAATATAATGCGTATATTTCTTTTAATTATTTTGTATTAACTTTGCAATATAAATTTAAAAAAGTTATGGATAAATCGATAACCAATATAATCCGGAATAAAATATAGTTTATTATTGATGTTTTTTAAAAAGATTATTTAAAGGATAATATAGTTGTTATCAAAAAAGTAAAGAATACTTGATACAAATATAAAGGATATTTGGGCAACATTATAAACTATTAAACAAAATTTCCTATTGGTAAATCTTTAGCTTTATTATTTATCTTTAAATAAAGTTTTCAATTTGTTGAAGATTTATATACTATTATTAAAACTTTCGGATTTGCAGATACAATTAATAATGTTAATGGCGAATTGATGCGTTGGTTATCAAAAGCATAAAAACAAAAATATTATATTAATCAATAAATTATACTTTTTAAATTCAAAAAAGTTATTTTGATTATATCGAAAAAGAAGACTAAAATAAAATGGATTGATAAGGAAATTAAAGATTTGGGCTTTCTTTACAATGAGTATAATTTATTGAATATTAATGATGAATAATATCGATTAGAGATGCCTTCTCGATCTATATTTGTGTTCGAGATTGAAAATATGGATTTGAATGTTTTTATTAAGTTAGTAGATTACAATATAATGGTTTGAGAATATTTAGACATTAATATTTTGGCCAAGAAAACTAACCGCAAAGTAAGTTTAATAAACGCTATAATAGTTTATCATTAAACTTTTGTTAAATTTGATAATTATATTATTAAATATTAAAAAATTGATGAATATGTTATACCCAAGATATACAAATGTCCTCCTGCAATTATTAATAATAATTTCGTATAGTTTTAAACTTTATTAAAAGGATATATCGCTAAACGAATTAAATAATATTAAATGGTTAAACTAATTATTCGTTGTCCGCCAAATATATATTTATATTATATTTAACAATTAGCAAATATTTTTGGCTTAGAAATTATCCATTACAAAGTAAAAAAGTTTAATAACAAATTGGCGAAAGTTTATACAAAAAGAAATATAATTAACAAAATATATATTTTTGAAGAATTTTATGATTGGTTTAAACTTTATATTATTGTGAAAAAGGTTTGATATTAATAAACTTTTGGTTTGTTGATTTTTCAAAAGCTTTTTTCTAATAAAATAAATTCTTTTATGCATTTAAACGTTTGCAAGGTGCCGTTGTTAATAAGATTTGCTTGGATTTTGGCTTTGATACTAAATATTCTCAACAATTCGATCAAAAATAATATTCGAATTTTGATTAAAATATATCAATATTATTATTATTGGAAGGGAAAGGATTATAGTTTTTTATATATAGTTTATTTCTTTTTAATATAATAAATTGTACGCGTTAATTTGGCTTTTTAACAAAAAGCAATTTTGTAAAGATTTAATGAAGAATATTATTTATTAACAATTCCTTTCTTTATAATAAAGTATATTTCGATTAGAAATTTTAATTATTTGTTTGTATATAACAATACTTTGGATATTTTTGGTTCGAAAAAGAAATATAGTTTATATAATGCAATTATATTCTTTGTTTTTTATAATGATTATAAAATCGAATATCAAATCTATTTTTTTTTTGTTTTAGCAAAGAAAATTAATACTTTTTGATCAATTAAATTAATTAAGGCTTTTTTTAAAGCTTTGTTGTTTAATATTAAAGAATAATAATTGTTATTATTCAAAACTAATTTCAAGGATTATAAGGTTATGAAAAAGAATATGAAGTTAAATTGGAAAGTTATTACAAATTTAATAAATATATTAACCTTAAAAATAATTGTTAAGATTAATGCAATTGCTATAGATATTAAGTTTTTATATACTTTTATAGTTTTTTATACAATTGTAATATATAACAACAATAATCAATCTTTGCCTTTTCTTAAAAATGATATATTATATCCAACAATATTCAAATCATATTGTAACTTGATACTAATCTTTAATAAGAATGTATTGGAGAAAAGAAGATTTGTAATATTTAATTTTCTAATAGATATTTGTATACTTTTTGTGTATTCTATCGAATAAATATTTATAGGAATTTTGTTTTAGGATAATATATTAATAAAGAAAAGCATCTTGGAATTATTACAGAAATTGAAAAAGCAATTCAATTTGTAATACAAAAAGTTGAAGAAAAATACCTTAGTTTTTTTTGTATAAACTTTTAAGGAAATGAAAAAATGAAAAAGAATATATAAAAGACATTTATTTTTTGGTTGTTCAACGATAGCTTATATATCAAAACTAAATATTGATTTTCTTATAAATAAAGAATTCATTATTTTTTTCTATTTTATCTTCGATAATCAAAAGTTTGATTATTTGTATTCCCCAAACCTTAATATTTATAACTTTTAAAATGAATTCTTTAAAGATAATAAAAATCCAGGATCTTCGAAAAAAAAATAATGCATTAAAGAAAAGATTTTATTATGATGATTCATTTACAAACCAAAACCGTTTTGTGTATTGAAGGAATTGTTTGCTATACAAAGTAAATAATTATAGGTTTTCGAAATGTTTGAAATCGAAATGA
The DNA here is from genome assembly GCA_002162555.1 of Monilinia aucupariae. Lineage (NCBI taxonomy): Eukaryota > Fungi > Ascomycota > Leotiomycetes > Helotiales > Sclerotiniaceae > Monilinia > Monilinia aucupariae. The sequence continues at coordinate 1,100,309 of NGKF01000014.1, forward strand.
TAAATTCAAAGTGCAATAGATTTGTAAAGAAATATTTTACAAATTTGTAAAGTTTGGTAATCGGTACTAAAGAATATTAGATCGATAGATTTTATTAAAGCATTTTGTTAATATAGTAGGATAAATGTATTGGTTTATTTATTAATATATAGATTTGATTGGGTTTGTTTTTGCAATTTTCTTTTGTTTTTCTTTTTGGTTGATCAAAATCGATTAATAAATAAGATAAAAAAAAATATGAAACTGTAAAATGGCTTCGATTATTCGGATTTAACACCCTTATATAACTTCGCTTTTTATAAGGAATATTTATACTCCTTTTATTTTATATTTTAGATTACTATATTATGTTTTGTTTATTAAGTTTTATTTTCTTTATTATTTTTTTTTTTTGATTATATATATATCCATTATAATCTAGATCATCTTGATTATCTTTTCCTTCTCCGTCGTTCATAACCGTTCTAATTGACCCTAACCCTTATTCCCCTCTTATTGTATTGCTCTTTTTTAGAAAGCCATTCTTTTTATTGTTTTTGGTTGTTGTTTCCACCCCTCATCTTCTTCTCTTTTACAATATATAATAAATACCTTTAATTATGATTATTATCGCTTATAAGATTAATAATTTAAACATTTATTGTCACGCTCAGAGCATGAGGCACGTGATAATCACGTGTTTGTAGAACACTGTGATCCTACGTGGGCCTCGGATCTTCTGGGAGTAGGTGCATAGGTACCCTACCCACTTTTCGATCAACCGGAGCTAGAAAGCTCCAAAGCGTTATAAACTTAGTATACTATTAATTGAGCAAGTTTTTAAGGTTAATATAAACGCTTTATATATTATCATACTAATATAATATTGAATCTTTTTAATTAATATATTAATCTCTTTTAGAATCATTTAAATCTATAATTATTAGTATACTATGATATCAAAGATTATTATATTATAGATCTATAATATTATAGATTATTATATTATAGATCTTTAAAATCTCAAAGTTAGATGATGATTATATGGAATTACGTGAATATAAATATATTAGAAACGGAGGGATCTTGTATTATAGGAAACAAATAATATTACAATTACTATCTTATATCTATACCATAATCCTTCCATAATATCAATATAATCATATATTTATAGTTATCTTTCATAATAGTTATGAGCTCAATTTATGCTCGAAATCTTTGTAACAATTATAACCGAATATTAATATCGAAAATTATATATAAATCTTTTTTTTCTCTTTAATCTTTAATTATTTCTTATTATATTTCTATTATCCTCAATTATCCTCTTCATTATATTAAAAGTTACTCTAAATAACCGAGCGGATTGATCCTTTTGGTACCTATCCCTCAAAAACATTAACTGCTTTAGGTATATCTGAAACAGTATAAACCTAAATTTCCCCGATTTTTTCAATTCTTTATTTTGTGATTGGTTAAATATAAAACCATTTTAAACTTTTAATATACATTATATAATTTTTGAAAAAAATCGTAAATATTAATATAAATATATAATGGATTTGGAAGTTTATAATCGATACGCTAATCCTAATATCGAAATAAATAGAATATTTAAGTCTAAACTTTTTATGGATTCTATTTTTATAACAATCAAAGATCTTTTATTGATTTATTTGTTTATAAAGAAAATCTATAGGATTTAAAAGAATGAGTATAACCAAAATTATGGCAATTTCCGTTATATATTCAATTGGATTATATCAATTATCGATTTATCCTATATTTTGGAAATCTCCTAGAAAACTATACAAAATCGGATTTTGAAATAAATTATTATTTAATTACGAATAAAGATTGCTTTTATCGATTCAATAATCCTAAGGATTATTTAAACTAAATATATCGATTATTTAAATAATACCCGCACTAATAAAATAGATTTAGTAAAATGGTATAAGGAGTAGGAATTTTTTTATATTCAAACTTTAGTTTATAATTTTCTGGAAATCCAAAGAATTCGTGGATATAAACAATTCTTAGAATCATTAAGCAAATTTGTGTTTAATTGATTAGAATAACAATTAATTATTTTGAATATCGAAAATAAAAAAAAATGCTATATTATTACCCTAAAACAATATAGTAATCTTTTTATCGATTATATAGATTGTAGAATTTGTAACTCTTTGCTAAAAAGATCCTTTTTTACTTTTAGACTTGCATTTCAACAAACCATCGGATTTAAAAAAGCTAAGAATGTTATTCAATATTATCCTTATAAAAACAATTAGTTAATTGGACATAATCATTGTTTTAAATCAAAAAAATGCCGAATTGTTAAACTAACTTTTACTAATAAATGTATTAAATAATCTATTCGGACTATTTCTGAGAAGCAAGTTAAAAAGATTAATAAACGTATTAAAAAGAAAAGATTCAATAATCTTTAAAGTATTTTATTCAAAAAGGATTGGATTATTAATGTTTAGGCTATTTAACCTTACAGATCTCTATAAAAAAAAAATCTTCAAAATATTTTGTTCTATATTATTAATCTAAACAAATGTATTAACATTTTCGCGATCTTTATAATTATTTCTATTTATATATTGATTAATTATATACTATTGGATAATTGCAATACTATATATATTGTAAATAATGCAAGTTTTTTAATAAACAAAAAATATATTTCTAACAATATCTCGGACTATATCGAAACAAAATTTTTAAGTTTACTCATAATCAATTAAAACGATCGGATAATTAAAGAAATATTAATGGATGGAACTAATTTAATATTAATTAATATTGCGTTTATCCTTGATTTTCATATTAATCTTGTATCCAAAACCCTTTTTTGTAATAAAAGTATTTGGTTTAATAACTTTAACGTTACAATTAGGATTGGGGATCGGGTTAATAGCATTATTATTGTTTAATATATCAAAAAACATAATTTTGTTTTTTTAGAATACAATATTCGTTTAAACTATTTTGATGATTTAAATTTCTTTGTAAACATAAATATTATAATATTTACCAAAATTCAAAAAATTAATAAATCTTTTTTTCGATCTTGCAAAGAAGTTAAACCAAAAATAGAATCAAATAAGCTATAATATAAAAGATTAGAACATTTTAACAAAAAAGCATTAGAATATTTAATTAGGATAACTAAAAATGTATAGATCAAAAGAATTATTTAAATAGAATACATCGATTATTTATATACCTATATTAAACAAATTGTTTTATATTTGTTTAATGATTATTAATCATCTAGATTTTTTTATAAAGTTCAATAGGATTTGTTCGATTTTCCCTATGCTTATAATAGTGTATTTTGACTATTAATGATTAAGGATATATATAATGGCAAAATCTTTATTTTTGCGTTAATATAAAGGATATATAATAATATTTCTAAAATATTACAGAATTTTGTAGTATAAGTCTATTGCAAATATGATCTTCACATTGTAATGATCAAACAAGATAATAATATGTTTGTAATAAAGATTAAGGGTAATACAATGTTTAAAAAATGGATCTACAAAAAGGATATAGAATTTAAATTTTCTTTATTTTATACATATGAACTTAACAGAGGAGTAGAATATGCCGGACAAGAAATTATTACCAAATAAATAAAAATATGTATTTCAACTGGATTGTTAGATAAAATATAAATAAAAACCGTTTTTGCTGTTATTTATTTATATAACATTAATCCTTTAAAAACAAAAAGTTGAAAATGCTTTAACAAAATAATTGATTCTTGGTTTAAGCAATACTACAAATAATATTCATTATTGCTATTACGAAGGATTATTAATGATTTTCGCTTTGATTGGAGTAAGATATATCGATATAGTTGCTATACATTCCTATTGGACAAAAAAAAAAAAATTGGGATAAAGGTTAAATAGTATAAAACAAACCCGAAAACATATATTGGTTATTTAATCGAATATATTCCTAAAACAGCAATCTTTTGTATCTAAATATTAATGTTTAATAAAATTATTATTATACAAAATATTAGATTTAACAAAAGATTTATTTATAGGGACAATTTTTGTAACAAAATTGTTAACATTATACCAATCCAAATAATCAAAAATTTAATTGTTAACCTGGATATTCAATAAATGAAATCGCCGAACAATATTATTTTAGAGAATATAAATAATAAATTTAATGGAAAGTTTATATAAAGAAAACTTGAAACCATATATACTTTAGATTAAAATCAAGAACGCTTTAGGTTTTCGATTTTAAAGGTAATTGAAAAAGTTTAAAAAAATTAAAAGATTTAGGATACAAATGTTTTATTATTTATTTTAATTTATGATAATGAATATAGTATTTTATTTAATCCCGATATAGTTATAAAAAAAAATAAATATTTAAATAATTATTTTATTAAAAAAATGCCGGTTTTGATTAAACCAAAATCTTTGTTAAAAATATTTATAATAAAGAATGAAAGCCCGCTTAAGGTAATTAATTTATGGAAAGCTTGTATGGATTTTAGTATTGGAGAATTAGTGATTTTACTAAAATCATTATCAATATTGGATAATAATTTAAAGAACAATAAATCGAATGATTATTCGATTTTCAATAACAAAAAGAAAGATACAATTTTGCTTTTTATAAAAAGGAATATATACAAACAATCTCCTTCGCCATTAAAATTCAATAAAGCTATCAAAAAGCTATATACTCTTCAAATAAAGATTCCGAGGCCTACAATTAATACTAAGGAGTACATTAAATACAATACGCTTAACAACATTAATATAATTCCCAATCATACAAAGCATCAAAATATAAATTGTACCAAATGCTCTAATCGTTTATATTAATGAGCAAATAATCATTACAAAACCAATATTTTCATTGGAATTGTAATTGTTTAATCATACAGTTATAAAAATGGACTTTAAAGATTAAATAACTTTTATAATACTTTTTAATCTAAAAAACAAAAAGATAAACTAGATAAACAAAATAATAAATTTATCACTATACACAACATAGTAATTACTGCAATAAAATATAAACCAATAATTATATTTTTGATTTAACCCAAAAGTACAGATTTTTCGCGAATGCTAATATTAATAGCTTTTTCATTACCAAGATTCTTCCATAATCTTAGAAAATACATATTTGAACATTGATTCAAGATAGATTATGATCAAGAAATTAAAGTATTGCAAAATCGAAACATTTGGCGAAAAATTGATACAGAATCGGCTATATCAAAGTTTATTCCATTTCAATAAATATTTATTTATAAAAATAATTAAAACGGATATATCGATTGTTGCTAATCATAACTAATAATTAAAGAAGATTTTCAAAATATAGCGACAATCGAGATTATTTATATTGTAATATTTGTTATATAATCTTTCTGTATAATAATGGTAATAATAACTAAAGATGATCTTGAAACTAAATAATATAATATTATAAATACTTTCGTCAATGTATCTCGAAATCCCATTAAAAATCCGGTGGTATACTATATGCCAAATGAATATAAAGTATCAAATAAATCCATAACTTTTGATCGCATATTGTATAGTTTAAGAAACTCCCCTATATTATAGTATAAAGAGTTCACAAATACATTTATCAACCTAAAAAAAGTAAAGTGCAAAAAAGAGCCTTATATCTTCATATCCCCTGATTATTATATATTCATTCTATTCTTTGTTGATAATATCCAAATGATTTATTACAAAAAGTACAAACACCAAAAAAATCAGATTGTTAATAAAATCAAAACGAAATATAAATTTAGAAATTTTGGCGATATTTAATAGTTTCTAGGTATTCGAATTATTAAAAATTATCAATTTAAAAAATTGTGGTTAATATACAATACCTATATCGACAAAATCGCTTGTAAATTTGGTTTTATTAAAGAGAAAACAATTATACTATTTCCGATTATGATTTTCAAAAAGAATAAAAATATAGCTTCTTTTTTAAAAGTAAAGGAATATCAAGAAAAAGTTGGATTGATTTTGTATTCAATTATAATAATTAAAGCTAATATAACTTTTCCTTTTTCCAAATTAAGCGAATATAGTATTAACCTTTTAAAAAAACATTATAAAACCATGGATTATTGTATCATATTTTTATATAGATTGCGATACTTTTTTATTTGTTATGGAAAGATAGATATTCTATAGATGATAACCTTTTCAAATGTTTTCTTTGCAAATAATGTGATTATATGGAAATTTTTTTAAAATTATGTGATTATATTGTGTAATGGATTTATTATATGGAAAGCTATAAGGTAAGATACAATTACTATTTCAATTATAGAGGCAAAACTTTTAAGTATAAAAAGATCAACTAAAAAAGCAATAGCAATATTGAAGCTTTTAAGGAAGATTAGGGTGTTAATGAAAAAGCTTATTAATATTTTTTGCGATAATATTTAAACAATCCGATTGATAGTTGGTAAGAATGAAAGGATCTTTATTAAACTTAGATATATGGATATTCAGAATATGTGGCTTTGTTAAGAATATGTTAAAGAGCAATTCTTGATCATATATTTACCTATTGTTGATATACTGGTAAATGGTTTTACCAAAAACCTTATTCGACAAAAGTTTGAATATTTTGTTAAATTGATCAATATACAAAATGTTAAGGATCGAATCACAGAGGTAAACAAATAATCGGTAATTGTATAGTATTTTAATCACAACCAGCGTAATCAACCAAAAAGGTATTAATATTACAATACTCCCCCCAACCCCCACCATTACAATCCCCAAACCCCAAGGAAGCTCATCGATAAGCAACCTTTTCACCATTACTACTATCCATTTTCCTTTCCTTTCTTTTCCTCTTCATTTTTGTTGCTATAAGGTAATCCTTCGAAGCATATCCGCTTTCAAAGGAATCTGTTTTCAGCGCAAACCTATTCCACAACAATTCCAAAACTTTTATCCAAGGATTGATATACTTCAGGACGCCCCAAAAAATGGCCCAAAAGCGTTTCATCTTTTATATTTACATAATCAACAATTGTAGTATATATAAGAGAAAAAATGTTATATTATACTTTTCCATTATTCCTAGCTTTCGCAACCAAAAAATCATTTGTTATAACGTACAAATGTACCAGCAAAAGCTAATATATATATATAAAGCATTGATAACATTAAACTCTTTAGAAATCTATATTTTTATAACAAATTCTATCTCCTTACCCAACGATTAGCAATTTCATATATTGCACATATAGATAAGGACTTTTTGGCCCTTTTAACCAAATCTTTTTAATTGGAGTACGGAGAGTCGAAGTAAGAAAAACCAATTCCTTATTAAACTTTTGTAAGGAATCTTCATTTTTATCCTTATCTTAATTCTCACCATTTTCGCTGTGAGTGGCTTGGGAGGTTCGGGAGGGGAAAGAGTTGGAGGAGGCGGGAGAGGGGAAGCGAAGGGAAGGGGAGGCAGAAAAAGGGGAGCGAGGAGGGGAACCACGGAGGGGATTAGAAAAGAGAGAAGAAGGAGGAGGAGGAGCAGGAGGAGCAGGGGGAACAGGAGAAGGAGGAGGGGGCGCGGCGCGATAACAAGAGAAAGCGAATGCTGCCCAAATACGGGAAAGGTTTTCGGCCTGGTTATTGCGGCTACAGCAAAGTATATTGATAATAGTATTATTATTGATATTGTTATTAATGATATTATTAGTGTTGCTAATATTATTATTGGTACTGTTGAATCCTTAAAGAATTAAAGGATCGAAAGATTAAAACTACCATTATATACCCGTGTAATAGAAATAATAACAAAACAACAATACACTACAAAACAAGTAAACACAACAAATACATAAAGAATACCTTTAATCATAATCATCATTACCCATAAAATCGGCAATCCAAATATTGTGAAATAATATAAAATACCAATTTCATATAACTATTTATAGAGGAAATTACTTTTACGATATTAGGTTATTGTTTGTTTGTTTGTTTATATTAATAGTAAGATTATTATGCGAATAGCATATAATTGTAGATTCATTTATTTTTATTTTCTTTTGTAATCAGATTATATGTTGTGCACATAATCTAGAGAATGTATCACGTTAAGAGTATAAGGTATATAATAATCACGTATTTGTAAAACATTGTGATCCTACATAAACCTCGAATCTTCCGGGAATAAATGTATAAGCATTTTACCCATTTTTCGATTAATCAGAGCTAAAAAGCTTCGAAACGCTACGAATTTGATATACTACTAATTAAGCAAGTTTCTAAGGTTAATATAAACGCTTTATGCGTTATTATACTAATATAGTATTGGATTTTCTTAATTAGTATATTAATCTTTTTTAGAATTATCTAAATTTATAATTACTAGTATACTATAATATCAGAGATTATTATATTGTAGATCTATGATATCATAGATTATCATACTATAGATCCTTAAGATCTCAAAGTCAGATAATGATTACGTAAAATCATGTGAATATAGGTATATTAGAAACAAAGGGATCTTGTATTATAGGAGACAGACAACATTACAATCACTATCTTATACCTATACCATAATCTCTCCGTGATATCAACATAACCATATATTCGTAGCTATCCTCCGTGATATTTATAAAATTATATAGAATTACTAATTTATACAACTATTTACAAAGAAATTACGTATATATTATTAATTTATTTTCCGTTTATTTGTTTACATTATTAAAGGATTATACGAATAGCGTATAATTATAGATTTATTTATTTTGTTTGTTTTATAGATAGATTATATACTATACATATGATTTAAAGAGTGTATTACATTGAGAGTATAAAGCATATAAGAAGCATATATTTATCAAATACTATACTCTTATATATTACTTGGATTTTTCGATAGTAGATATACAAATATATTAAAATGTATATGTATATTAAAGTGTACAAATACGCTAAGATACACAAGTACATTAATCGCTTTCGATTTGTTAGCGCTAAGAGCATTAAAGCGCCAACTAAGTTTGATATATCGATTAATTAAGTAAGTATATTAAATTAGATTTGCTTTATACGATTTAGTCTTTATTAAAAGCATTTAAATCTGTAATTACTATTATACTATAATATCAAAGCTTATGATATTATAGATCCTTATAACTACTATTATATAATAACATTATAACTTATAGTACTATAAATCCTTATAATTACAGAGTTATATAATGATTATATGTAATCACATATAATTATGCGTATGTAATATATAAAGAACGGATGGATTCTATATTTAGAGAGATAAACAACAATACAATTACTATTTTATACTTATACTTTAATCCCTCTTTGATATCACTTTATATCACGAAGGATAGCTACGAATAAATGATGAAATGATATTAGAGAGGGATTAAGGTATAGGTATAAAGTAGTGATTGTATTGTTGTCTATCTCTCTAAATACAGAATCCATCTGTTCCTTATATACTACATATGCGTAATTACACGTGATTACACGTGATTACACGTAATCATCGTATAACTCTGTAATCATAAGGATCTATAGTATTATAAGTTATAATATTATTATATAACAATAATTATAAGGATTTATAATATTATAAGCTTTAATATTATAATATAATAGTAGTTACAGGTTTAAATGCTTTTAGTAAAGATTGAATTGTATAAAGCAAGCTTAATTTAGTATACTTGCTCAAATAGTCGATATGCCAAGCTTGGTTGGCGCTCTGGTGCTTCTAGCGCCGGCAAATCGGAAACGGTTAGCGTGCTCGTGCACTTTAGCGTGCTCGTGCGCTTTAGCGTACTAGTGCACCTTAGCGTGCTCGTGCATTTACTACCGGAAGATCCAAGTAACACGTGGGTGCATGGTGTTTGGTAAACACGTGCTTCTCACGTGCTTTACACTCTTAGCGTGATACTTCATCATATATTCGTAGCTATCCTCCGTGATAAAAACCCTAACTATCCAATCATAGACAATATTCGATTAAAAAATCAATATATCAACTTTTCCAATCAATTACGCTTTGTTCAAACTCATTTCTAAAGTAACTCGACTATCCCGGCTTTTACGCTTTCTCCGATTGATTGTGATTAGATATAAAGAAAGGAAAAAGAGGTGTAATTGAAGAATAAGAATATGCATGTATTTAAAAGGAAGGATATGATTGGCTGGTACGATATTTGTAGAACGCTCCCTCAAACGGCGGAAGGAGGCTACTCGATAAAAGTTAAATTGTAAAGGGTTGCTAGGGTGATAGCGACCTCAAGCTTCAATATAACGACGTTATACCTTGTATATCTAAGTGATAAGCTCTTAGGGTTTAAACTCTACTAGTGTATTATCCGTCTCCAGTACCCCTAGAGAGATCAAGAGTCTAGCCAGCTCAATATAAACGTTAAAAACAATAAATAAAAAAATGAATAAATATAATAATCGCAAAAACACAACAGATTTCGCAATCGATTCGAATAGATTGTATCAACTTTAATCGTACTATTGAAGAATTTTAGAAAGTGATTTGCAAAGATTAAATGCTTTTTTTTTAAAAATATATATTATTTTTGCAAATTAATTAATTGGAAATATAAAATTGTTTTTTGTTTTATTCATTAAATAAATCCTAGATTCTATAATTTGTAAATATAAAACTTTTTCGATTTTGTTAAATAGTTTTGCTATTGTAGTTGATTTCAATATAGTTTCAAAAGGGAAAAAAAGATTTCGAAATATTAAATTTTAAATTTTAAAACGTTTTAAAAGTTTTTTTATATAGACTCTTTAATATATTTTCAAAGATCTTTAAGTTTTGTTTTGTTTGATTTGAATCTTTAAAAAAATTTGTATCGATTTAAGATTTTTATATTTCTATTTTTGATTTATAATCTTTTTGATTGTATTAATTACAAATCGTGATTTTAATATTAGTTAATTATTTATATAAAATAGAATATATATTTCTTTTTTAATAAACAAATTAAGATTTGTTATTAAAGTTTATAAATCTATATTTTTAAAGAATAATTTAATCGTGTACTATTATACTTTTAAAGTTTATTAAATTATTCGTTATTAATAAAAACAAACTCATTTATTAATATATAAAATAATTACTCTACTATTGAAATGATTTCTATTATACGATAATATAATATAAATCACGATAATAGGAATCGAGAGACAATACAAAGGTATGGTTTAATAGTGTAGATAGTAGGAACTAGATTTATATAATAGAGAAAAGCTTGATTGATTTGATCTCAAACTTTAATAGTTAAAGGTCTATATATAAATATGATATAAAGCAATAATAGTGCTTCGATAAAAGTAGTATCTTCGTAAAGAATACGTAGCCTTTATTGTAGTGGAGCTAGTATACCCAAATACGAATAAGTAAGAAAAGTAAGGAATGTGCTAGAAGTACAGGAATAACACCAGGGATAGCCATATCCCGTGACAATTTCCATTTTGGATTAACGTTATCTGCTTTTTTTTACACACTCTTTTTCTTCAATTCCTTCGATCGAAATGGAAGCTCTCTCCGTTCGCCAGCGCGATTAGCTCTCTTTCGCGAGCCTTTCGCGAGCCTTTCGCCCGCCAGCACAATACAAGCCTACACTCTAAGATCGCTCTCTTTCGCAATTCAATTTGTTAATTTACTCGACGATATTACTCTTCTTTCGATCACCTCGACGATACCTAGAAACCACTTGATTCGCACACTTCGATTCCGATTCCTTTGATCGATTTGCGGCCCAACAATACGCTTTGCGGCTCTTTCAATTTAACAATTATACGGAATCTTATTTCTACAATATTCAACTTTAAGCTCAAGTATTGAAGGATTCGGAATGTATATTAAAACACTCTTTTCGCCGCTTAATACCCTTTTTTAGTTATAGTCATTGTAACGAAGATCGTAGACTATTGAAATCAATACTTAGAATTATAAACTACGGAATAAAGAACTACGAAATAAAGAAAGTTATATATATACAATCGCTTTGCATAGCATGCCAACCAGACGCCACCCAGCTAACCGGAACGGATTATCGTTAGAGTATAATATTATCTTTTTCTTTTGTAAAGCTTGTTTTGAACTTGTAAAGAACAATTTAAATAGTAATTTGAAATCAAAAAGTATAACTAACTAGCTTTATACTTGAATGAATGTCTTTAAATTGCCGATATCACGGGTTATTAGTGTTTAACAGAACGAACAATAGCCATAGGCATCTCGGAGATCTTCCGGAGGATGAGAGGTTGTTTTGTAGAAGCTTTTTCTATCTTTTTTCTAATAAAACATCTATTATTGTATATATCATAGGCGAATCGCATGGTCAGCGTAGCTATAGCTATAGATAGATCAAATCGATTATGAATTACTACTACTACTTGAATTGATTTTTTGCTAAATATTAAACTTCTATAGATTCGCTAGCTTTTTCTATACGTTTATAAAAATAGCAATTATTAAGTATTTCATTTAATCTTTTTTTGTTGATTTGTTTAAGTTTTTTCTTTATTAAAAAAAAATCAACGAATATATTAATTCTTTTTTTTTCGAATTGTATTAATAGATTTGCTATTTTTGTATAAAGGTTTAAATTGTATTTTTTCATTTAATAATAAAGATTATTATATTTAATACATCTATTTTGTTTTCGAAATAATACATATTCTTTTGAAAAGAACTTTGAAGTATATAAACAAAAATGCGTATATTTAAGATAGAGTTTATTAGGAATCGAGTTAGGGTTAAATGGATTCAAATTAAAAGCGTTAATTGCGTTTATATTAAAAACGTTTCTAAGTTTATAATTCGAATAATATTTAAATAAAATCTTTTAAAAAATAAAAGCTTTATTGAGAATAAAAAAAGTTTTAAAATATACGATAAATTGTTTGTTACGAGTAAACTATTAGTATTATATCGCTGTGTATATATACTTGCGTATATATATCCAATTAGCCATATGTTTATATAGCGCGTCATTTTGGCATGATAGTTATAAGCCCGGTTAGCGCACTGGTATAATACTCCATTTGAGTTTGCTCATTTTCAGGGA
>NGKF01000014.1:1113519-1146938 GCA_002162555.1 Monilinia aucupariae
ATCCACTCCGGCACCTTTATTAGTGAGCAGCTCGGTTAATTAACCTATCGAGATTCGTCCTATTAGACCCTTTGAAGCCCTATACGTATGGATTACTTTCACTTTTCTAGCTAATTAGCTACTTTGCTACGTTCCACTTTATAAGGCATTTTCTATAGGGTAAAAAATTAAGATCCCTGCTTTGAGCGTCAGCAATCTTGAGGGTGTATCACGAGTAAACTGTTAGTATTATACCGCTGTGTACATATACTTGCGTATATATATCCAATTAGCTATATGTTCATATGGCGCGTCATTTTGACATGACATTGTTGAATAATAGAAATGAATTCAATATAAATATAAGGAAAAAATAGTTATTAAGATAATCGATTCCGTATAATGGTATTAAATCTATTGCGAAAAGTAAAGATTTTCTTCAAATCGGATCAAGTTTGATCGCAAGTTTTATATAAAGTCTTTTCGAATTTCGTAATATAGGTATACAATAAATTAATGTTTTGTTTAAAGGAAAACAATTTATTCTTTACTTTTTGTACTTTATTCGGATTATTATATATATAAAAGAGTTAATCAAGAATTGTTGTATAATCGAAAAAAAAAATCGGAATTAAAATCGAAAAAGAATTGCGAAAACATTATAGTTTGAATTTGAAATTTAAAGTTAAAGAAAACATAGTAAAATTGAGCTATCGAATTGTTTATAATTGCGTTGTCGATCTGTATTTTAGTTTTAATCGAAAGTAACTAAATATCAAATTTGTATATGTTTCCGCTAAACTTTTTAAGGTTAAAAAAAGAGGATTTGGGACAAAAAATGCTTCGAATAAAGGTTAGAGATCGAAGGAAAGTGATTTCGTTGTATTGCTGAATAAGTTGGTTGCGTTGATATGCTAGTTTGGTTTGAAGATTCGCGATAGTATAAAAAAGAGCTTCTATTTCGATTGATCAAAGAAGTGAAAAAAGAAAAGAAAAGAGTAAATAACACTAATCCAAATGTATAGAATACAAAGGCAAAAGCAAATATATGCAATGTATGTGAATACATATGTTTAAGCTAGATGTATGCGATGTAGTAATCAAAAGCGTATAAACAGAAGCGTATAAGTACTCAATTTCTTATTTTGAGGAGTTTATAATAATGTGACGAAGGTTGTAGGCTATTGAGATCAACACTTAAAATTATAAACTACGGAATGAAGAACTACGAAATGAAGAGAGTTATTATAAGACTGCAGAATGGCTCCGCCCATTCGAACCCAACACCTTCATGTAACCTCGCTTTATACAAGGAGTATTTATACGGCCTTTACATTGTAATTTAGCTTTTAATATATTATATTTTTGTTTATTGAATTTTTTTTATCCTTTTTTTGATTGTATATTGTATCCATTATAACCTAGATTATTCATCTTGATTGTTCTTCCCTCCTCCGTCGTCCATAACTATTCCAGCTAGCACTAGCCCCTACTCCCCTCTTGTTGTATTGCTCTCTCCCAGAAGGCCATTCTTTTTATTGTTGTTTCCATCCCTCATCTTCTTCCCTTTCACATTATATATACACAATCGCCTCGCGTAGCGTGCCAACCAGGCGCCACCCGGCTAGCCGGAACGGATCATCGTTAGAGCGTAACAGTCACTCTATTCTAATCGACACCTCTCTTTTCGAAGCATTCCATCTACTTTTCGATCTACTATTACCTTTTTAATCTTTATAATCCTTGTTCAGCTCATTCTCTCTCTCTCGAATCTACAATATATATACAATGGGAAGCTAGCTTGAAGGAAGTGAATATACATACATATATATATACAAGAATTCGAATCGTATTGGTACTACTCTGTTTCCACCCTTTTGGATTATACGATATTTCAAGTTTCGAACACTTTGTTCTGTTTTGCCTATTCTCTTCTCCCTTCACTTGTTCCTATTCCTGATTCGCCGGATCGACTTTTAGCTATTCGTACGCAATCACTTAACTCAGCTCAAATATCCATATCAATATACAACTTACTCTCTTTGTGGAAACTCGCATAATCAACCAATCGCGTTCCTCGTATATGCACATAGTATGCTTAATATGCCGATTCTTTGTTTCGCTTGTTGATCTTACATTTCGCTTGCCCAATTAAGCGATCCTTTGCTTGGCAATCGAGTTTTTCCTAGGGTAGGCCTTTGTTAGTATTGTTGTTCCATTTGATCATGTATTTGAGTGGAAGTTAGATTTGTATGGTTGGCAAGTAAGGTATAGTAAATTAGTGTTTCGGAAAGTATAGAAGGAGGTTCAATGGCCCGGTACTTTGTAGCATTTCGTATGGCGTGGTCGGCTTGGTAATTTCGATTAGAATAAAGTTTTTATTATTATATCTTGATTTCAATTTACAGTTTAAATCGTTCGTTCGAGCTCGGGGCGAGCTTTACAAAAAAAAGGGGTAGTATTACGCTTTAACGTTGTTCTGTTCCGGCTAGCCGGGTGGCTTCTGGTTGGCCCGCTATGCGAGTCGATTGTGTATATATAGCTCTCTTGTTTCGTAGCCTTCGCTCTATATTTTATAATTCTAAGTGTTGATCTCAATAGTCTACGACCTTCGTTACAACATCAAATTCCTTTTTCAAAACAATTATTGATTTTTGTAAATTTATTTCTATTATTTTTTGATAAACTTCTTATCACGGAGGATAGCTACGAATATATGAGAGGATATCTGAAAAGGATAAAAGTATAGGTATAAAACAGTGATTATATTGTTGTCTATCTTTCTAAATACAAAATCCATCCACTCTTTATATATTATATATAAGTGATTATATATGATAATATATGATCACTATATAGTTTGGTAATCATAAAGATCTATAATACTTTAATCTATGATATCGGTATAAATCCTTGTATACTTATAAACATAGTTTGGATCCTTATAGAACAACGCGTAATAATACTTTTAACTTTGTAAATCAAAGAATGATTAGTACTTTTATGCATCTATTAAAGTTAAAGGCTAAAAGCCTTCGATAATCTTAATTCTAACAATCCTAAAGAGATTAATAAGCTTATATATCTATTACTGGAAAATCTTTAAAAGCGTTGTATTCGGCAAACGCATGCTTCGACAAAATATATACTTTAATAAACATATACGTACTATACACTTAGCGTGATATACTCTCCAAATCATATACGCAATATATAATCTAACTATAAAGCAAACAAAATAAGTGAATCTATAATTATACATTGTATAATATTTTGAAGTAAATAAACAAACAGAAAATAAACTAATAACGTATATACAATTTCTTTTACAAATAGTTGAATAAATATAATTCCATATAATTCTATGAATACTTAGATCGTTGATCTTATATATAGCGATAACTATGATTAAAAGGATTTATTGTATATTTGTTAGATTTGATCGTTTTGTGGTATATTATTGTTTTGTTGTGATTTTTATCGCATAGGTATTTAATTGTAGCTTTGATCCTTTGATCCTTCGATTTCTTAAGGATAAGCATTAACAATAGCAACAACAACAACAACCATACTAATAACAATACCACCAACAATATCATTATCAATATGCCCCGCTATAACCGCAACTTCCAAGCCGGAAATCTTTCCTATGCTCAAAAAGTATTAGTTGCCTTTCGTTGCTACACCGTCTTTGCTCCTTTTCCCTTTCTTTTTGCTTTTTTTGCTTTTGCTTCTTTGTTTTCTTCTTTTACTTCTTTTATTTTTTCTTTTAATCCCTTTACCCTTTATTCGCTTTCGGAATGCCTTTTTTACACTCCCGTTCTTCCTCCCAAACGCTTTTTCCATCGCCCTTCTCTTCTTTATTCCCCCTTTCTTTACTTCTTCGATTCCCTAGTTTTTCGAATCTTCCAAGCATATTTCTTTAACGAAAATGAAAACAAGGATTTGGGTAAAGATAAAGAGCAAAATAAAAATAAAGATAAAATCTCCTTTTTCCATATAAAAATAAAAACTATAATCATTTTAGTAATATATTATTTACATTTCATAGGATTTTGACAAAGATTTTGGTTTTAACCTTTTAAAAATGGGATAAAATAATGAATTGAACAATAAAGGATCTAGAGTTAGCTTTGCCATTTTTGATTCTTTTATACCCTTGATTCCCTGTACCTCTATTAAAAAAACTTAATCGAAAAGGCCAAAAAATCCCTATTCGTATATACAATGTATAAAATCGTTGATCGCTAAGCAAAAAGATAGGATTTGCTATAAAAACGCAAATTCCCAAAGAGTTCGATATTATCGATACTTTATATATATATATCAACCTTTGCCGGCATATTTGCATATAATGGCGAATGATTTTTTGGTTGCGAAAGTTAACGATAACGGAAAAGTAAAATATCCATTTTTATTGTATATTACAATCGCTAACTATATGAAAATAAAAGGTAAAGCGTTTTTGAGCTGCTTTTCGAAATGTTTTAAAGTATATTGATTCAAAAATAAATGATTCGGAGTTGGTATAAGATAAGATTGTATTGAAAGCAAATTCCTTTAAAAGCGAGTATACTTTGAAGGATTATTTTGCAACAACAAAAATAAAAAGAAAAAGAAAGGAAAAGAAGATAGGTGATGGTAATGGAAAAGTTGCTTATAAATAAGTTTTCTTAAAAATAGAAGTAGAGAGTAGGGTTGATGGTAATGAGGTATAAAAAGAGTATTATAATATTAATTTTTTGTTGATCACATTGATCATGATTTGAATACTATATAATTCCCGATTATTTGATAACCTTTATAATCCTATTCTTTGCGTTTTACATATTGATCAATTTAACAAAGTATTCAAACTTCTACCAAATGAGATTCTTAATAAACCCATTTGCCGGTATATCGACAATTAGTAAATATATGATCAAGAATCGCCTATTAGTGTATTTTTAACAAAGCTACATATTTTGAATATCTATATGTTTAAGTTTAATAAAAATCCTTTCATTCTTATTAACAATTAATCGAATTATTTAAGTATTATCGCAAAAAATATTAACAAACTTTTTTATTAATACTCTAATCTTTTTTAAAAGCTATAATATAGTTATTGCTTTTTTAATCAATCTTTTCATATCTAAAAGTTCTGCTTTTATAATCGAAATAGTAATTATATCTTGTTTTGTAGCTTTCCATACAATAGTACTATTATACAATATAATCACATAGCTTTGAGAGAATCTCCGAGTAACCATATTATTTGCAAAGAAAATATTTGAAAAGGTCATTATTTGAAGTATATGATTATTCCTATAGCAAATAAAAAAGTATCGAAATTTGTATAAGTATACAATACAATAATTTGTTGCTATAAAATGATCCTTTAAAGGGTTAATACTATATTCATTTAATTTGAAAAAAGGGAAAGCTAAATCGGCTCTAATTGTTATAGCCAAATACAAAATTAATTCAATTTTTTCTTAATATTCCTTTATTTTAGAAAAAGAAGTTATATCCTTATTTTTCTCAAATATTATAATTGAAAATGGTATAATTACTTTTCCCTTTATAAAATCAAATTTGCAAGCAATCTTATCGATATAGATGTTATATATTAGCTACAATTTTTTAAATTATCAATCTCTAATAATTCGAATCCTTAGAAACCATTAAATATTGCCGAAATCTCTAAGTTTATATTTAGCTTTGATTCTATTCATTATTTGATTCTTTTGATATTTATACTTTTTGTAATAAATCATTTGAATATTATCAACAAAGAACAAAATAAATACGTAGAAATTAAAAGATATAAAAATGTAAGGCTTTTCTTTGCATTTTATTATTTTCAAGTTGATAAGTGTATTTGTAAACTTTTTATACCAAAGTGTAAAGGAGTTTTTTAAGTTATACAATGTATAATCGAAAATAATGGATTTACTAGGTACTTTATACCCATCTGGTATATAATATATAATTGGATTCCCAATAGGATTTCGAGATGCATTAACGAAAATATTTACAATATTGTATTGCTTTATTTTAAAATCATTCTTCGTTATCATTGTTATTATTATGCGAAAGAATCGTGTAGCAAGTGTAATTACGTAAATCGATTCGATTGTCGCTATATTTTGAAAATCTCTTTTAACTACTAATCGTGATCTACAACGATCGATATAATCGCTTTAATTATTTTTATAAGTAAATACTTATTGAAGTGGAATAAGTTTTGATTTAGCCAATATTGTTTCAATTTCTCATTAAATGCTTCGATTTTGTAATACTTTAATTTCGCAATCATAATCCATTTTGAACTAATATCCAAATATATAAGTTCTAAGATTATGGAAGAACCTTGGTGATGATAATACTATTGATTTTAGCATTCGTAGAAGATTCGTAACTTTGGGTTGAATCAAAAGTATAATTGTCGATTTATATTTTATTACAGCAACTATTACGTTATATATAATGATGAATTTACCATTTTGTTTATTTAATTTATCTTCTTGTTTATCCGGCCAGAAAGTATTATAGAACTTATTTAATTGTTGAAATCCATTTTTGAATTTGTATGATTAAGCAATTATGATACCAATAAAAATATTAGTTTTGTAGTAACTATTCGCTTACTAACGCAAACGATTTAAACGTTTGGTATGGTTTGTTGTTTGATGCTTTGTATAATCGAGAACTATATTAACATTGTTAAGTATATCGAATTTAGTGTACTCTTTAGTATTGATGTTAAACTTAGGAATTTCTATTTGTAAGGTATATAGCCGTTTAATAGTTTTGTTAGATATAAATGGCGAAGAAAATCTTTTAAACATATTCCTTTTTATAAAAAGCAATATTGTATCTTTCTCCTCATTATTAAGAATCGAATAATTATTCGATTTATCGTTCTCGAGAATACTATTTAATATTAATATTAATAATCTTAATAAAATCATTGATTTTTTATAACCAAAATCTATACAAACCTTTTATAAATTAATCACTTTAAACAAGCTTTTATCTTTTGTTATAAATATAACCAATAGGGATCTTGATTCATTAAAAACCGGCGTTAACTTGTTAACTTTTATAACTATATTAGGATTTAACAAAATATCATACTCATTATTATAAATTGAAGTAAATGGCAAGGATTTTGTCATTAGATTTTTTTAACCTTTTTAATCTTTTTTAATTACTTTAATTACTTTTAAGGTCGAAAATCTAAAACGTTTATAATTCTAATCAAGAATGTACGCGGTTTTGAGCTTTTTTTGTACAAATCCTTCGGTAAATTCATCATCCATATTCTCTAAAATAATGCTATCCAGCGATTTCATTTGTTGAATATCCAATTCGATAACCAAATCCTTAATCATTTGGATTAGTATAATGTTAACAATCTTACTACGAAGATTGTTTTTATAAACAAATCTTTTATCGAATTTAATATTTTGTGTAATAATAATTTTATCGAGTATAGGGATCCAGATACGAAAAATTGCTATAACAAAAATATATTCGATCAAATATTTAATGTATGTTTATAGGTTAGTTTTATACCATTTTACTTTAATTCTAATTTCTTTTTCTTTGTTTAAAAGGTATATATAGCAATTATATTTATATATCTTATTCCAATCGAGGCAAAAATTGTTAATAATTCTTCGTAATAGCAACAATAAGTATTATTTGTAGTATTGCTTGAATTAGGAATTAATTATTTTGTTAAGGCATT
The DNA here is from genome assembly GCA_002162555.1 of Monilinia aucupariae. Taxonomy (NCBI): domain Eukaryota; kingdom Fungi; phylum Ascomycota; class Leotiomycetes; order Helotiales; family Sclerotiniaceae; genus Monilinia; species Monilinia aucupariae. The sequence continues at coordinate 1,121,237 of NGKF01000014.1, forward strand.
TCCAATCCTTTGTTTTCAATAAACTAATATTATATAGGTATATAGCGGCAAAAGCAACTTTTACCTATATTTTATCCAGCAATTCAATTGAAATATGCATTTTAATCTGTTTAGTAATGATTTCTTGCTTTATACATTTCGCTTTTCCGTTAAGTTTATACGTAAAGAATGAAGAGAGTTTAAATTCTATACCTTTTTCGAAAATTTATTTTTCGAATGTAGTATTACCTTTAATTTTTATTACAAACATATCATTATTTTACTTGATTATCATAATATAAAGATTATATTTATAATAAACCTATACAACAAAGTTTTATAAAACTTTAAAGACTTTGTTATACATTTTCTGAATCAATACAAAAATAAAGATTTTTTCATTGTATATATCCTTGATTACGAACAATTATAATATTTTGTTATAGGTACAAAGAAAATCGAACAAATCCTATTGAACTTTATAAAAAGGTTTAAATGATTGATAATCATTAGATAAGCGTGAAACAATTTGTTTAACATATGTATATAAATAATCGATGTATTCCATTCGAGTAATTCCTTTAATTTGTATTCCTTTAACTATCCTAACTAGGTATTTCAATGCTTCTTTGCTAAGATACTTTAATTTTTTATATTACAAATCGTTTAATTCCAACTAAAGTTTTATTGTTTTGTATAATCAAAAGAAATGTTTATTAATCTTTTGGTTCTCGGTAAGTATTATAATATTTATATTTATAGGAAAATTAGATTTATCAAAATAGTTGAAACAAATATTATATTCTAAAAAGACAAGATTATACTTTTTAATACATTAAATAATGATAATATTGTTAATCCAATCGCCAATTCTAATAATAGTATTAAAGCTATTAAACTAAACATTTTTGTTACGAAGAAGGGTTTTGAATACAAGATTAATATAAAAACCAAGAATAAATGTAATATTAGTTAGCGTAAAATCTGCACTATTTAGCAAAATTCTTTTGATTACTTTTTCGCCACAACCAATCACTAGCAAGCTTGATAATTCTGCTTTGATGTAATTCGAAATATCGCTAGAAACGTACTTTCCGCTTATTAAAAGGCTAGCATTGTTGACAATATACATAGCATTACAATTATTCAACAAAATGCAATTTGTCAATATATATATAGAAATGATTATAAGTGTAGCAAAAGCGCTAATATACTTATTCGGGTTGATAATGCAAAAGATAATGTTATAGAGATTTTTTCTTTATAAAGATTTATAAGATTGATTAACCTAAATAGAAAAAAGCCATCCTTTTTTGGCTAGAACGTTTCGAAGATTATTATATTTTTTGTCTTTAATACATTTATTAATCTTTTTAATTTGCTTTTCACTAATAATCCAAATGAGTTGTTCAACATATTTATTAATAAAAGCTAGTTTAATTATACAATACTCATCCGGCTTATAACAATGGTTTGAATCGATTGATTGATTTTCTTTACAAAGACAATATTGAATAGTATTATTAATATTATTGCTTTTCGATTGTTGTTTTGATCCGAATGATCGTTAAAATCCTGATCTTTAAATAGCAAAGAATCCTTTTAGCAATAGATTACAATCTATTCAATCGATATGATTAACGAAAAAATTATTGTATTGTTCTAGAGTAATAGTATAGCATTTTTTCTTGTTTTCAATATTCAAAGTAATTAATTGTTGCTCCGATCAATTTGGCGCTAATTTGTTTAGTGCTTCCAAGAATTGTTTATATCCATAGATTCTTTTGATTTCCAAAAGATTATAAATCGATACTTTAACATAAAGTGATTTTTACTTTTTACACCATTTAATTGGATCGATTTGTTCATTGCATACATTATTCAAATGATCGATATATTTAATTTAAATGGTTTTTAGGATTGTTGAATTAATAAAAGTAATCTTTATGCGTAAATAAATAATGATTTGTTTTAAGATACAATTTTGTATAATATTTTAAAAGATTTCCAAAATATAGAATAAATCGATTATTGTTATAATCTAATCGAATATATAGCGGAAGTTATTATGATTTTGATTGTATTCACTTTTTTGAGTTTTATAGATCTTTTTCATAAATAAAAAGGTTTTTGAAAAATCCTTCAATGTGGCAAGAATAGGATTTACAAAAAGTTTAGGTTTAAGCATTCTATTTATTTCGATGTCGATATTAGTATATCGATTATAAACTTTAAGGTTTATGGTATATTGATTATAACGTTTACAATTCTCTTCAAAAATCATAATGTCCATAGAAAAGGCTTAAAATAGATTAACATTCAACTAATCACGGAATTGGTAATTGGAAAAGTTAAAAGTATCCGGATCGATATTGTTCTAGATATATCTAAAGCAATTAATGTTCTTCAATGAAAAATACCAAAGGAACCAATTCGATTTGCTATTAAAAGTGATTTGTAATATAATGAAAAGGATGATTCTAAAGAATAAAAGTATAATAAAAGATGATTAAAGATCAAAAAAAAAAGAGAAATTGTATGATATCGATATTCGAATTGTAATTATTGCAGAGATTTCGAGCACAAACCGGGCTTATAACTATTACGGAGGATAATTACGAATATATGAGAGGATATTTGAAAAGAATAAAAGTATAGGTATAAAACAATGATTATATTGTTATCTATTTTTCTAAATACAAAATCCATTTACTCTTTATATATTATATATAAATGATTATATATAATAACATATAATCATTGTATAGTTTGATAATTATAAGGATCTATAATACTTTGATTTATAATATCGATATAAATCCTTGTATACTTGTAAATACGGTTTGGATCCTTATAAAATAACATATAATAATGTTTTTAGCTTTATAAATCAAAGAGTGATTAGTACTTTTGTACATTTATTAAAGTTAAAGGCTAAAAGCCTTCGATAATCTTAATTCCGGCAATCCCAAAAAGGTTAGTAAACTTATGCATCTATTGCTGAAAGATCCTTAAAAGCGTTATGTTCGATAAACGCGTACTTCGACAAAACATGTGCTTCAACAAGTATGTACGTACTACGCATTTAGCGTGACACTTCTATAACTCTCTTTGCTACAAATTCCTTTTGATCTTCGAAAACAAGTTGTTTTTCTTTATTAATCACAATTTCGTAGCATTTTATATATATAAAAGTATTTATACAAAAGCTTCTATAATCAACCCAATTGTTATTCGTAAAAGTAATAATAGGGTTCCATTTAGTTATATTAGAAATTGATATAATTGTATTAAAAAGAAATAAATAAAAATAAAAATTTTGATAAAAATTTGAATAAAGATTTTGAAGAAAATGATAAAAATATAATTTTTCCGGCAGAAATGTATAAAAAAGCAATCGTTTTCTTTAGAAAAACGCATATATATCGTTTTAATTAATAAGATAATAATCAAGTTGTTTCAATAAATATATAATACGGGATTATAATCTATCGTAGTAGAAACAATGTATATTGTTTAATATGCTAAGAGTGGCATATGTATTCTATTGAGTATATGAGGTGGAGACACTTAACTAGGTATAGCGCTCTATGTGATTACAACAAGATTATACTCGTAGTGGATTACAGTTGAGAAGATGAAAGTTAATTATCTGCTTTTTACTCGTAGAGTTTGAGGTTCAATGCTTGGATGGTTTGGAGAGGGAGAGAGAAAGGAAAGGGAGGAAGCTTTATGATTTGATTTGATTTGATTTGATTGGTCGGATGATAATTTTATTGAATATACTCGTAGTTTGGAGTACAGTTCATAAGTCAAGGGGAAAACTTCGATGAATTATAAAGGAGCACCAGCTGAAAAAACGCTCCTCGGGTATTATATTAAGCCCCGTGTAAGGTTAAAGTTAGCATTATTAAGCGAAGACAACGGAACGGGGGGGTTAATTTGAGTTTACTTGATTTGATAGATGGATAGATGGATGGATAGATGGATGGATAGATGGATGGATAGATGGATGAATAGATGAATGGATAGATGGATAGATAGATGGATGGATAGATGGATGGATAGATGGATGGATAGATGGATGGATAGATGGATGAATAGATGGATGAATAGATGGATAGATAAATGAATAGATGGATGGATAGATAGATAGATAGATAGATAAATGGATAGATGAATAAATAGATGGATGAATAGATGAATGAATAGATGGATGAATAGATGGATGGATAGATGGATGGATAGATGGATGAATAGATAAATTAACGTTCGGGGGTGTTGGGGCTACTTTGACTTCCCGAAGGCTTTACTGCGGATGGGCTATTACAATGGATTTTATATGTATATACAAAGGTTGTTGTTCTTGAGAGATTTGTTGGTCTTTTACCTGTAATGCTTCACAGGAGTTATACTTGAGGAGTATTTTGGTGGTCGATTGTTATGTTGGAATGGGTGCTTATATTGGGTTAGGACGAGATAGGGGTCTTGGATTGTGGTCCATGTTTATTCGAGTAGGTTGGTTTGGTTTGGTTTGGAGGTTCTTAGTGATGGGTTTAAGGTTACAATGTAGTAAGCAAGAGGAGGTGATTTGAGAAGTCGGAGCCGGAGTCGGAATCGGAATGGGAGCCTGTTTCTATACGGAGTAGATGAAGTTATTACAGTATTGTTTAAATGGGTGATTTTTCGCTAAACTTATACGAATAGCCTGGAGGTTCATTCATTCTTGCTGAGATGCGATGCGATTGTTACTCTGACGCTAGAAATTTGTTAGCTTCATGTTAGATTCTAGAGTATGGCTAACCTGTTATTATTGGGGATGCTGGTGGATTTACTCGAGCATTGTGGGTATGATCGTTATTGATAACCTTGGCAAATATTCATTCTTTCGTTTCTTTAGCAAAGAATGGATGCATGACAGGATGCTAGCGCTTATGCTGAAACACATGAGTACAGTCTTAGATTGGCCATGACCTTAGCGAGGGGAAAGGGTCGTTTATAAGAGTAGAAAGAAGAATAGTGTACTTCGTAAACCCGTCTATTTGTTGTTGCTGCTTCTATTCATTGATCTTGATAATTGATGATTGATGATTGTGTAAGGTTGTGTAAATATGAATGTGAATGTGGATGTGGATGTTGAAGATATGGTTGTTTCTGAGAGGAAATGTTGTAATTAGGTTATCAGTCCATGTGCTCTAACTAGTTCGCTGTATTCGTTATAATGTCCTGTTATAGTTAATGGGATTACTCGTAGTAGATATAAAATTTCTATTGGTGTATTGGTGTATTTGTATGTTAGTATCTTAGTTGATCTTATTAGTTCATAACGTTTCATTCGAATAAGATAGTCTATAGGCCTAACTAAGGCTATTCTATCAGTTGACATGACGTTATGGGGTTAGGGATTAAGGGCTAGGGTTAGCACACTATATATATGCTGTATGTCAGATGAGAAGTTGATTCAGGAGACGCAGAGTATAACAGCTGATTTATGCGAGCACTACTTCCTCTGATACACAACCTATCTATATCATTACCTTCCAGGCCAGACTCCCACTACAATTTAATTTTGCTATAAACCTAAAACGATGGATGAAGCGTCTTTAGGTTTCGCTTGAAGATTATCACAGAGCACGCGGTTCTTATCGATAATTTGAAGCCCGAATTAACCTTGGCTAGTAAAAAACTCTACCGGTAAAGAGGTTGATAACTTTTCTTTTCATCTTGTTCAACGCAAACTAATAGTCTATTCAAGTATCATTTGCAAGTTTCAACAGCTATTCTCTCCAATGATTGAAGTTCAATCATTCTCTATCCCCTCAGTGGTCGGTGTTTTCCCTTTCCCCCCTCATTTATATCTCACAAGTGGGCCAGGAAGGGAAATGTATGAGAGAAGGGGTATGATAACATAGCGTTGTCAATTAAGGCTTAAGACTTTTGGGATAGTTTCCTCTTCCTTGATATAAATCATTCCCGTTCCTTCTATACACCGAAATGTTTTCCTTCGTATCCAGAACCATATCCCTCTTCTCCTTGCTCACAATCACCGGAATCATTGGATTGCTCTTATCCCTCTAACATGGCGGACCTAATCAATGAAAAACATCAATTCTCGAGTTCCGATGACATCACGAAGAGTCCCCAAGACCTAGAAGGCAATGTCACCTTAGGTCAAGGGAAAGTGCTTGATCCTATATTCAAACATGCCGATCCAAATGATGGTGATGAGGCACTCAAAGCCTTTGCTGATTATGAAGGCGAAGCTATTGTCATGACGCCAGAAATGGAGAAGAAACTGTTGAGAAAGATTGATCGGAACTTGATGCCCGTATGTTTCTGACTTCTAGCTGGGTGTATGTACTGATTTTTCCTTGGCAGATGCTCTGTATCGTATACGGGCTCAACTTTCTCGATAAAACAACTCTTTCCTATGCTAGTATCATGGGAATAAAATCTGCACTACACCTCAAAGGTCATGATTATCAATGGTTAGGGTAAGAGACTTCATCTTGAGCAGGACGGCGTAGGAATGAGTGGCGAGAGTTTATCTTTTACCCCTTTTCTATTATCTCTCCAGTATCTTCTGCCGCTTTCTTATACAAGAGATCTCCATTCTCAGCATGAAGCATGGATCACCTGGAAATCAGTCTTAGCTAATGAAACCATCTTGCAGATCGATTTTCTACATTGGTTATGTGATCTGGGAGTATCCGACCAATCTCCTCTTACAGAGACTGCCGCTTGCAAAATGGTCCTCGGTTAATATTATCGCATGGGGCACCACGTTATGCTGCTTGGCGGCGACAACCAATTTTCAAGGTGCCCTGGCAGTGCGTTTTTTCCTTGGGTTGTTCGAGGCCACGGTCACTCCTGGATTTGCCCTTTTTACATCTCAATGGTATACGAGAGAAGAACAAGGTCTCAGAACGGCAATATGGTTTAGCTTCAATGGCGTCGCTCAAATCCTTGGTGGTGTCGTTGCATACGGCATCTCAGTTAGTATCAAAGCACACGGAGCGGCCATTGCCTCGTGGCAAGTATTATTCTTGGCCGTTGGTCTATTCACCGTCGTTATGGGCTTCACGTTCCTCTACTACATGCCAGACAATCAGTTGAATGCGAAATTTCTCACCCCACAAGAGAGGCTCATGGCAATCGAGCGCATCCGAAAGAATCAGCAAGGAGTTGGAAATAAACACTTCAAACCTTACCAGTTTAAAGAGGCTCTGACCGATCCAATAACTTGGGCTTTTGTATTTTTTGGATTTGTAACGAATGTTCCAAATGGTGAGGAGAATCCTGTTGACGTGTCCGGTTGATGTTAGCTGATAATCTATAGGCGGCATGTCGAACTTCTTTGCCCAGCTTATAGTGTCATTTGGATACACACCCGATGAATCGCTTCTTTTCAGCGCCCCCACTGGTGCTGTCGGAATAGCGACACTCCTCACCTGGGGCTACCTGGGGAATAGATTTGGCCATCGACTATTAATCTCAATGTGTGGCCTTGTAACTGCCACGCTAGGCATGGTGCTCATTCTCGCTCTCCCGCTCTCCAACAGCAACGGCCGTCTAGCGGGCTATTACCTATCCTCAACTTCAGCATCGTCGTTTGTTGCAATCCTCTCCATGATCTCGAGTAACGTCGCAGGTTACACGAAGAAAACGACAATTGCGGCCCTATATCTGATCGCCTACTGTGTCGGGAATTTCATTGGCCCCCAGATATTCAGACCACAAGACGCGCCACGATATAAGCCTGCAGAAATCATAATCATCACCTCTCATATACTATGTTTCGTTGATGTCGCTTTCATCGCTTGGCACTACAATAGAATGAACCAGAAAAAGGCAGCCATTCGAGCCGCACCGGGATATACAAAGTTAGATAAGCAGGAGTTTCTCGATCTTACGGACAGGGAAAACCATGAGTTTGTGTACTCGCTCTAGTTTCGTCACGGCCATGGATGGTACAATACAAAGTAGACATCAAAGCAGAAGTCCCTTCAGCTATAGCCTGTCTCATCGTTTCAAAGCTCCAAGATTTATTGGATAGCAAGGGGTGGAATATATACCGGAGTTCAAAAGGAAGGAAGTCAATGTGCGAGGGGTTAATGGAAAGCCATGAACTGGTACGATACAACTGCTTAAATTGGGTCATTTTGGGGAGTCGGACAATACATCAATGTATCCTACAGCATCTCTTTTGGTCAAGCAATACCAAGCCATGAATTGCGTCCCCATCTACTCGAGTAATATAAAAGTTTTTGTTCCTGCGTATCCGTACTCAATGACCATGTAAAAACACAGAGAGAAGTCAAAACGATGTTATTGGGTTTTTGACATCTACTGCATAGAAATGAGCCCCTGGGGTACAACGTATACAGAGTATATCCTCTCGCTCAACGCATCAGTTGATACTGTACTTGCACATCGACATCGACTTGACATTGACGAATGAGGATTGAGAGAATACTGTAGCCTCTGCATTGGTGTAACCTCTCATACGATAAGGTAGGATTTACGAAGATTATATATCTTTCTACGCCGTAAGGCTTGCATGAGTTTGGGGAGTGGCGCAGGGGTTCAGGGGTTCAGGGGTTAACATCAGTGTATACTGTATTATGGTATTGCGAAGAGAATCCTGGTCTATCTTTCCATCTGGCATCTAGGGATTGGGAAGATCTTGATATTATGTGGTGGCATGGGATTGATATGACTGCGCCGTGGAGGAAGATATTAGGAGCATTGGCAAGAGATCGGATGATTCGTAATACCTCTGAATACTTCTGGGGCATCCTGCAACTGCAACTGCAACTGCCAGAATACATAAGAGATGATGCATGCAACCCATATGCTTCAGTAACCTGAACCATTTCAATAAGCCACTGATACTGGAACTATTCTCCTTCCAAGGAATCTCTCTGAGCTTTCACAGGCACATCTTCGTGGCAACATGATTCCTGGTGTCTAATTGGATTGCATACGATGGCATCTAGCCCCTTTTCCTCTTTCCGCTTCGAATATTCGTACAAGTCTCAATTTGGGCTTGGAGAAGCGAAGCTGAAAGATGTTCTTAATTCAAGCCTCGATAAGCTAAACCGTAGTCGAGTAGTCTCTCTTCGATGCTAAAGCCTGGCGGCGAACCATGCTTGTTCGGTTAAGTTTACGCCTAGTCATCGATCTTGCCTCTTTGGTGGAGTTAGACAAGGGGTCACGGTTATCCGAAGCACAAAGCTCCTCAAGGCATCGGGGACCTCGTCTAGATGATATATCCACGAGACCCAAGCCCTCGAGCCCTCGTATGGACCGGCAGAGTCCCTTCCTATTTCCGGGTAAAATTTGGATAATTCGAATGATGACAAAGTACGTAAACCTAGGGAAGGTAGGGTTCCAACCAAATCTACTCCTTACAACATTCCTGTCCGACTTAACCTTACCAGTTTCTGGTCTCGTACGAAGCGCTATCGCCGCCGAATAGGAGGGGTATGAGATGCTAAGAGCGAACCGCGCATTCCCTTCAGCCTGGCCCAGCAACTAAGATGCATCTTCAAGAGAGTGTCTATCGTAAGATATCGGGCGTGTAGCATTTTTGGGTTTCGTCTTTGGATTCGGGTTTTGGGGTTGGGCATTGGTGAGAAGAGGAAATGCATCTTCCTCGATTCATCGCCGCGACCCTGGTGGTGAGACAATCGATGATGGTACTGCCATCTTCATACTGTTCTTCCGCTTGTCGTAAGTTTCATCTGCTAGAATCAGATCCATCCCATGAAAGTCGAGACAGCAGATAACTAATATCCACAAAGCAACATGTAGAATTGAGGCACTAGCATTCAATCACACGACGTCTTGTGCCGATAATTCCACATTCATTACCAGCTGTGGGAATTGTCAAACTTGCGTGCTCACCCACTCGATTGAAAATCCTGACACCAATACGGATCAGCAAGTTATAATCCCACTCATTTCCTCGCAATTGAACACATGTCTTGATTCGCCTGGGGAGCAAGAGGTACAAGACTACGCGTTGCAGGTATCGAGTCTAACAGCTTTATATTCGCGAATCGTTGGAACTGGGTCTTTGGAAACTTCTGCGGCGACAGAAACAAAAACAAATTCTTGGAGCACGACGGGCTCGATCAGTTCGGCGACTCCTGGAAGCAGTTGGCCGAGACGTTTGAAGAGTGATTCGGAAGACTGGACGACGATTTTGAGTACGGCGACTTGGGCCAGTGCTTATTTCAGTGCATTATCTGAAGGTAAACTTTCATCTACCTGTGCTCACCTTCGTTTACTTCGATCTGGGCATATCAAATTAATACTTTGGGGATAGCATCAAAGTCTGCCATGAAAGCATCCTCGCCCACATCAAGCTTCACCACACCTATATCCTCGACCCCAACCTCAACCTCTACATCAGTGTTAACTCCCACCCCAAGCATGACATCCGAAACTACCAACGCCCCAAACTCCAACTCTACCATTCCACAAACCCCTTCCGCTCCCGTTCCCGTTCCCCCTTTGAACAAAACTTGGATAATTGGCCCTGTCATCGGTTCGCTACTGGGCATGTCTACAGTCTTCATAGTAATTTTCTTCACTCGGCGGAGGCAACAACGGGAATTCCTCCTACAGCAGGATCTACTCCGTCACAGAAATATGCCTATAGACATTGAGCCGTACAAAAAGTTCGGCGGCCTCAATAGTCCAGCGAGCACGAGTAGTCAGAATAGCTACGGTGATGGGTATCTGGGCATTGGTGGAAAGGTACAGTTGCATGGGGAAAGCATGGAGATGAGGGAGTTACAGGGGAGAGAAGTGATGGCACCGGTGGAATTACCGGCTAGAGAGCCGGTGGGGAGTGAGTTGTTGACGCCGATTGCGAAGAGCTTTAAGAGGAAGAGGAAGGGGGGGGAAAGTCCTGTTTCGCCTACTTCTCCGGGAGGCGAGCAGTTAGGTGAAGCGAAAAGAGGCGAGGGAGTTGAAACGGATATTGGGACGATGGCTATACCGCGCATAGTTTCACCGGAAGAAAACCGTAGTGTGGAGGTGGAGGCGGAGGCGGAGGGCGACGAGGAGGAACTCGAGGAGGTGATAGAGGAGGTGGAATGGCCATTACCGATGAGTCCCTTACAGGAATTATTCAAGAAAACGGAAATGAGGGATGGGAAGGCGGATGCGGATGGAGTGCGACACGAGACCTACTATCATCCTTGAGCAAAGCATCCGGAATGTGAGAATTCCATTGAAGAGAAATAGTGGGCTATACACATAGAGTGGCCTACACCAGGAAGGAGAAGGAGGTCGAATCTACCCATCTCAGTGCCACACCACGAGGCTCACACAATCTACTCTGGTCGATTGATAACTTGACGACGGGGGGAGAGATCACGAAAAGCCTTGGATTCAGTCCCTGGCCACCTCGACTCTCGAGTTTCTCCGCAAGAAAAGATTCCATCCATCTATACAACGAGTGTGACCAAATTCCGAACCCCTCAGGGAAAAAATAAACTTAAAACTCACAACTCAACACCAAATCAAAGACCAGAATCATCCGGATGACACTGTTGGTAGAAACCCACCCATGTAAATCAATATGGTTCACGCCACACCTTCAATAATACATAAAACCAAGACCTCGTCGCATATACACATAATATATCAGGTTTCATTTGGTCCCAAGATGTACCTCCCTACCTAGCATTCAGAATGAGCAAGCGAATGAACAAATGGATTCATACCGTACACGCCTATGTTGTACTGTTACGCCTGCAACCTATCTTCGCACCCTATCATTCTATGAAGTTGTCATTTATTTAGGTTTCCTACACGTGTATAATGGAAAGGAATGGAAAGTTATCCAAATCGAAAGAAAGAGTTGGGATGCAGGAAGTGTCTGATTAGAGTCGCGGAGTGAACTTGATGGAGCGAGTGAGTAATACTGTATGATATAGGAAGTGTGCAGTAGACAAAAATATCAGCATTTCCGCTTTGGCAAATGGGCGAAAATGAATCGAAGACTGCCATGAGAAATGTATCGAAAAGTTCTCTTTCCGATGGAAGAGAAGATGAGGAGACGGGGTCCTTGGATCTTAATCAACGTGGAGGTTTCATGGCATTCTCATTGTATGACAGCAGCTTGAGCTTGAGCTTAATATCACATGCCATTCAAGTCATCCCATCCACAGCATATCTCCTTCATCTATCCTCCCTTGAAGAAAAAATCTTCCAATAGTAAATTGGTCTCCTGAATCTTCTGCAGTTGAATCCAGTGCCCGCAGTTCCAATGGACAACCGTCAAATTCGCCACGTAGGGCTTCATCTGTGAGGGAAGGTTCACGCCTGAGTTTATGAACATGTCGGATGTTACGAGGAGGGTGGGTTGGTTGATCATGATCCTTTCTGCGGGAATGGCTGGTGGGGTGAACGGGTCAGTTTTTGAAGATGGGGAAATGTGGAGGGGGAAATGCGGAGAGGGAAATGCGGAGATCATGGGGACAAGACGGAGGAGAAAGGAGGGAGAGGAGACGAGAGCAAGATTGGAGGAAGGGGGGGAGGGAAGTGCTGTTACCTTTGTCATCGGCTTCGTTGATCCCATGAAGCTGCATCGAGTACCAATTTGTAGCCGCGCCGAATCCCCCGTCCTGGGGCGAGAATAAGGTTTTGAAATCTTCCACGTCCTGATGGTGAGGTTGAGCCCTTAGCACGTGCGAATCTATCATGGCAGTTTCGAAAAAGAGGAAAGGAAAATCAGAAGAATCATCTCGACTCACCTCGCGGGTCACGAAATCCGGATACGAAGTTTTCATACCCCCTTCCAGCCATTTGCGAAATCCACCGGTGGCTCCCATGTATTCTTTTCCGATGTCGTCGTCTAGACGGTAACACATGGACATGACTGATTCGGGCTATGTTATAATGGTAAATGAGCAAGAAGTTTTCTTTTCGTCCCCGCCGCACCCCCCGTCATTCATCGTGACAGGGGTCAGATTAGATGGAAAAGAGAAGATCTTACATCCATATCCAACAATTCCGCACTCCCCTCCTCATCCATGCACCAAAAATGGCCAAAAATCTCGAATCCCGCCGCCTCCCGAATCGGCGAGTTGATCGCCTTCACCGTTTGAAGATTCAACGCCGGTTCACCCGGTCTTTGAATTTGTAGGAGTGGATGGAGAGGGGCTTGGAGCTGCCTCCGTAGCCGGGAAGATCGGGGGCGATGATTCCATAGCCGAGGGCGGAGAAATGGGAGATTTGATGGCGCCAGCCCTGCGAGGAGGAGGGGAAACCGTGGAGGAAGAGAATGTAAGGAGTTGAGGGGGAGGTAGGTTGGAAGTGTGTGTAGGAGTAAGTTACTGAGCTGATTGTGGTGTGTGTTCTCCTGGGGAAGGTTGGTGAGGCCATTCTTGGAAGGAAAGAATGAAGCTGGGAAATTTGAGACATGATGAGAGAATGTGTACTCTAAACAACGATGTGATATAGATATATATTCTTACGATCTGGTATGCATCAATGGCTGCATGATCGAATTGTATAGCTTCAGAAAATATGCGGCTTACTTGGCGGTGATTGGACGCGAGACTCGTAATATCACATACAGAGTGATCGATCATCAGCCGAGTCAGTCCGCTACCAGCCAAAATCCTTCGCTAGTTCGCTAATACCGAAAGCTGGTTATTGTTGTGAGCTTGAGATATAACAGGGTCCGGCGTGTTGAAAGTATGTGTTGGGTATAAACCTCCAAAGGGGGGTGAGTAGCTGATATGCTAACAGCGGATATCCGAACATCAACATGATGTGATGCCTTGGAATAGATGTCAGTGAACACTTGGGAGATTGAGGGTGATAGTGCCCCTCAAGTGGAGTATATTACCATCAAAAATGCACATGGATTCTCACTGCATGAACATATAGGTATATCTTTTGATCCCCGCAGACATCGGACATTGCTTAGAATCATCAAGCGTTTGGATACATGTCCCACAGTCCCATAAAATCCTGTGACCAAATATCATCCATCTCCATTGGCATGAAGGCTGACATAGAAGCAATTGAATTTGTGTCCAGTATTGATTGTTGTTGTTGATGATGATGATGATGTTGTTGTTGTTCCTTATTCTGATAGCCATCGATATCATTAGAATTGCGAGTATTCGGTGCATTGAAGCCTGGTAGACGATCAACCCATGCTTTGATCATCTTCATAACCTTTTCCGAACAGGTGAAGATGTTTTCGGAATTGTTACTATCATTTTCCCATGCAGCTTCGACCTCTGCTTCCTTGAGATTTTGTCCCAGCAAATCCAAGATACTTCCTGGCGAACAGGTCCTTCTGACAATATCAGTATCCCAGACAGGATCTTTCAAGACCGTGAGACGGTATAAAGGAAGAAAAACGCCTCCAAATTGTTTCCAAACTGGGAGAGGTAATCCGATGAAATTTGACGCTGACGAGTTGAGGAGAACGTCGAACCAAGATTTTATCGAGTTGAGACAGTGATGGAGCGATTCTATGCGGAATAGGGAGGAATCTAGAGACGCCGTTTCAGATGAGTTGGGAAGATAGACGGCAAGTTCGTAAATCATCACCTCTGCACCGAATATTTGAAGATTCAAGGCCCCTTTGCAAGGTGTTAGCATGCAATCTTGGGGCTCAAGGACAACTGTGAAGAGCTACGTACTATTATCAGCCAAATGCGAGGGTATCTTGTTTTTCACCTCAGCCAATTGTGATTTGAGAGTTTGAAGATAGAGCATTATCATAGTGGAATTTCCGGGTAGGCTGGGCGTGCCATCACGAATTATCTGTATATATGCTTCTGCTGTCTTATGCACAACGCGTTGGAGTCGGACCTGGCTGATTAGAAGGTCATCGGATGGATCCTTTCTTTCTTCAAACCTTGAGAGGCATTGATCAAGATAAGGACACCAGACGACGCTCTCCAATTTCTTGTGGGAGTTGGAAAGACTAAAACCCTATGAATTAGCCTTGCCGAAGAGAACGAACCGATGCGAAGGAGTATTTACATACGTCGACGTTAGAAAATAGCATGCTAAAATGAGACGACGCTGTTCCATAGTTCTGTTCACCGGTACTTCTATCATTTCATGGTGACGGTTTTCATGTTCGATACCCAAAATGTGAGATGCTTCTTCGACCGTGGGCTTATGGAGTTCCAAATCAACTACGAGGGTAATGATGAGATGACAGAACAACGTCATGAATGGCGCACAACGTATTTGGTACTGACCCCTAGTCGATCGTAAGCAACGAGTATTCCAAAGTAATCTCATACCCCAAGGATAGGACCGTACCATCCTACAAAACAAACCAGACCTAGCAACAGGTCCAGATTCCTCTTCCCCTCCACCACAAGCTCACGGGCTGCAACTTCTCGAATCGTCTTACCAAGGGTGATTTGTCGGTGAATGACCGTAGACGAAATGGTCATGATGCATAACCAAAAGAATGGACGTTCTTGACGTAGTTGATGGGCAGTCATGCCATTTGGAAACTGTACGAATGGAAAATGGGGAAGGTTTCTGCTACAGAATGACTGAAAATATCGCTCTGCTTCTTCAACTGTTGGCTGTGCGCCCTCTGGTAACTGATAGGGATACGATGTGGCTGCGCTTGAAGCTGGGGTGGGAGGGAATTGACCCAGCTCTGGGCCAGCAGGTGCAGCCTCGTTGAAGTTTCTCGCTGAAGAATTGACAGCAGTGGAGTGAGGGCCCGATGTATGACTATCAGGAGCCCGGGCTGTGAAGCTATCCAAGGCATTTTCAACCGCGGGGTTATTTGGTGAAATGGTTTTCAGCAGAGACACCAGCCCATCTAATCTCTGTTCGAGTCGTTGTGCTGTGACTCGGGGTTTTTGTCTCCGTTTGATAGGAGCTGGAAGACACTCTTTCTTGAGCCGCCCACATCTAAAGGGGTGAGTTTATGAAGAGACGAGATACTGGAAGTGGGATGGGTGGCAGTAAACTCAACCTTACCTCTCACAAATTCTTGGATCACTACCAAAATTGCATTTAGTTTTGGCACGAGCGCAGTTGAGACAGGCTCTTCCATAGGGACCATGACGTTCCGTTCCCGTAGGTTCCCTCATTGAAACTTTATTTTTTTTTATATCGATCAGGAGGAATAATAATGGAGAGGGCAAAATAATGAGAAGACGAGGGTAGTTGCTGCTTGACATGCTGGCTCGCGGTCCATCGAAATGCCCGCGCCCGCTGGAATTCGGATATTTTGTTTTCCGAAGAAGCACCAGACTTGAGCCTTCATTGATCCAATCACCGTTCGCATTACGAAGGACTCGAGTAGTTCCTCCCGAGTAGTTCCTCCCGAGTAGTTCCTCCCGAGTAGTTCCTCTCGAGTAGTTCCTCCCGCAACTCCTCGCTTGCCCCCTATCGACTCGAGTACGAGCACTACTGCTTTGTCTTTGGTCTACGCCCCGAGATGTTGTTGAGCTAATTAGCTGAGCATACACTGACTCTTGCGTCGACCACACTGTTCCCGGCTACAGAAACCTAGACACTGCATGAAATCGAAACAAGGCTTGTATTGGAGCAGGACATGGTATTTCAGTATTTCCAGAGACTCATACCAGAACCGCAAACCCTCAAAATGCCAGCAGCATCTACGCGGAAAGACAGACGGTTCGACAACGTGCAAGTATCCTGCATTTAACCTGAAGTCACTTGTATCCTCACATAATAAGATAACGTCGGAGGAACCTTTACATAAGTTGACCCCTCATTGGAACCCCACGAACCCCACTTTCCGCATTACTTCACCCGCCGTTGTCGACCTCTCGTCTTGATCTTCATATCCCATCCTCGTCCTATCATCTATCAAACATATTATTTTGCAAATGCCAACATCCAACTCCATCAGATCCGTCCCTTCATCACAAACCTTCGCAACCCCAGCCTGAACCCCCCAAAAATGACACCCTCCCCCTCCCCCTCGCTCCCACCAACCCCCCCCTTTTCCTCCCTGCCCCTTCGACCCAATGGTCCGCGCGGAAATGCATGGGGTCTCTACGGCTCCTCCGATCAACTCGGGTGTCTCAATCGCCTCACCCCCGAGAACACCATCGAGGCCGCCAAGGAAATCAAACACGGTATCCGCATCTCCACAGATTGGGCTTTGAACAAACCGAACACCCCTTGTTTTGGGCGTGGAAAGTTTGAACAGAACATTATCCACAAGGCGCCGAGGAGCGTCAACGATGATGTGCTGGTCTTCAATACGCAGAGCAGTAGTCAATGGGATGGGTTTAGGCATTTTGGTAGGTCTGTGTAGGGAATGATGCTTCGAAGGGGTAATCTTCGTGTGACGTGTGTGAATGGAAAAAGGCGAAAGGAGAATGGGAAGAGGATGATCTAAGAATGAAGCGACTAATGATGCTTATTCCTGAAGGTTATCAAGATCATAAAGTCTACTTTAATGGGTGCACGCAAGAAGAAATTCATAACTCAACACGAAATGGAATCGATGGTATGTTCCAAAGCACAGCCACCTTCAGTTGCTTTCTCACCCAGACCCCATTAACCTAACACCTCCTCTCCCCTCCAGTCTGGGTAGAAAACGGGGGAATAGTAGGCCGTGGTGTTCTCCTCGACTATGCCCACTGGGCTGAATCTCAGGGTCGTATTGTCTCCCCCCTGGCAACGACCAAGATCCCACTCTCAGATATTAAAGCCGTAGCCGAAGCCCAAAATGTCACGTTCCGTGCTGGTGATATTCTATTCATTCGTACCGGATACCTTCGCGCTTGTAAGTCTCTGTATTTGAACTTCACTCTTTCATGGACTCCAGTTTCTCTGTCCATGTTATCTTTTTGTCCGTCTCACTCCTAGACATATAACCTATCTCATGTTCATCCCCGCTCCGCCCCCCCCAAGTTCCCCGTTCCTTAATACCCTTTAAAACTGACCGCCCACCACCTCTCCAGTCGAAACACTCACCCCTACCGACGCCAGCGCTTTCGCCACCGCCCCCCAACTAACAACCATCGGCCTCGAAGCCAGCCCCGCCACCCTCCAATGGCTCTGGGAAAATGAATTCTCCGCCGCGGCCGGCGACCAACCCGCTCTAGAATCTCTCCCCTTCGACCTGACCAACCAGTACTGGATGCACGAATGGCTCCTGGCCGGATGGGGAATGCCGATTGGCGAGCTGTTTGATCTAGAAAGACTGGGAGAGGAGTGTCGAAGGTTGAAGAAGTGGACCTTCTTTTTTAGTAGTGTGCCTTTGAAGGTTAGTGGAGTTAGTTCAAGGGTCTACGAGTTTTTGTTCGGCGACAGATGAAAACCCGTTGATACCAGTATTGTGATGCTAACACCATGATAGGTACCAGGAGGAGTAGCGAGTCCACCAAACGGTGTTGCTATTCTGTGAGATGCTAACCTTACGAAGCGATAAAGCACTCCAACCCCCTCGAGCTGTCCATTTAACCGCGAATTTTATCTCCAGAGATAATATACATAAATTCAAAATAATTACCCCATTTTCCTGATTCATCTTTTCCTTTTTTGGCAATAAATAACTACATTGACCTGACAATCCAATTCCATCCGTCGTGACATCAAGTCGAAATCGGATCAATCCAAGGATTCGCTATTATCATCTCATAATCGTTACTCTATCAGAGTGGGAGCTGTGGATCTGCAAATAGATCGACACTTCTCGAACAATTGAAACGATTTTAAATCAGTTGGGATACTATATGACTTTGTGTTGTGATCAGAATCAAGGCCGGACTCTTCAAGCTGGGTAGGGAGTGGTGAATCTGCTTTGTAAACTTAGCGGCGACACGCATTTCAAGAAGCTTCACTCCAACTTTCAAAGGATTGAAATCTAGTCTCTATATTTCTATATAAGTAAAAGGCAGTGTTGTGGACTAATATGCAAGTTTCTTCAATCATCGTGCAGCGAATAATATCGCAGGGAATTGGGTTTGCTCCGTACCACTATTAGAGGGACCACCCATTAAATCAAATGTCTTCCATTGAGTCCTCAATACCAAAGTATCCTTTTGTCTCAGATCAAAGATAAATGGATTGGCTCCGTTCCAAACTTAGCCTCCAAGGCATCTCGCACTTCGAACTCCTCGAGTGCAGCCCCGAAACTATCATTGTTAGCTTTTCCGCGCCATCATGTACAAGAGAAAAGAACCACACGCACCCATAACACCTAACTTTGGGTAACAACTCCTCACTCATGTTCTTGAAGTCTACCTCTCTTAACTCTGAAAATCGTGGATGCCCCAAGACCATACCCCATGCCATAACCGGCGTGATTTCCCCATTCAAATCCAACCTTTTGCTCAAATCTAGTAAATTTGCTAGATCGCCCTTGGTCAAGTCCCAGGTCTTTTGCTTGGGAGGACCCCCGTCCGTCCCACCCGTCCCGTCATGATTATTTGGCATACAGTGCCCAAAGGGAATATCCGGATGCATATCCATATCAGACTCGGGCGGACAACTCGCCATCAATGCATGACCTGTAAATAACTCTCCATCGCTATCGCTCGATCGCTCAACTAAAAATTGCATATGATCCATGCACGGCCTCTCGAGTCTGATCTCAGAATTTTGTCGTTAGCTATTGTGGCGGAGGCGACAAGGACCCGCCAGAGGAATCTTTGCCATACGTTAAAACGAAGTCAATGCCTGCTTGATCATAATCCACACCTTGAGCTTGTTGTTGTCCCATACTGCGACCATTTGCATGATAACCGCCTTGCATTCGAGGTGATCCAATATCATAATGCGCACTGTTTGCATTTGACTTCGATGATTGACTTGTAGGACTGAAAGGCGTTGAGCCCGGTGCGTAACTGCCCGTCTGACTGTCACTCGATCTATATCCGATGCTCGGATTATTTATGTATTCATCGACCCCTTTGCTTCCATTCCAGAGTATGCCATGTTGTGCGAGCAATTCTTTTAATTGTCGATTTTCTTCCGCGAGGGACTGTTTGCTTTGACTGACGCTGCTAAAATTCTCCTTCAATCGTAACACTTCTTGCTCGAGGGCTTTGATATATAATTCTTTGCGCTCACGGTGTGTCCTATGGAGGATTAGCTATGCGTCAATTCGATGGCGAATATCATCATACCTCTGAGCTTGTCGATTTAATTCTTGTCGTCTTGTCAGGGCGGGCTTGCTGTCTGGTTTGGGTCCTCTTCTTTTCGGCGTCTCCCCATCAACTGTTCTTCAATTTAGCATTGGGTATGAAGGTATTGTCGGCATCAATCGACAGAATCATACCCCGCGTAGACTTCTTCTCGGTGAGGTTCTTGAGGAAACCCAAACTCATGGAAATGGGGGATTTGCCCCCCTCCGATTGACCACTCGGATAATCGCCCTTCTCTGATTTATTGGTATAATCGTAAGTGTCTGGTGATAGGGACGCCATCATGGGATGGTTTGCTGGAATTGAAGGAGGACGGACTAGAGTAGAGGGTATACAGATGTCTGTCTATCTTATCAGTGTTTTTGTGTGAAGGGGCAAAATTGTCGCATCTTGGCGAATGATTGATCGAGAGCGTGACTTACCGAAGGGACGAGATGGAAGTTCCGGCGATGCTGTTGATCTTGGCTCTATGGAAAACAAGTGCAGACGTGCAGACTTATGAGGCGACTTAGCAATCGAGAAGAATCCGTACGCAAACTCCTCCAAAGGTCAGCGATGCATGCACTCACTCACCGTCTTGAGACTGGGAATGGGAATGGGACTGGGACTGGGACTGGGACGGGGACGGGGGAAGGGAGAAGATACGCTGGGAGCAGTTGCTTAACCTCCTATGGATGATTAGTCGATTTTCACGCCCACTCTAGCAGCTGGACAGTGCGGACGGGCTGGACCTTGGGATTTCTAATATATGGGTTGGCAGTCCAGCTCCGGGTTGGACGCTTCCTGTTTCTTATTGGCACAGTATATAGAGTAGCCGTGCAGGAGTGACGTTGTATTCGTCTGCAGGTTATCTTCAAGATCTGTGGCCACGCATAAGCTTGCTGGGCATGGTCAAGCAGAGATCTACCACGATATACCGACAGGGCTGAGAGCCGATGTGTATGCTCTACTCGAGGAACGGGGAGATATTGCCAGAGCTTCAACAGGGTTTCTTGATAACAGAGTCGTATGTACTCGAGGAGGATCTGGACTAGGATACTGAAACGTTACGAGTACATTCCTACACTCCTACCCTCCTACCCTCCTACCCTCCTACTCGAGTACACGACGACATGGGAGATCTGCCCCGAGACGGTCGCATGCTACTCGATCTCCACGGAGAGGCTCTATTAACCTCATGGAACGTCAGTTGCGTTGTTGTGATGATTGCATCTCAGGTACGAAGCAAGAAGTAAGCAACTCTCGATCCCCTTGTTCAAACCTTATCCTTCGATGGCGGAGTCTCCGTCGACAGAGGTCTGTCATAACGCACTGATAAGGACTTGGTGCAGACTTCCATCGGCTCTCTGAGTCTCGGGTGAATCAGATCGCCATGCTCGAGGACGAGTAGATGCATAAAAGCATCCCTCGCCTGCTCGCCTGCTCGCCTGCTCGTCTCCTCGTCCGTATCTTATCTTATCTGCCCGTACTCGAGTATCTATCGGTCGAAGCCCAGAGTACGGAGCACCGGGAGCTTGGCTCGACGCTTGGTTGATCACGCTGCCCGTGTGTTGTGTTCAGCTCCATATTTTCATGAGTAAGCAGACAAGCAAGCGGCCCAGGTTCATCTGAGGCGGGTAGGTCCACTGCTGGTCAACCAGGCGAGGTGATGAATAAAGTTTGTTGGAATTTCTCTCTCTCTCCTGTGCTATGTTTGACCGCCCCCTCATGCCTTTTATATGAAATTCGGAAATAGCCAGCCACGATGAGTCTCGGTCTCGATGTTGTCTACACGAGCATTCGTGGTTGCATAATCCTGCTACCATGGCTCCTCGAATTAATCCTCATGGACCTCATCATCTCTTTTCTCTTGCCCTTCAGCTATCACTTCCCCAATTGGGTCTACGATACCTCATCGTTCGTGGCTTTCACGAACTGGAACTGGATACAAGCTATTTTTGAAGTTTTCAATGGAGGCAAGATTACTATTTCTGGCGATGTTCTCCCAGAAGGGGAAACGGCTATTGTCATTGCGAACCACGTCAGTTGGACCGATTTCTACATGATTCAAGCACTTGCTATCAGAGCCGGCATGCTGGGGAGGTGTAGGTGGTTCGCTAAGATTGAACTGAGATGGGTGCCCCTACTTGGATGGGGCATTTGGGGGATGGGGATGCCAATGGTTAGTAGAAACTGGCTCAAGGACAAGAAAGAGTTGGATCGTGTTTTCGCCGGAGTGGTGGTGAAGGAATGGCCACAATGTAAGCTATGCAGCATACCACACAGACTCCGCTGGAGAGATATCCTACAGTAACAACGCTGACACATCCACTCAAAAGGGCTTATAAGCTTTAGTGAAGCAACGCGATTTACAAGCAAGAAATATGAAGAAACCAAAACATGGTGCAAAGAGAACAATCGACCCCTACCAAAACACCTCCTATACCCACGAACCAAAGGCTTCGTAACGACAGTTCAGCATCTGCGCAAAGCCAAACACGTCAAGGCCGTTTACGATATGACCATCGCATATTCCCATCATAACAAATGGCACGAAGCACCAAATATTTGGGAATCTCTGAGCTGCGGAGACTTGAGTGGAAAGCGAGGATACAAATTTCATGTTGAGGTGAAACGATTCCCACTCGATGAATTACCAGAAAGTGATGCAGGATTGGCAAAATGGTTAGAGACTAGATGGATAGAAAAAGGCGAATACTTGGAGGAGAAGAGAGAAGAGTGGTCAAGAGTTGGCAATGGACCAAAATCTATCGCGGCATAGTTGTCGCGGGAGATAGATCTCATGAATTTTTTAGATGGACTAGACTAGACGAGCGCACCTTTGACATCTTTTCTTTTGGATATTGAGATCACTCTAGCCCAAGAGATTCCTATCATTTTTGTATTCAACCCATTTTGTGGGATTTTGTCTAGAGAGAACAAAGAGATGTTTCCTATTCCTTTGTTCCAACAACCACAACACTTCGAGGAAATTTACCCTATCCCCAGCACGCAAAATACTCCGAATACAAAGAGAAATGCTCTAGAGTGTTTTGGACTAAAGTTACATTCCTTCTGCCTTTTAAGTATCCAAGAGCTATTTCTTATTGTGTTCCGAGATCGGTATAGAGGTTTTACAACAAAGATGCCATGCTCCGTTCTCAAGTCCCAAGACAATCCTATAGAGCCCAACGACCCAACGAGACCAAGATGTCTTTCCTGATTTCCATTTCCATCCAATCATACATCTTAACCTTCTCAACCATCTCCGCCATCTCCGCCATCTCCGCCATCGTTGATCACAACCTCACACAGCATACCAAGATAGCCGATCCAAGTCATCATATTCCCAACCACCCAACAACTCAAACCAACCAAGCATTCCTTCAAGTATTGAGAACGTACAAGATGCCAACAGGCGCTCTCTCAATATCCATGCCCGATTCTCCCATCCCTCCTTCCAGTACTACAAAACACTCAGCCACCCGCCCAACTTTCTTCCCTACGCTCGCTTGGTGGAAACGCTTCCTAAGACCACCCTTTACAAAGTATCATTCCTCAAACTCGGGTGGTCATTGGTATCGATTTGATGCTCAAGATGAAAATGGGAGAAGGACCTTGGAAGAAGGATTATTGGATGAACACGAAAGAGACGATTTCGATGGAGTGGTTGCGGGTGTTGGGGAGGGGGATGCATCCGGGTCGAGTTATTGGAAGAGGATCCGTGATGAGAGTACGAGGATGGAGAGGATCAGGTTGGCGGTCGAGGTTATGGGGGGTTTTGGCGTTGTTGTTGCTGTTGCTGGCTTGGTGCTTTTGATTTTTGGGGTGTGATTGGATGGATGGATGGATAGGGTTGGCTAGGTGGTGAGTGGAGTATTAACATAGACTTTGGGTTGAGTAGATACCGACCTCATGGAGGAGTGCTGCATCAGGAATTCGTACGAATAACTGGTAGTGAAAGGGGGTCGGAAGAGAGGGTCGGCCAGATCATAGATGACTTGTGAATGGACTCGGAAGATAATCCTGCATAGAATCCAGGGGGAAGCGCTTCGACAACTTAACACACAGCTTCACATACATGTCATTAGACTGGATTTGCGTGTACACGATTGATTTCTTCCTTTCAATTTACAATTATTATTGCAATGGACAAGCTGCATCTTGAGCTGGAATTTTACAGCTGGTATTTTCGATGGGGATGAAGAGGAAGAATTTTGTATGGTTCAAAACTGCCGTAAATGAATCTTGTGTTATATCCTTCCTCCCTCTCTGTGAAAGCTTACCATAACTGTAACTTTGAGATTGGTTCCGATTTCACAACGGATTTTTGATACGAAAGATTTTCGATATATGGCCGCTATTATTCAACGGGGTACGATGTTGCTCTTCATGGTAGAGATGACAGATGTACAGATAATCACCTCATATAGTTATCCGTTAAAGAGGTTATCCCGAAACGATCAATGATCACATGGAGCAAGAATCTTATTATCCTCCTCTTCATCCTGTGTATGGCTAATTGGCGAAGTTGATCTTGTACATCAAGGGCTATTGGGAGCCGTTGTATATACGGGCTTGATCAATATCTCGCGGAGTGGGCTGTATTGAGTTGCATGGTATGGATTTGAAAGCCTTAGAAGCGCAATCGATTTTGTTCTAGCAAGCCATCCTCCCCCCAAAACTAAACTCACATTAAGATTGCCACCCAGCTCACGTCTAATCTCAGCTCAGAACTGATGCCTTGTGACATTGCTCATGAGAAACAACAAGAGAAGCCCTCGAGTCCCAAATGCACGACCATGTACGTGTGTGTACTCTCCCCTCCCTCAATCACCCACAGCCATACTTTGTACCCTAAGCATAACCAGGCGTATCCCCAATCCCATCAATATCCACCCATTCAATGACCAATTTAACTTCCTTCCAATCGGCGGGCAATGCTTGAGTCCCATTAATGTATGCGCGAACGGGCGAGCCTTCCAGGAATGCATCGGGTTGGGCACCGCTGATGGAAGTCGACGGGGTCGTTTGAGTACAGAAGCGTGCTTGGTTATCTAGGTCTCTCGAGTAAGTACATAGACATCAAGTAGTTTACGAAGGTAAACATGGGCCCCCGCGCCCTCAAGAGACGAAAAAAGCACAAAAATAAGAGAGAAGGTCAGCTCAACATACCATTCCCGATAAAATCCGCATTGACCAATTTCAACAGACTCCCATACGGATACTCGCTCGTCGTATCCACGACCGCACTCCCATTCAAATCCTTCTTCCTCAAATCGCCCGATGGGTTCTCGGTGGAAAGAACCGTGTATCCCCAATCCCACACCGAAGCAAATTCATCGCCAAAATATCTCGCTTCGCCGGTATGAGGGATACCAGCCGAGGGATCGGAACAGCTTAGGAGACCGTCGGGCTGTGAGATTGTAAATGTACAGGCAAGTGTGCGATCGTTGGTTGTGGAACCCGTGGAGGAGATGTAGGGGGATGGTGGCGAGAGACCATAATATACGCGCATGATGTAGGTTAGGAGGGAGCAGCTGGATGGAAGGAGGGTTAAACGGAAGGGAGGAGAGGATTGGACGGATTCGGATGGG
>NGKF01000014.1:1147038-1159607 GCA_002162555.1 Monilinia aucupariae
GGCTGGGACGGGGCCATATCCGTAGTAGCCCGGAGGAGAGGGATGGTTTGTACCCGGGGTTGAGGATGGATTGGTCCCTGATGGAGATGGAGATGGAGATGGTTTGTCTAAGACACTCGAGGTTGCTGGTGAAGCGGGATCTCCGCCAGCAGTACTTGGTGAAGAAGAGCTGCCTCCAGATGTGCTAGGAAGTCCATCCGATGAACTCGTAGAAGAAGCTGGTCCTGTAGCCGACGAAGATACAAAAATGCTACTTAATGGATTATTCGGATCTCCGCCAGCAGTGCTTGGAAAAGATGGGCTGTCTGAGTTACTCGAGGTCGCTGGTAAGGAGGGGTCTCCACCAGTAGTACTTGGCAAAGATGGAGATTCTCCAGATGTGCTTGGTGAAGAAGAGCCGCCCCCTGGTAACGATGGCAAAGTAGAATCACCCCCAGATGTGCTAGGAGATCCATCTGATGAGATCAAAAAAGAAGTTGGTCCTGTGGCCGACGAAGGTACAGAAACGCTACTTAACGGATTACTTGGATCAACCCCAGTAGGTGTACTGGAAGGATAATATCCACCATAGCCATAACCATAGCTCGGGCCACCACCATTCCCATCCCCACCCCCTGGAGGAATTGTGATTGAAGGACTGGAACGATCCCCAGGGTGCGTGTTGGAAGCCGGGCTCCCGGGTGGATCTGCGAGGATCGAAGAGGCACCTGATGGAAATGAACCATTACTTGGAACAACTGGCGCTGTAGGACTTGATATACCGCCCGATGGAAATGAGCCGTCCATCGGTGCTGAAGAGCTTGGATCAATCGGTACTGTAAGGTTTGACGAATTACTTGATGGAAAAGAGCCATCACTTGGTACTGAAGAACTGGGATCCGTTTGTGTCGGTCCCGAGCTCCTCGGTGGATCTACACTAATATTGGTTGAAGATGCCGCCGAGCCAGGGTCGCTAGGTGCACTAGGTGCACTAGGTGGAGGGGGTAAAGATACAATGGGATCAGTCGGCGGGAATCCCGATGGATAACCATAATATGGCGGAGGGAATGAGTCTGGAACTGGGGGACCACAAGGGGATAAGGCTGTAGACAAACCAGAGGGGTTCCCCGTGAGGCTTATTTGCGTTGGTCCATTAGCCGTTACGGTGCCTGTAATGGCGGGTGAGGATAGAGCAGTACAGTTAGAAGCTTGGCTTCTTTGCACGTCTAGGTTGGAATCAGCTTTTTGTTCGCGCCAATTCTCATAAACTACAGTGTGGAAATTGAAGTGACGGAACGAACCAACAGCTATCTGATCTCCATCATCCCCACAGATCAATATAATACAATTGGCAGTTGCGCTTTGGATAACGTCTGCATTGTGTGGATCACATTGGCATGTGAGATTTGTAAGTGTGCAGGGGGTGAATGCGATTGCACTTTGAATACAACCTACGGCACAAATTTGAATGACAGAAGTTGCATTTGATGAATCGTTTGGAATTGAGGAGGCAACTGCAGATGGTGCCGCTGAACCCGCTGCTAATGAAGAAGTAGCGGAAGGAGGGGCAGAATCAATTGGAGAAGCTGTAGGGACAGATGATGGGACGACGAATGAAGGCTCTGAAGCGGGTGCCGCACTGGCACTTACAGAAACACTAGCAAGAGCAGAAGAACATTGAGCTGTAGCGTCATCAAGGACCTCTATATAGCATTAGAGCGAGGTTCTTAAGAGCTTCAGGATATAGAAGAGAAGGTAACTTACGGAGAGCCTCTTGCATTCCACAAGCACTAAGAACACAACTCGTGGCTTCTCCTTGGATTAGGCTAGCATTTTCAGGTTCACACTGGCATACTAAATCCAAGGCTCCACAGGTCGTCTCAGTAGTAACTGCCTGTTCGATACACGGAATAGCACATGAAGGGAGTGATAGTGCTGGGATGACTGAGATAAGGCTGTCGCGAGCAATGAATCGAGCGGGAAGTCTGAATGGGGATGTCACTTGAAGTTTTGATTTGGTAAGTTGTAGGTGAACTTACAGTGCAGTGTTGACGCAAAAGAGGAACAAAAACAAAGTAAAGAATGACTGGGCCATGTTGGCTTGTTGGGTGAGCTGAAGATAGTTGATGAGGAGAAGGAAAGAAAACAGGATGAAAGGTTTCTCATGCCCCCTAGTATCTAAACGGCAAGGGTACTCATATACTCCTCATGTCACTCCCATACACACATGGAGACACAGAGAGATATCAAATTGCAAGGTACAGATTTCCCCAATCGCACTCGACGACGAGGGATGTATTGCAACGGATTGATTGTAACCTCGTCATATATCCGTAGCGGTTGGTATGACCATGACATGAAAATACATGCAAAAAGAAGATTAATCTCCTACCCCGTACGCGGTTGCTGCTCAGCAGATCTTCGATACTGGACGGAGTAGACAGTGAGACTATCTCCATTGGCTCCTACGACATCTTGTGAATCCATAGTATCACGTGGTGATCTCCGATACATATGTTTCAAACACGATGTGTAATGGAACAAGAGGACAAAGTTCTGTCACCATGCACAGGTTGATATGCGATGAGACCAATATCATGCTCATACCTTCACCTTCGTACCAGCAGTAACAAACTCTAGTACGATCTGTTGAATTCAGAATCTTCTGTGGCCATCACATCCTGCTGCCACTCCAGGCCTTGCAATGCGGATTCGCCGTCTTCAATAACAGCCCCAAACCATTTGACGTCGGCGACTTTATTTCTTGCCCAACTTACCCACTCATATCTCAATTCTCGTTTGGCTTCAACAACTTGCATTCTGTGTAAATCTTCAAGTGCCAATTTCTTCCATTCGAACCTGTGAGCGAGATCTTGCAACTTGTATCTCGAATCAAGGTCCCATTCCTTGAAGCTTGCAATATTGGTTCCTGGTGCGAGGGCTTTACTAATTTGATCTTGTCCACAGAGTCAGATTTACCCTTCCAGAAAGCTTCAACCTTTTCTGTATGTTCCTTTTCAAGGGGGGTTTCTTCCTCTTGACGTTTGTTGTTTTCGTTTTGGAAAGTGGTTTCTTATTTAGACTTTTCTGTTTGATGCCACTCCTCTAATCGTTTCATTTCTAGTGAATTTTGAAGTTCGAGGTCAGAATCCGTTTGTCGTTGGTGGAGTACTTGGTACTCTGCGCGCGAACGAGTAGCAAGACGTAATTTCTGCGATGAGTGCAGGGTTACTAGCTCCTCTCCAATTGCCGTAAATATAAGGGCTATTTCTGCGACTCTTGTTTCCTCTAGGGAACGCCGATTATCTTCGTCTGCCCGAGTCAAGCTTTGATATCCTCCACCCAATCCCACGGCTTCCTCTTGTCCCAAGTCCTCAACCATTTGTACTGCAGTTCGCTCCTCCTCTGCCTCCCTCCTAACCATTTCTGCCTCCCGACTAGATTGCTTTATCTGCCGTTGTGCTTGACGGAAAATAACCATCTTGGCTTGTAGCGGGCAGTTCTTGTAAACTAACCTGAGTTTCGTTGATAACGATCTGCATGCCTGGTAACGGTTGTGACGGCAGGGTCTTGGGAAGTTCTATATCTTCTTGGGATTATGCCCCGGTTTACCTCGAACAACTATGTGAACATCCCGGTAGTTAGAAGATATTGTGATGAATATGAGCGATGTTACTCTTCCTGGCTGGAGCTGATGATAACCCAGGATTCACAGTATTTTGATGCTGAAATGAAGTCAGATGTGTCTACTCGAGTAGGAAGCAATCGATATGGGAACGGGTTCGGTACAATTATGAATGAATCATATATGGCAGTCCTTCATTATGTTGCCGCCCACTAATCAAAGAATGCTTCAAGAGGCATCTGGAGTGAATTTCGAATTGTATCTATAGAGACTAATACAGTACAGTCAACTGGTCCTGAAACCGTAGCTCATGAGTAATAGCAATGGAGGAGCGCCCCATCTAAGATGCAGGCAGGCATGTAACTTCAATTAAAGACTCATTGTAATACCATCTGCATGTCAATTACTGTGCAACGACCTTGAATTTGTGGTGAGGCTTTCCATGAGTAATGAATGACAAGGCGCAAGCATCTGCTTGTGCAGCTCGCAACAGAATAATATGACTGCCTACCGTAAAGCTGCCCAGCCTCCCCGATAAAACGTTTCGTTTTAAAAGAGAATTCTGGTAGAAGCGTGCGTTGAGCATACCGAATCCAGCTATATTTCCCAGGAGCAAACCTATGATCGATATGAAACTGAAACCATCGCTGGAATAAAGTCAAGGAGGCGATGAGGGCCAAATACAGAGTGTATGCACAGGTCACATCAGGTTTGAGCGTTTCCCTGAAACTTCTGTGCTGTATCAACATAATCGTAACGACGCAGACCTTTAAGGGAGGGACCTTTGAAAATATTGGAGCTTCAGTTGCTCTTTGATCATCAGCTTTATCAGTTTGAGTTGAGGCTACTACTCCCAGCTCCGAGAAACACACCTAACATGCAAGCAAATATCAGCTGGTAAACTCGAGGATAGATATGCAGGTGTGTTGCCAATTCCTGGTCTGTCCTATGCAGTATGGATAGTATCAATCCTGAACATGTTGGGGGCCTATAAAATCTGGACATCACAGCTAAGCAGATACCATCACTTTGACGACTGCGGAGATCAACTATGTTCACGTGCGCTAATCGTCTGATGGTATATATCTTCTTTGTAGCCGATTGTTGACCAAATCAATATTCTAAACGTGGAATGGCCTGCTCCTTGGAAACCCCTAATCATATCCAAATTCGATGCCGAAAATGTCGCCTAAGCCCAGGAAATCACGGTTTCCCCGCCGCCATCTTTCCAACATGCAAATCTGCCTTTCATCTTTCCGTCACAAGCAATGAAAAGTAAGAGGTATATTTCTTGAATCACTCCGCCCCAGCAATTGACTCTAATATTCTTCCAATCCTCTGACCTTTCAGCCGATACACCCCATCCTGAAAACCCACCTGAAATGTGTTTTAGTAGGTAAGACCAAAGATGTTCTCTGCGGTCCAATGCTTGTGTATCTATAAGCCAATATCCACGCTCGAAAGGAAGACAAGCCCGAGTCTGTGAAGTAGGATTGAACACTTTCTGTATACCGGGAATTGACTTCAATATTTCCAGTGAAGGCGTGATAAGTTTAGCTGGAGTAAGGTCGTCAGACGAAGTTGGAGGTTTAATCTGAGGAATTGTGCATGTCGCTATAGACTCCGGAGAAGGTGAACCTGATACCGAAGGGATAAAGGTTGGGATAGAAGCAACCTCCGGGGATTTGAAACAGGGTGTCTGAGATATAGCAAGAGACGCCGAAGATGTCTCAGCCGTAGTATCAGATATTACGAATTTTACCCTCTTGGGACTTTTGTCTATCGATGATGGAAATTCGACTCGCTGACGCTTGCTGTTTGCATGCCGAGGTAAAGCGCTAGATGCCTCCGGTATTTCGGGTGTACCAGATATCGGTCCGCTCTTTGAGGTTCTAGCCGGATTTATGTCTTCATTGGGAAACACTCCTGTGCCTTCCGTCTCCATATTCTGACTTGTACGAGGATTTGAACTATCCATGGACAGCCTAGAGGCTGGAAGATTATTAAACCTATCAGAGTTTATGGTGGTAGGGGCGGCTGTAGGGTGACTCGATATTGGAAGTGTAGTGACATCTCGATACCGCGTGTTGCGCTGCCGGGGAGGGGGGGAAATTGCCTTGTAACGTCTATACGATGGGGAAGAAGCATTTTGGAGGTTGATACCAGCCCCACCACCACGGGAACGAAAAACTGGCATTGCTTGTGGGACCTCGAGGTTCAAGCTACTCTCATCCGTGAACTGTGATACCCTATTTATATCAGGAGAGTCCTGTGTGCTCTGCCCTTGTTGTAGGTGATGCACCAAAATTCGAGTCGGAGATGAGAATTCAGGAAGGCTCCTATCATCATCTGAAATATAATCTTCGATTATATTTGATGTTTGTCTCTGAGCTGACAATGAACCTCTAAACCGACTCGGCCGCCGCATTTGATCTCTAGATTGCATCCCAAAGTCCGCTGCAGTCCGCGTTCGGAAGATTGGTGAATTTCGATTGTCTAAAACACTTCGAAAGGAGAGTTGAGGCGAATCCATTAGTTCAGATAATTCCTCCCTGGTGATCTCATTCTGGCATGCCCCGGGATTTGTCTCTGGATCTTGGGTTGGTGGGCAATACGATGCGTTTTCGTCGTATTCCTGCGTCGGATGTAGCAGTCCCTCCTGTGTCTGAACATCTAGTTCTTTCTCATTTTCTGTTATAACTCTCGGGTTGTCTTGTAACGGTAGATTTGTCGCAGGCTCGAAATCCAAATAAGCTCTTGCGAAAGCTCTGTATCGAGCATCATCTTGGCCTCGACTTGGTGCTGATGTGTGAACCAAGATCTCGACGTTTTCTCTTGTTGCGTGGGCCATGATTGTTGGAAGTTTGAATCTTGTTCATATTTTTGATGATAATAATGGATTTGGGTAAGAATAAGATAGTTCACCAGTCTGAAGTTATTGATGCTTGTTGATGTAGGTTGCTCTGGCAGACGCAGACCAAAAACCAAGATCAAGCTGTTCAAACTGTCCTCAGCCAAGACGAGGCTGAAATTATGACGAGGCTGAAATTATGACGAGGCTGAAATCTTATTCGACTCATGGCCACAACCTACAGCATACAACCTACTCCAGCCGATTCCCTTCTACTGTATGTGAATATCGATAAAATAGCTACCTTCAAACCCTGGTGGTCTTCCTTCACATGTGGCTACGAGTGTACGCGCGCGTTGTATGGCCACCAGCAATCAATGCTGAGATAAACTTGTTGGGCCAGCAATCCAAGTGATCCCTTGAGATCAGCAACTATTGCACGTTGCTCTCGGTCTTTGAGCAAGCCAGACTCTTCGCTGAAAAGGATGATACTTGTGAAGCGGAACATATCAGCCCATGTCATGAGGTCGTTGAGGTTCATAGGCTGCAAATTTGATCCAGGGATGGCGTCCAAGAGATTGATGCCGGACCTCGCAGGGCATGAGAACATCCTTCAGGGTCTGCAGGAAGTTATTACATGACCAATGCTGATCTACTAAAGGACGGCACCAGTGTGCCCAGCTTTGGATAAAATGGCTTGGTTCCATACACAACATAGCACAACATGCTTGGCAAGGTTGCACTTGAAGACAAGTTATGTTCTGGGGTGCAGCAAATCAAATCTCTCTTGTCGGTATAGAAAAGATAAGAATCTGTGGTTTCTGAACATATAGATGGGTAATTTTCATAGCGGTCTTCGTTCTCCAAACCATGGGAATTAAGCTCGAACTCGATTAACATGCAATCTCACCCATTCAACTAATCACCACCCGACGTGATATGCCTAGAGGCATAGTGTTCTGTAAGTGCATATGTCTTGTCCTTCATCTTACCCCCTATTGCCTGGGGGATAGATGAAACTTTCCATTGTTTCATGCTTCGGTGAACCTGGCTGCGAAGAAGATGACCTTCTGCAAGAAGGTCATTGCAGAAGGTCATTGATGAGCTACTTGATTGTCTATTTATTCCATCCCAAACTACGAGATCCAAACAGCAAATGTTACGTGTCGATCGGTGGCGTAATTTTAGATACTATTTAACTTGAGTTTTCAGCTTGCTACCAGCTATGCCAGCTGCGTCAAAGGAAAACGACTTTGGTCGAAATTGCCGTTGACAGGTTTCAAATTTCAGGCCGATTCCTTACGAAATCGGCCACCAGGAGTGTATGTCTAATTCGAATACTTTCGAGATGCTGGAGCAAGCACGTTTGATTCAACAACGCAAAATGCCTATCCGTGCGGACAGCCTCCGCTGTTTCCAGTATCAGAAAGACAAGTGCTATGATTGCAGACTTGCTATAATCCTTGTCATGTCGACAAGTTGGTTATGTGTCCTATTCAATAGTATGTCACTGATATAGATAGCTATACATGGACTCAAGATGGGTGAATATACGTAAATGTAATGCCGACAAATTAAAACAGAGATGGGCCTATGCACGATGCAGAATACGACGACGGAGAAACTAGAAGTTTCTGCGATACAGTGAGACTTATGGGCTGGAAAGATGCTGGTATATAATCAACACAAAGGCACGTTCTGGTGTTAGCATTGTGAATATTCTCACATAATACTTGTATATGACTCCTTTTCCCTATATTATATCCTCACGATCAAACCTCATTATCCAATACCAAATTCGGCTACAGTAAACGTTTGGGTTGAAGCCCAGGCATTCGGTATTATACTTACAGCTCGCTGAGTAGTAATGATGGATTCTTTTATTGAAAAGTTTCAACCAAGTTACTCCAATACCAAATTCATAAGCGTGAAGGTAGAGATTGTGAATGAAGGAGATGTCAAAAATCTATCTCAAGTAGTTCAAAAGCGAATGTCCTTTTGAACAATTCTTGTGTTCTGAAGGATGGGTTTATTGGAGAGACAGACCTTGGTACTCTGTGGAAAGAAATTGTGAGTCTCTTGTCCCAAGGATCTCAAAATGAATACTTTAGATAAAGGCAACAATTGATGTTTCGTAAATAATAGGAAACCAATCTTAAAGGTTTCTATCAAACGACCCATCACTATATTCAATCCTACCCTTCCTTTTACCATAAATCGGTACCATTCTCTATATCTCTTTGGGCTGTGCTGGTTTCGCCTCTCCAAATGGATGCGCTTATAATATCTTCAAGCTCGTTGAAGAGAGGCTATATGAACATCTTTGCCTCGATCAAGTGCGCATTTCTCGAAAGCAGCCGAAACTATAGGTGTAGGTGCTATTCCTGGCATTGTAGTCAAGATGCGCAAAGCGGGATATTCATGTCAGTTTGACGGGTATATTGGCGCTGTATTTGGTACAAGAGAGAGCGGATTATTTGAGAGGTGGAATGGTGACGGTTAATGGGGATGTCGAGGAGTGCGAAGAACACAAGGAAGAGATTCTGAAGGGAGGATGGTGCAAGACGAGTTGGCTTCCCGTTCTGCCATTGTGTGGTGGAAACGGGCTGAGTGGTGTTAGATCATACAAACACAGATGGGACCTTGGTAGATGTATGACCTCAATCATATCGGGCAGCATGGAGCTGGTACGAGTATGCTCAAGATGATCTTATTCCTGTATCAAGATTGATACTCTCAGAACTCGAAGTGGTGATAAGGTACGTAGGTTCGTTGCAGCGAGCAAGGATATCACATGCCGATTCCGAGTACCACCATGCCAGACCAAATGAATGACCATTCAAACCACGACGATGAGAATCCGTTTCTGAGTATGCCTTGTTTGAGATTCGAGCCGAGCTTCTTCACGAAACGAAAAGCCTCATCAGGTAACACAGAATCGTGTTATCCAACCCGTTGTGTTCCCATGCCCTGTTTATATGCAAGCGCCCACATTCACGAGAGTCCCGTGACGAGACCGGCCGCAAAGGGCGCAGTAATCAAACCAAACTTTACTTCCCTTCTCTTCATGGAATCATCTACAACTACCTATGAATATCCATCGAGCTCTACGCCGCCAGTTGGGGCCTCTGCCTTTTGAAGGTTTGATTACATCCTCAGCAGAAGCCCGTCACGATCAACTCCTCTCAAAGTACATGTCCTGTGATCAGATCCAATCAATCTTGACAGCCAAGCACTACCGGGCATTGCCGCCGCCACCACATGCTCCTCGAGGTCCTCCAGAATACTCTGGGAGATCACCCCTTCTTTCTAAACATCCCGAAGGCTATCGATCAGGTTCGAAAGAAGGGAAGAATGAAAAAGCTGGGACTTTCTTGACAATATGTCTCGCCATCATTGCGACCTTATTGATCGGTGGGATTGATCTGTATCTTGAGTTTTATCTTGTCTTCAATTCCCTCTCAACCTAACGCCGAACCGGAGATTAAAGTCGTGAACTTCAAGGTTGGAGTCATGGGCGCTGGGCCAGGAGGCATTGCTGCGGCGCGAGGTGTTCGGAATGAAGTTCTTGCCCATGCGGCTGAATGCTGTGAGCAGCACGTGGAACTTCATCTTCAGATTATCATTCACGACGAGAAGAGTAGAACTGGAGAAAGGATGGCTTTCGATGGTGTGAGTCTCCTGGCAATTGAAGTGGAGGATGTCGCTGGAGAGCTTTTGGGGGTGAAACGTACTACTAAAAAGACTATTGCTACAGACTTTTCACGGAGGTAGAATTAATGGTAAAGGAACCGGTTACAATATATTATGACAATACCCAAGTCATACGTTTGGTTATTGAAGAAAACGAGCGTATTACTACGAAGTTACGATACGTTGAGATTCAAAACATATGGCTTCGTTAGGAATATACGAAACGCACTTTTAGTCTTGTACTTGGCTATTAAGGATATGCCCGCCGACGGATTGACGAAGAATTTGCATCGACAAGCATTTGAGAAGTTTATATCTATGATTAACCCTCAAGACACTATATCACGCATTATTGGATTTGTATGGTATACTTGTACAATACTTATATTACTCTAAATCAAATACTCAACAACATCCACTTTTTCTACTTTTTGGCACGCTGTTTGGCCCTTCGCCTAATACCAATGGCTTGGGCCAAGTCCAACGCCTTTTGATCACTATCCTCCTCACTACTATCGAGGTTGATAGGGGCGCTTACAGCGTAACCGGCTACGGCGCTCGCGCCCGGATTTTTCTCAACTTCTTCTCCAACCTTTGCTTCCTTTGCCAAACCCTTCTCGTAGTAGGATAGCATCATCCTCAGCGTCGTCCGGAACGACTTGAGCTCCTAATTTTCATCTGTTAACATCTTATTTCAAGATGAGGGTTAAGTATTATAACTTACCGATTCTGTTTTCCCGTCGGCTTTAGCTTTCAAAAAGTCGATCGCCACCGCGTGCAAGTAGCTAGGGAGCCTAGTACATGAATGACTATGGCACCCATAGCACCTCGCACCGGTCGAGTTAGCATTGCGATAGCATACCCCATCGCTTTGCCCCGCGATCAACGACTTTACACACTGAACGCAAGGCGTCGCATTCTTTCTACCCCTCATTCTTTCTTTTCTACGACGCGTAATCGTCGTTTTTCCACCTTTTGTAACAGGATCAACCACAATCCTCCTTCTCTTAGTAGCACTACGAATGCTACGACGAGTACTCGAACTAGCAACACCTCCAGCCTCACTCCAACTCGAATCATCCTCTTGGGGTTGACGACCCTGGTAGTTATCACCAAAAGGGTCATTAAGGCCGCCTACACCCATATCCTCTTCAACAATCGACTCCCCAGATCTAACAGGACGCTAGCATATATTAGTTATATACAAGTCTCACAGCACGAAAAGAAAACTCACTTCACGCTTGCGCGAGCTGTACCTCTCGGAACTTGAAGGATTGGCCGGAGGAGGGGCGAAACGGAAGGGCACAACGACTTGGAGGATGGATCGTGATACGGGTGGTGTTTCCTGGCGGGGTACCGGGCCGCTAGAAAGCGGCGTTCGAGGAGTACGTCGAGGGCGAAGGTTATGTATAGCCCTCCTCTCAGCTTCAACTGATGATGCTAGTGGTTCTGTTGATGGTGAGCTCGAAAGAGCCTCTTCCTCTCCTATTAAAGAAATAGGACGATGCAGATCCATATAATTTAGATCTGTAAAAGAAGATTTTGTTTCCTTTTGAGGGGGAGTCCTTATATACCCTTTTGCACCCTCAAAAGGCTCGGATAGGATTCGATCGTACCAGTCTAAGCGCACGGAGCGCGGGGAAGCGGATCGACGGCAAGCCGCAGGATTAAAACAAGCACGACTTTTGTCGTCCAAGTACTTTAGGTGGAAGAGGGTTTGGGCATAAACAGCGAGGTTGTGTGGGGCGGCCATGTTTGTATATGATGTTGTGGGTATACAGGTTTAGGTTCAAGGCGAGAATAACTACGCTTTATAAATCCACATTGTATAGGGTTAGGGTTGGAATGCCTTTGGGTACAAGTGGAGGGTGGGCCATAGGTATGGTATTCATATGTATTGCATGGCTCGAAAGTATGTCAACCATGCTATGTACAGGTCTCTTATGTTGCTTCCCATGCACCAGCACGCGCTAGCGCTGCCCTATGATTATGTCATCCATATCCCGACAGTAGCACATTTACCCATTCAATCAGCACCCTTGATGTAACGCGTGGGCCAGTTTGAATGATTCCCATTTGCCAGAGATACAAACCGACCAAGCAAAACAACACCGGGAATGTGAATCATGTGATAGGGTCACGTGACCAGACGGGAATGCCAGATTGGTGAAGGAGATCAACATAAAGAGTTTCTCATGTATCATACATGTACATTATACTACATACAACAAGACTACCGCTAAAATGAGGGTGCACTAAGCTTAATAATATAAAACCCCTTTATAAATATGTTATTAATATAAAATGAAATATAATATAATATTAAAGTAAAGTGAAATATTATATTAAAGTAAAAAATTGGAAAAACATATTTTATATCTTTTGTAAAACTTAATTTTTTAGTAATATATTAAATTTAAA
>NGKF01000014.1:1159848-1174602 GCA_002162555.1 Monilinia aucupariae
ATAATACTTATAATACTTATAATACTTATAATACTTATAATACTTATAATACTTATAATACTTATTATATTTATAATATTAATAATAATAATAATAATAATAATAATAATAATAATAATAATAAAACTATCGTTAGAAAGAGAATATAGTATATTATAAATTTATATTAAAAGATTTATTTATTTATTTATTTATTATATTTAACGTTTATGTAAACTAACTAAGCTTTTAACCTTTCGAAGGGTATTAAAGACGGGTGATACACTAATGGGTTGTAGATTTAGGAGCTCACCATTTAAGTACATATTGTACGATATTGCTAGATTGAAGTACTAAAACTATTTCTTCCTAGCGATCTTTCACAACTCTAACTCTATTAAGCAACTTCCTTCCGTTATTTAAAAAAATGTTCTGTATTGAAGAGGTTAGCCTTTACTTATTATATTTAAAAAGAATAAATATTAGGTTGTATAGTAATCATATTAATAAAAAACGCTAAAAAAGCAATTGTTATGTTAGATTGTAACTTTTATATTGTTGTATAAAGTATTGTATTGTACTTTATAAATCGCACTTCAAATTAAATTTCGAAGTAAAGCAAAGAATAAAAAGAAAGGAAAGGAAGTAAAAAAAAAGTTAAATAAAACGTTGTGTTGGATACTATCCGGGGTATTGTTAAGTTTTTGATTATAAAACGTAAAATATTATATTATTGCAACAAAACATTCGAACTTTTTTGGAAAAGCAAAAAGTTATTGTATATAATCATACTCTTTTTAAACGATTATTGATAAATAAACAAGTTTAAATAGCTACAAATAGAACTTTTTAATAAAGATTTTGTAAAAGATAAAATATTTAAAAGTTTTAGTTTTATTGTATAAACAATGAATCTCTACATTTTTGTATTTGAAACGTTTGTAATAAGCTTCAAAGTTGTTGTGTTTAAATCGCAGTATTAATAACTTATATAATATTAATTTAGCAAATCTAAGTTTTGTAAGCTTTTTAAATATATAATCCAATTATTATTTGCAATATCTTTTTGTTAGTGTAAACTCGTTTTTGCTTTACTATTCGTTCGTTGCATTGCGGATTAAATTTTGTATTATCGAATCTATCCCGTTGATCGTTGATTATGCGATGAACCCTAGGTTTACTATATTGCTTTTCGCGTTTGTGTTTGTTAGCCTATTCGTTGCTTTATTGCTGGTAATCCTTTAATGCCCGGGGGATTATTGTATTTTAATCGCGTACTAATCGATAAGTTTATAGTTTTCTAGGAATGCTTATTGTAAGGTGTTCGAAGTATTCGCGCGTTTGCATTATATTATTGAAATGTTATCGATACAAAGCCATTTTTGTATATCCATAGTAATTGGTAGCATTAACGCTTTTTGTAGCTTTTTCAAAACGCTTATCGCTTCTATATCGAAGATATGCGAGAATGTATTAATTGCACTTTTGCTAATAATAACGAGATCTTGTTTTTAATAAATCGCGTAATCGTAATCTATATGTTTGCCTGCGTTATTGTATAACTCGGATCTATTGGAGAAGATAGTAATTATATTAAAGGGTAAAGCGTTTTACCAATCAATAAAGCTTTTCGTTATCGTTTCTTTATTTATCCTTTTCGTAAAGTTCGTTCTATATCTAGGGGTATAATGCGGAAAAGAAAGGATTAAACAAAGCGCTTTTGAAAATAACCAATCCGCTGTTCGTAGCCTTATACCATATTGCATACAATACCTTGATACAATTAAGCGTATAGTAAACGGATAATATATATCTAATTTTTTAAATCGAAAAGCTATATTAATATAAATATATTCTAAAACTACTTTGCAAAACGAAAAGCCTGTATCGCATAAACCAGCTATTATAAGCGTAATCCTTCAGATTGGTAATACATTCTTTATTGCTATATTAATCATTTTGTTCGTTTTTGCTATACGTAACCCTATACAGATATTTATTGTAGTACCTCGTAAATAGCCGCTACTCGCGCTTAATCTTGTTTATTCCGAATACCAAACCTCTACCCCGTATAGTAACAAAGATAAAACATATATAATAATGGCTTTTTGTAGGGAGGCTATAAGAGGCCTATATTACATATTAACAAAATGTTTAATATATAACACTATTTTTTGTACTTTTTCCATTTGTTTTATAATATATCTTTTAAACATAAGCTTGCGATTAAGCTATACTTCTAGTCATCTTAACGCTAATTGCTTTGTATCGTTCGATACGTTTATTGTAAACCGTATAGTTAGTATAGAGAAAATAACAACTTTCGGGGCATATGCGTAATGCTTACAAATAAAATATATCATCTCCAATTTTTCTAATGCAAAAGCAACTTTATTAGTTTGTCCCTACGCTTCGATTTTTTGTATATTTTATACAATCGTTATAATATTCTTTTCTAATATATTGTTCACTTTGTAAAACGCAATATCGTTTGTGTACCCAAAGCGAAAAACTTGATCCTAATTCAAAAGTTTCGCCAAATAAAGCATATAAAGCATTGAAAATAAAAATAAACTTTAAAGAATGCTGCATTGTATCCACAATTCGTTTGTATACGCGTCCTTTAGCTTAATCATTACTTTGCGATTTTATAAAAACAATCGAACCATTTTCAAAAGAGTTATAAACCAATTTTAATCCTGCATTCTTTTTAGTAATCGCTAGGGTAACAATACGTTGAATACATTTTGAACGTTTATTGTAACCAATATAATCTTCTGTTTCCTAGCAAAAGCGTATTCCATATTGTGTACAAATACTGTGATTAGATTTATAACCGATCGTTTAAACAACGCTTTGCAATATTAAAGGCTTAGTATACCGTATATTAACGATGTTTATACTATCCGTTTCGCAATGGTTTGTTCTAAATCTTTGTTTATATAGAATAATAGGGTTATTAAACACCAAAAGTATACAAAGCTTTTATTTTTTTTATTAACTTTAAATAGTATTATTATTTCGGTTAATCGTCAAACTTTGGAAAAGTAACTTCTTTTGAAACAATATTCGAAAAGATTATATAAATATTCTTTAACGCTATCCCAATAAGCTTTCAAAAGTTTAATTGTAATCCTATTAACTTTTGGCGAAGTATTTAAAACCCCGATAATGTTCCGTTCCATCTCCTTAAGGAATACGATAGTATTTCAAAAGAAAATAGAAATATAACTTTCTAATATCGAATCCATTTTTAGATTATTAATATTATTGTATCTATACAATACTTTGTCCAATAAAGCTTATGCTTTCTCCTTTATGCTTTCGATCGATTGATCGTTAATTATAAACAACAAGATCTTAAAGAAAAAAGCCGCTTTGTATCAATCTATTATTTTATATAAATCTATATTATTCAACGCATTATTAGTTACTCTTCTTTAATATTTTCTTTTCGCTTTATGCGTTGCAGTAAACATTTGTTTCTTATCCTTAAAAGTTTTATTAAAGCGT
The DNA here is from genome assembly GCA_002162555.1 of Monilinia aucupariae. Taxonomy (NCBI): domain Eukaryota; kingdom Fungi; phylum Ascomycota; class Leotiomycetes; order Helotiales; family Sclerotiniaceae; genus Monilinia; species Monilinia aucupariae. The sequence goes on from NGKF01000014.1 coordinate 1,163,341, forward strand.
TTGTATAAACTATATACCGTTGCATTTTTGTTAATCCATCAAGGCATTGATTATACTCAATCGTTCGCCAAGCGCTCTACAATCCGTATCGATCGTTGAAATAGGTTAATAAACCATTTTGCGATTGTTTTCAGTTTGGTATTTGTAGCGATACTTTCGATTTTCGGCAGCCAATATACTTTGCTTTCTATCAAACTAATAAACGTATATAAACCGCTTTCGATGATTCTATATTCAATGCGTTTGCTAAATACTATACTTTGTTCTAGGATAATAATAATTTGCGTATAATAGTTCAATCCGCAATCTATATCCCGATATATTATTATTTTTGCGAAAAATATATTAAAGAAAATAAAATCAATTATATGCCCTATGCAATAAATAAGTATATCTATTTCGCCAATAAAATCTATATTAGTATTTTGTAACCAATTAGTAAACAAGGTTTTTTGAGTAATCGATAATACCTTTAATTCGTAAATATTATGTTTCGTATTGAAATCTTTTTCGATTAGCATACAAAGCGCTGGGGTAATGCTTGTTGTGTAATATATTATTACTATAGTATTAGGTTTACGGTAGATATTAACTATATAGTAGCCGTTTACTTCAAACTATACTACATCTTTACAACGTTCCCCACATTGTTGTTACGTTTATATCGCAACTTTTCACTATATATATAATATAATCCTTAATTGTTTAACTTTCCTTTTGATTACCTCCTCCGATTTCTACAAATCGTAAAAGGCGTAGCATTTGTATACCAAATGATTCTATATTTTAATGCTTAGTAAATTTCAAGGTTCTTAAATATAGATTATATTCGCTTTGCTTTCGTAAACAAGCTAAAACAAAACATTATATGCTTTTGCTCCTTTTTCTATATTTGCCCATACTACTATTATATATAAAATCGAACTATCCTCGTAATTTTCGTTGTTATACCAATCCGAGCTTTTATTTATTAAAAGGATCAATAGCTTTAATTAATTATATAATCATCGCGGCATCGTTGTTATCGATATTTATCGCATTCTTAACGCAAGCTTTGCGTATGTTGTTCTGTAACAAAAGTTTCAGGTTCATTTGATTTAGGGTTGCTTTAAAACGTTTCGATGCTTTATTTTGTGATGTTGTTGTATCTGTTGCACGTTTAGCGTTGTCGTTTGCTTCCCTCGGAGTCGCTGGTATCTGGTAATAAATACTGAATCTTTTATTATTATATACAATAAGCATAGATTATATATTGATTAAATCATTCCGAGGGCATTAGTATAATATTTGTAATAAATACTAAACTAATGATTTCCAGCTTCCGGAATATTATAAAAAGATTGTACTATTCGAAGTAGGAATCTTTTCGATATATCCAATTCGATTAATAATCGAATATAAAACTTACAAACCAAATCCGAAATTGATTATATATATGCTTATGTAATATCCTGGATAAACATTTTAATATCCTTGTTCTAAACATGAAAAATGGCTATAGTATTAAAAATAATTCGTTAACTAATTTGTTGAATAATAAGTAATTAGATTAATACTATATTCTTGTTCTGGTTTTTGAAAATTTGAACAACCAATTATAATTTGTAAAAAGCTTAATTAATACCTTTATTTTTCATTTCATTAACGAATTTGGAATTGAAAACTTTTATTCTGAATAAAATAAAATCAAAGCGAACCAATTCGAATACGCTATTTTCTATTAATTCATTAATCTTCTTTCGTTATGATTTGGTGAAAGAAATTGAACTATATGTTAAAAAGAATAATTTATTTATAATATAGTTTTCCAATATCGAAAATAATATTGCGTTAGTAATACTCCGGATTTGTTTTATTAATAGAATTACTATTTATAGTTCTATACAATAAAATAGTTTAATTATTATGGATTTAAACTATTTGAGTCCGTTAAATATCTTGATTGTGTATATTTCGTTTTTAATCGAAATAAGTTTGTACGATTCAATCCATTTACTAGTATTATAATGACTTTCTTTCTATACTAATATATTGAAGTTTAGTAAAAGATCGTATACCGGAATAATATTAAATCTATTTCGTATTTTCAAAGCTTCGAAAACTTATTATTAAGCATATATTTTTGTAATTTCTGTTATTACCTTTTTAAATGTTAATAATTGTTATACAATAGTAAATGTTAAATCGAAGTTGGTTATTCTTGGATATATGCCGAACATTAAAAGTGTAAGTATTAATCTATCGAGTTTTACAATATCGTTGATTGTTTTTATAGCTATTTGTAATTTTATATTCTTTATAAAACTAAATCTTTGTATTTCCGCATATATAATATTATAAGCTTATTAAAGTAAAAAATAGTATTGTTTAACTATTCCGATTAACCAATATACTTCGATCGGAATTGCTTTTATAGTAATGGTTAATGTTGCTATATTGCTAGTAAATTCTTTGCTAATAAAATTGCTATTAATATCGTGGACAATTTGATTTGGAGGTCCTATATATATATTTATTTAGTATTGTTTCAATCTGTTCTATATATATTTCGAAATCATTTCGGTTATTTATTGTACTACTTGAAATTGTATTGCTTTATCGATAATATAAAGAATCGGTTTCGAATTAATATATATAACATTAACAATAATGGATTAATTAAATCGAACGTTGTTACAAAGATTGAATTTGAATTTACCAAATAATTTTCTATATTTCTAACAATATTCATAGAATTTTGTTAACTTATTAATGTTTTTTTGTAAAATATTATTATATTTTGTTCGTTATAATATTTGATGGAATTTGTATATTGCAAAATGGTCGAATCTTCGATAAAATCTTCGGAGTTTAGTTTTTGTAAAATAGTATTCACCAATATCGATCGATTTTTAAATGAATTATCGAACATTGATATACTATAACAATATAAAGTGTTTATACTTCTTAACTATTGGAAAGTTTCCTATTGGTAATATAAATGTATTAGTGACATTGTTGTAATACGCTTTAAATCGATTTATATCGATAATTAAAAATAAAAAAAATGTTTTGGAATAAAGAATATAAAATTGTATATCTTCTATTAGCAATTCGATTTTGATGGATTCAATAGAATTTACTGTATCTATTTCGAAAACAACTTTTGCAATTCTTATTGTCGTTTTATTGAATAGGATATTGTTGACGAATGATTTGAATGTTTAGTATTAATCATATCCGACCGTAGATCATTATACAATGCTTATATTAATTACTATACCCTGGAACTTTGTATTATTATATTTATATAATAGTTTCTATTTTATTATTTTTAGCCTTATAATTGTATATACTGCGGATTTGTTGAACAGGTTTATTGCAATCTTTTCGTTATCGATAAAACCAAAAAAGCTAGTTCAGATTTGCATATTTTCTTTATATTCTTTTTCTTCTTTAACAATATATTATTCCATATCCGGGTATCGTTTTGAAAGAAATGCGTTTTATTCTTCAATATCCGTATTCTTATAATGGTTATTGAAGCATTCTTTCTCTTTTTCAAAAATAAACGTTTTGTATGTTTAGTTAAATATAATATCCAATCTTTTGAATTTCTTTCGATATTTTTAGCGAACCCATTCCCTTTTTTTTTTTGTATATCTATTAGATTAATATCTTATTTTTTTGCAGACATAGTACGATTTGTTCTTTTATTATAATTTAAAAAATATTTTCGCGAATGTTTTTGCAAGGTAACAGTTAGGTCTATATAATAGATTATTGTTCTTTAAACCATAATATTTGCGATTAGTATAAAATTGTTTTTGGGGTTAAAGTTTACTATCTTATATATTGATTATAGCTTGAATACTTTCTTAAAATGCTATAGGGTTAATACTGGGGATATAAAGTATATTTTGATATACTTCGATGTTTTGGCAAGCAATGACAATTTTGATAATGAAGTATTTATCATTTTGTAGTAATAATGATAAACTTTTGAATAATACTTTTAAATCTTTCATTATATTCTAAAAGTTTTCTAATATAGAAAGATTTAAATGTTTATTGATATATTAACAAAATCGAATAGTTTCTTATTGGTTGATAATACGTTATTGATGTTGAGATTCTTTGAAGTTTCGTTTTATTATCTTTTAAAGTTTTATTATTGTTTTATATTCTTTAATTTTGATATTATTGTAATAAAAATCCTTAGTATTGTTTATTAGTATAAAGTTAAATGCTTTATTGAAGTATAAATCCGGAATACTATTCTTAAAACATTTATAAATAAAAATGCAATACTTATAATTAAAAATGTTATTTCCATCGGAATATTTCTTTTTTTTATTGTAGGTTTTCTTCAATTATGTTATTTCCTATTTATAATCCTTTTTGCGCGATTTTTCCATTTCGGAATTCGTTTTTTCTTTTTCGATCTTTTATTTATATTATTTTCGAAACTTTATAAGCTTTTTTAATGATTGTTTCGATAATTCAAGAGTATTTGAATCGGAGTTGGAAAAAGACGAATCAAAGCTATCGAGATTATCAAGGATTATTATTCTTCTTCAACTTTTGCCATATAGTAATTATCTTTATTGTTTTCGTAATATCGATAGTAGTTTTGAAAATAGTTTGTTATCTTTGTTATAATTATCGAAATCAATATTAAGGTCAAAATTGATATTATTTATATAATTCTAATTGTTTGCGGGAATATATTAATTATTGTTATTGATTAATAAATCGATAGGATTTTCGATATATAATCTTTGCATTAATATAATTAACGGACGGATAGGTATAAATGGTTTATAGATCGATACAAGTTTATTGATCAATAATATTTTCGGGTATATTAGTATTGATATAGATCAAAAAGCTTTTGAAAGCGATAGAATTGGCGTTTGCTTCTTTTTCGATTACTATTCTTTTTTCGATTTTGTTTTCTTTATTGTAATAATTCGTTTTATTGCTTCGTTTTGAATCATTATATTAAACAAATCGTTAAGGAGTTTGGATTTAAATTTTACGCTGTTATTGTAACACCAAATAATATCATTATTCGTTCATTTGTAGTATTATACTGTTTGAATTGTTGTAAACATCACTATTTATATTTTTATTTTTTCGTTTTCGCATTAATCAATCTATACATTATATTTGTTTAATTCCTTTTATAAACAATAAAAAAGGTTTGTACTTACAATTGCGAATTGATAAACAATGTATTTTACGAACAATGCTTAAAAATCGTAAAATATATCGTTGTTTACAAAGTTTTCTTATTGTTAATAATAGTAAAGTTTGTACTTAATGAACTTACAAATCTTAACTAATAATAATTCATTTGATACAATTCCTTCCTTATAAAATTTGTACTATTTTTTATATTGTTGATCATCAATTTCGCTATATATCGTTAATTCCTTTTTTCTATACGGATACAAATCTTTATTTCGATTTAGGTTTATATAAAAAGTATTATTGTAGAATGGGATCGACAATATCTCTATTTTGTTAATAACGTCGATATAGGTATAAAGGAAAACGTTGATATAAATATATAAAAGAATGAAAATGTAAATAAGTTTAATTTGCAATTAAATTAACAAAGAAATTGTAAGGTAAATACAAAGTACAAAATAGATATAAAGCGGTTATTGATAATGATTTTCGATTTCAAGTTTTAAAATCAATAATCAATCATTTCGAGTAAATCTTGGTTTATAAATAGAGTTGATAATGTTGAATTAGAATATATTATCAAAAATGAAATGCGATTGTAGGTTATATGTAAATGTTGTGTTAAAGTTTATATTTTCGAATTTGGATATTAGGTAAAGTTATAATAAAGCTAAATGGTTTATATATTAAAGATATTGTATTAATATTGTTGTACTAATATGCTGTAGTAGAATATAAAATAAAAAAGTATAGAATAAAAAGTATAAAATAAAGAATTATATGATTTTGTTTAGCTTAAATTAATATCGTAAGAGTTGTTGAAAACGCGATGCTTTAATCGTTGAATCTTAAAGGTATAAATGATACTATCGTAGTTAACGCGTAGAAATCGAGTAATTTATCGAGTACACAATATAATCGATCGGTGGATTGTAATTCTTATATTTATATATACAAGGGCAATTGCTAACGCAAAAGAGCTTATGCCTTTTCAAAGTTGATCTTTCGAGTTCGAAATTCTCGTTCTTTAATTTGTGAATTCACATTAATTAGTATTGAAATAATTAGGGTTTTGGGAAGGGTTAACTCTGGTTACGAATACGTGGATGGAGATGGTTTTCATTAACTTAAATTCAATAGGTAAAAACAACTCAAAAGTTGTAAAACTATGGTACAGGTAAATCTATTTATGTTCCTCCCTTTCACTAATGCCGATGCACTAATGGCACGGTCCCATGATCACGTGACCTTCGATCATATGATCCCAGTTACCTATCTCCTATGTCCGATCATCGGTGGTCACGTGACCTGCGGTCACATGATCCCCGATCACATGATCCATATTCCGACAATATCAAGCTTGGTTGATATTTCGATGCTTCTAGCACCGATAGATCGAAAGCGGTTAATATGCTTATGCATTTTTGCGTATATATGTTTTAGTGTGTTTGGGCATTTTAGTATACGTATACTTTTTAAAGTACTTGTACATTTACTATCGGAAGATCCAAGTAATATGTAAAAGCATAATGTTTAGTAAATATATGCTTTTTATATGCTTTACATTTTCAACGTAATATACTCTCTAGATTATATATTGTATATATGATTTGTTTACAAAGCAAACAAAATAAATAAATCTACAACTATACGCTATTCGCGTAATCCTTTGTTCATATAAACAAATAAATAAAAACTAGTTTAATGATGTATATGCAATTTCCCTACAAATAATTGTATAAATGAGTAATTCTATATGATTTTATGAATGCTTGAATCGCTAATCCTATAAGCAATAACGATCATGGTTAAGAGCATTTATTGTATTTATTTATTTATTTATTTATTATGTTTAACGTCTATGTAAGCTAGCTAAGCTTTTGACCTCCCGAAGGGTATTAGAGACGGGTGATACACTAATGGATTGTGAACTCAAAAGCTTATCACTTAGATATGTATCGTATAACATTGCTAAATTGAAATATTAAGGCCGTTTCTTTCCGGCAGTTTTTTATAACTCTAGTTTTGTTGAGCAACCTTTTTTTGTTGTTTAAAAAAGTGTTCTATATTAAAAGGGTTAGTCTTTACTTATTATATTTAAAAAGAATAAATATCGAGCCGTATAGCAATCGTATTGGTAGAGAACATTAAAAAAGCAATTATTACATTAGATTGTAATCTTTATATTGTTGTATAAAATATTATATTGCGCTTTATAGGTCGCGCTTCAAATTAAGCTCCGAAATAAAGCAAAGGATAAAGAAAAAGGAAAAAAGATAAAGAAAAAGTTGAATAAAGCGTTGCATTAAGTATTATCCGGAATGCTGTTAAGCTTTCGATTACAAAACGTGAAATATTATATTATTGCAATAAAACATTTAAACTTTTTTAAAAGAACGAAAAGTTGTTATATATAATCGTACTCTTTTTGAGCGATCGCTAATAAACGAACGGGTTTGAACAATTACAAATAAAATCTTTTAATAGAGATTTTACAAAAAACGAAATGCTTAAAGGTTTTAGCTTTATTGTATAAACAATAAGTTTCTGCGTTTTTGTATTTAAAACGCTTATAATAAACTTTAAAATCGCTATACTTAAATCGCAACACTAATAGTTTATATAATATTGATTTAGCAAATCTAAGCTTTGTAAACTCTTTAAATATATAATTCAATTGTTATTTGCAATATCTTTTTGTTAATGTAAACTCGTTTTTGCTTTATCAATCGTTTATTGCATTACGGATTAAGCTTTATACTATCGAACTTATTTTGTTGATCGTTGATTATACAATGAGCCCTGGATTTATTATATCGCTTTTCGCGTTTGTGTTTACTAATTTATCTATTGCTTTGTTGCTGATAATCCTTTAATGCCTGAAGGATTATTATATCTTAATTGTATATTAATTAATAAATTTATAGCTTTCTAAGAACGCTTATTGTAAAGTATTCGAAACATTTATATATTTGCATTATATTATTAAAGTGCTATCGATATAAAGCCATCTTTATATATCTATAGTAGTTAATAATATTAACGTTTTTTGTAACCCTTTTAAAGCGTTTATTGTTTCTACATTGAAGATATACAAAAATGTATTAATCGCGCTTTTACCAATAATAACAAAATCTTATTTTTGGTAGATTGTATAACTATAGCCTATATACTTGCTTGGATTATTATACAACTCGGATCTATCGAAGAAGATAATAATTGTATTAAAAAGTAAAGCGTTCTACTAATTAATAAAGCTTTTCGCTATCGTTTTTTTATCTATCCTTTCTATAAAATCCGTTCTACACCCGAAAATATAATACAAAAAAAAAAGAATTGAATAAAGCGCCTTTAAAAGTAATCGGTCCGCTATTCATAGCCTTATACCGCATTGTATACGATACCCTAATACAACTAAGCGTATAGTAAACAAATAATATACATTTAATCTTTTAAATCGAAAAGTTATATTAATACGGATATATTCTAAAACTATTTTGCAAAACAGAAAGCTTGTATTGCGTAGATCAATCATTATAAACATAATCCTTTAAATTAGTAATATACTTTTTATTGCTATATTGATCATTTTGTTCGCTTTTGTTATACGTAACCCTATATAGATATTTATTATAATGCTTTGTAAATAGCCGTTATTTACGCTCAATCTCGTTTGTTTTGAGTATTACGCTTTTGCTTCATATAATAACGAAAACAAAACGCATATAATAATGGTTTTTTGTAGAGAAACTGTAGGGGGTCTATATTGCGTATTAGCAAAATGCTTGATATACAACGCTATTTTCCGCGCTTTTTCCATTCGTTCCGCAATATACCTTTTGAATATAAACTTGCGATCGAGCTATACTTTTAACTATCTCAACGCCGATTGCTTTATATCGTTTAATATACTTATTATAAGTTATATAGTTAATATAAAAGAAATAATAATTTTCAGAGCATATATATAACGTTTACAAATAAAATATATCATCTTCAACTTTTTTAATGCAAAAGCGATTTTATTAGCTTGTCTCTATGCTTCAATCTTTTGCATATCTTATGCAATTGCTATAATATTTTCTTTCAATATATTGCTTATTTTATAAAGCGTAATATTGTTCGTATACTCGAAGCGAAAAACCTAGTTCTAGTTTAGGAGTTCCGTTAAATAAAGCATATAAAGCATTAGAAATAAAGGTAAACTTTAAAGAGTATTGTATTAAATTCGCGATTTGTTTATATATATATTCTTTAGTTTAACCATCATTTTGCGATCCAATAAAAACGATCAAACTATTTTCAAAAAAACTATAAACCAATTTTGATCCTGCATTCTTTTTAGTAACCGTCGAGGTAGCAATATATCGAATACGTTTTAAATGTTCATTATAACCAATATAATCTTCTATTTCCTAGCAAAAACGTATTCTATATTATATACGAATACTATGATTAGATCTATAACCAATCGTTTAAGCAAAGCTTTGCAATACTAAAAGCTTAATGTATTATACATTAACAATATTTATACTATTTGTTTCGCAATAGTTCGTTTTAGATCTTTGTTTACGCAAAATAGTAAAGCTATTGAACATTAAAAATGTATAAAGCTTTTATCTTTTTTGCCGACTTTGAATAATATTATTATTTTGGTTAATCGCCAGATTTTGAAAAAATAGTTTCTTTTGAAACAACATTCGAAAAGATTATATAAATATTCTTTAACGTTATCTCAACAAACTTTCAAAAGTTTAACTATAATCCCATCAACTTTTGGCGAAATATTTGAAATTTTAATAGTATTCCATTTCATCTTTTTAAAAAATACGATAATATTCCAAAGAAAAGTAAAAATATAACTTTCTAATATCGGATCCGCTTCTAGATTATTAATACTATTATATCTATACAATACTTTATCCAATAAAGCTTATACTTTCTTCTTTATACTTTCGATCAATTGGCCGTTGATTATAAACAATAAGGTTTTAAAAGAAAAAGCCGCTTTATACCAATTTACTATCTTATACAAATCTGCATTATTCAATACATTATCGATTATTCTTCTTTAATACTCTCTTTTTGCTTTGCGCGTTGCAATAAATATCCGTTTCCTATCATCGAAAGTTTTATCAAAGTGTTTATATAAACTATACGCTATTGCATTTTTGTTAATTCACTAAAGCATTAATTATACTCGATCGCTTGTCGATCGCTTTGCGATTTGTATCGATTATTGGAATAGGTTAATAAACTGTTTCGCGATTGTTTCTAATTTGGTATTTATAACAATATTTTCGATTTTTAGCAATTAATATACTTCGTTTTTTATTAAATTAGCAAATATATATAAGCCGTTTTCGATAACTTTATATCTAATACATTTGCTAAATACTATACTTTATCCTGGAATAGTAATGATCTGTATATAATAATCCGATCCACAATTTATATCCCAACGTATTATCGTTTTTGCGAAAAGTATATTAAAGAAGATAAAATCAATTATATACTTTGCATAATAAGTAAATATCCCTATTTCGCCAATAAAATCTATATTAATATTCTATAACTAATTAATAAGCAAAGTTTTTTAAATAATCGATAATACTTCTAATTTATAAATATTATATTTTGCGTTGAAGTCCTCTTTAACCAATATACGAAACATCGAAGTGATACTTGTTATATAATATATTATTACTATAGTATTAGGTTTACGGTAAATATTAATTATATGGTAATTGTTTATTTCAAACTATACTATATCTTTACAACATTTACTATATTATTGTTACATTTGTATCGCAACCTTTTGTTGTATATATAACATAATCCTTGATTGCTTAGTTTCTTTTTTAATTGCTTTTTTCAATTCCTACAAATCGTAAAGAGTATAACATTTGTATACCAAATGATTCTATATTTTGATGCCCGGTAAACTTTAAGATTTTTGTTACGAGTAAACTGTTCGGTGTTATACCGCTGTATGGACATATACCTAGTATATATACTCAATTAGTTATATATTCGATATAGCGCGTCATTTTGGCATGACAGTTATAAGCCCGGTAGCGCATTGGT
>NGKF01000014.1:1174702-1218070 GCA_002162555.1 Monilinia aucupariae
AGTTTGCTCAACTGAGGGATTTTTGAATAATCCACTCCGGCACCTTTATTAGTGGATCAATTGCATTAGCTTACGAATGAGATTCGATCCACTAAACCCCACTTGGACAATGTATCCACTTCGGCTAATTAGCTAATCGTACGTTAGAAGATTTGAGATAATTAAAATCTTTATCTTAGAGAGCGTTAACGATCTTGGGGGTGTATTACGAGTAAACTGTTCGGTGTTATACCGCTGTGTGGACATATACCTAGTATATATACCCAATTAGCCATATGTTCGATATGGCGCGTCATTTTGGCATGACAATTTTTAAATACAAACTATGTTCGCTTTGTTTTTGTAAATAAGCTAAAGCAAAATACTATATGCTCTTACTTCTTTTTCTATATTCGCTTATACTATCGTTATATATAGAGTCGGATTATCCTCGTAGCCTTTACTATTATATTGATTTAAATCTTTATTTATTAAAAGGATTAATAACTTTAACATCTTGTTTTATAGCTTTTCATCACGAAAAACACCTTATATATCAAAAAAACGACGACGCGATACATTTCACTACCGGTAAATACGCATAACGATACTTTACAAACTCCGCAAAGTTTTGATGCCCGCAAAAGGCATACAGAGCGCGCTTTTCGAGTCCGAATAGCGGAAATGAGCTTTACCACGCTTACAAAAACGATGCGGATGGTCGATAACGATCATATACAATAACGCAACCCTTTTTCGCTTATCCCTTTTCAACTCCAAACTAAAACGAAAACGAAATCTATACCTTTCCCTTTCATTGTATCCCGGGGATTGAAAAAATTAACGGTTTTTCAAAAAGTTAATAAACTCTTATAAAAGGCTGAACAATAAATAACAACCCGCTGCAAGTTCATAAATATACTTGTTAACTCTTTAAAAAGGATTATTAAAACTTTTATTTAAAAAAAAATGTATATCATCTTGCTAATCTAAAAAGCGATCTTGGAGTATATAGCGAATACTTTTACAATGGATATAACCCCTAAAAACAAAAAGAACTTTAAAACCTTTAAAGCGAAGGAAAATATAACAACAATTTTGCTCTTTATAATTTAAGCAAGGATTGTTAAAATCTTTAGAGTTGATAAACCTTTGGTTGCTTTTTAAAGCGAAGTTTTTAAAGTAAACTTTGTAAAGAAAAACATTATCAAAACAACAAAAATGAATAAACGCATTTTTGCTAAATACGCTTCTTTTGCAAGTCTATATTGCGATAACCCTTTTCTAATTCGGGAGAACTTAATTAAAGCTATCCCGGGTATCAAAAACAGAAACATCTTGAAGGTAATAGGATGCAAATCGGGCTGGGTATTACACTCTAAATCCTTAGAGATAAGGGATACTTTAATGAAGAATATTTATAAATCAAAGATTTGTGAAATCATCGAAACTATACGCTTCGATTTCCCAAAAACGTAGTATAGCTACTATGTACATTTGATATTAAACACTTTGTTCAACATAATTAACAAACAGATCGAAATCACCAAAAAGATAATAAAGAAAAAGGCCCGGATCCAAACCGGTATTACCTCGATTAGATGCTTTAAAAGTTTTGGAAACAACGCGAAAAACGCTTGGGTAGTTAGTTTTACTATCTCGATTATTCTTTTCCGCTTATTTAAAGCCATCCCCTTTTTTACTTTTTTACCCCTTTGTAGCCAAATAGAGCTTTACAAATAAAGCTACCAAACTTATTGCAACCTTTATCGTTGTATAAAACCTATACAATACAACAACTATAATATTGCAAAAGCTAAATATTAAGGATTGATATATAAGTTATACCTAGCGTTTACGAAATATAACGAATATTACGGTTTGTTTCCGGCAAAACATAAAAACTGCTCGCTAACGCTTCGCAGTATAGTTGGAGATAAACCATAATATAACTTAACTAAAGCTTAAATAGAATTGATCCATAAAAACAATCAAACAGTTCAAAAAATATGCGCCTTAGGGACAATTACAAACACTATACAAACAATACGCATATTCCAAATAAAAGCTCAAAACTTTTAAACATTCCAAAGTATGTAAAGCTCTACACAATTAGACGCCGCTTGGACCCCAACGCTTACCCGCGTTAAGATCCAGATATTAGCGATTTCGAGGGAAGCAAATAACAATGCTAAATATACAACAAATATAACGATATTGCAAAATAAAGCATCGAAACGCTTTAAAGCAACCCCGGGTCAAATAAACTTAAAGCTTTTGTTATAGAACAATATATGTAAGGTTTACATTAAAGATGCAATAAATACTGTAAAAGGGAAGAAGGTGAGGGGTGGAAACAACAATCAAAAACAACAAAAAGAATGGCCTTCTGGGAGAGAGCAATACAATAAAAGGGGAGTAGGGGTTAGGGTCAACTAGATTGGTTATGGACGACGAAGGAGGGAAGGATAATCAGGATGATCTAGATTATAATGGATATATATACAATCAAAAAAGGGGGTGATAAAGAAGATAAAACTTAGTAAACAAAACATAATATAATGATCTAAGATATAATGTAAAAAGAGTATAAATACTCCTTATAAAAGGCGAGGTTATATAAAAGTGTTAAGTCCGAATGGTCGGAGCCATTCTACAATCTTATATTCTTTTTTACTTTATTTATTGATCGATTTCGATTAACTAAGAACAAAAACAAAAGAAAACTATAAAAATAAGCTTAACCAAGTTTGTATATTAATAAGTAAGCCAATACATTTATCCCGCTATATTAACAAAATACTTCAACAAAATCCACCGATCCAATATCCTTCAATACCAATTGCCAAACTTTACAAATTCGCAAAGTATTTTTTTGCAAATCTATTGCATTTCGAATCCATTACTTCGATTTCAAACATTTCGAGAACTTATAATCATTTGCTTTGTGTAGCAAGCGATTCTTTCAACGCGCAAAACGGTTTTGGTTTGCAAATGGATTATTGTAATGAAATCTTTTCTTTAATGCATTATTTCTTTTTCGAAGGTCTTGGATCTCTATTATTTTCAAAAGATTCGTTTTAAGAATTATGAATATTGGGGTTTAAGAAATGCAAACGATCAAACTTTTGATTATCAAAAATAAAATAGAAAAAAGCAATGAATTCTTTATTTATAGGAAAATTGATATTTAGTTTTAATATATGAACTATCGCTAAGCAATTAAAAAATAAGTATTTTCTATATATTTTCTTCTATTTCTTTATTTCTTTAAAAATCTATGCAAAAAGGGTTAAAATATTCTTTTTCGATTTTTTATACCACAAATTGAACTACTTTTTCGGTTTTTGCAACAATTCCAAAGCGCTTTTTTTTATTAATGTATTATTCCAAAACAAAATTTCCACAAATGCTTATTCAATAGAATGTACAAAAGATATACGAATATTCACCGAAAAGTTAAATATTATAAATCTTCTTTTTTCCAATATATTCTTATTAAAGATTAGCATCAAATTATAATATAATTTAAGTATCGTTGAATATAATATGCTATTTTCAAAAAAAGGCAAAAGTTGATTATTATTGTTATATATCACAATTATATAAGGAATTATAAAAATATATAAAGGTTTAATACTTATAATAATTGCATTAATCTTAACAATTGTTTTTAAAGCCAATATATCTATTGGATCTATAATAACTTTCTAATCCAACTCTATATTCTTTTTTATAATCTTGTAATCTTTGAAGTTAGTTTTGGATAATAATAATTACTATTCTCTAATATCAAACAACGAAGCTTTAAGGAAAGCTTTAATTGATTCAATCGATTAAGAAATGTTAATTTTCTTTATTAAAACAAAAAAGAAACAAGCTTAATACTCGATTTTACGATCGTTATAAAAAACAAAGGATATAATTGCGCTATATAAACTATATTTCTTTTTCAAATCAAAAATGTTCAAAGTATTGCTATATATAAACAAATGATTAGAATTTCCAATCAAAGTATACTTTATTATAAAAAAAGGAATTGTCAATAAGCAATACTCTTTATCAAATCTTTGGAAGATTGCTTTTCGTTAAAAAGCCAAATTAACGCATACAATTTGTTGTATTAAAAAGAAGTAAACTGTATATAAAAAGCTATAATTCCTTTTTTTTTTAGCGATAATAGTGTTGATACATTTTGATCAAAGATCGAATGTTATTCTTAATTAAATTGTCGAAAATGTTTAATATCGAAGCCAAGATCCAAACAAATCTTATCAATAACAGCACCCCGCAAACATTTAAACGCACAAAAGAATCTATTTCATTAAAAAAAAACTTTTGAAAAGCCAACAAATCAAAAGTTTATTAATATTAAACCTTTTTCGCAATAGTATAAAGCTTAAACCAATTATAAAACTCTTTAGAAATATGCATTTTGTTGATTACATCTTTTTTCGTATAAACCTTCATTAATTTGTTATCCAGTTTCTTTATTTTGTAATGGATAGTTTCCAAACCGAGGATATTTGCTAATTATTGAATATAATATAAATATATATTTAGCGGACAGCGAATAGCCAATTCAATCATTTGATATTATTCGATTTGTTTGGCGATATATTTTTTTAATAAAGCTTGAAACTATACAAGATTGTTATCGATAGTTGCAAAGAAATATTTGTATATTTTAGAGATAATATATTTATCGATCTTTTAATGTTTAACAATATATTTATCAAGCTTAGCAAGAATTCAATGATGAATTATTATAGCGTTTATTAAGTTTACTTTGCGGTTAGCTTTTTTAGCCGGAATATTAATGCTCAAATGCTTCTAAACTATTATATTATGATTTGCTAACTCAATAAAAATATTCAAATCTATATTCTCAATTTCGAATACAAATATAAATCGAGAAAACGTTTTTAATTGGTATTGTTTATTATCAATATCCAATAAACTATATTTATTATAAAAAAAGCTCAAATCTTTGGTTTCTTTATTAATCCAATCCATTCTAGCCTTTTTCTTTGATGTAATCAGAACAATTTTTTTGAATTTAGAAAGTATAATTTATCGATTAATGCAATGTTTTTATCTTTGTGCTTCTAACAATTGGCGTATCAATTTACCATTAATATTATTGATTGTATCTATTGGTCCGAAAATCCTAACAATAGTATATAGATCTTTAACAAATCGAGAACTTTATTTGAAGATAAACGATAAAGCCAAAAGTTTGCTAATAGGAAATCTTGCTTAATGATCTATAATGTTGTTCAAATATCCTTTACACTTGCATTAAATATCCTTCACTTTTCTAATAGCAATTATATTGTTCTTCAAATAATCTTTTTGAAAGATACCAATAACAAACTACATTTTATCCCGAACTATATCGATTATCGATTTATCCATAACTTTCTCAAACTTATATTGTAAAGTTAATACAAAATGATTAAAAAAAATGTATACGCTATATTACAATTCAATAGATCGGTTTTTGCATCACTTCAAAATTTGCGAAAAATGATTAAATTTTTCTATGTACTATACTTTAACAACGATTAAAAGGATTGCAAATCGTTAATCGGCTTTATTGTATTTAATCTTTTTAACTGGCGAAAATTTTGATTTATCTATTGTGAAAAACAAAGGGTATAACAAAAGTAAGAAATTATAATATCAAAGGGCAAAAGGATACAAAAGATTTAGTATAAAAGCATAAAGAATCGTTATAGAAAAAATAAGATTTATAAATACAAAAGAAACTAAAGAATCAATAGATTGATAGAAAAAACAATTGTTTAAAAGCAAAAGAATCAATATCGAAGTTGAAGAATTGTAAAATTGGTGATACAAAAGGGTATAAAGATCGAAGTATAATATATAAAAAAGGTTATTGTTATTAAAGGAAAAGATTAAAATAAAGAGAAAAAAAAAATATTGATATAATAAAGAAACAAATTAAACAAAGATAACGTATAATATAAACAATCAACAAAGGAAAACAAATGATCTAATATAAACAAAAAGAAATGGAAATCACTTTGTTAACAAAGTAATTGCTTCATTTACTAATGAATAATATTGTTTTTGATGATAAATGACTCATTCACTTGAAGTGAAGTAATAAATCACAAATAGCTTCGGACAACAACCTCGAAGATTTGGTCAACCTATCGGACAACAATATAGATTAACATCCTTAATGAAGCTGAACTCTAAAGCTAAAACTTTACATCAAATTCGAGGAGTTTAAGATTTTGTTTATACAGATCCTAATCTGCGAAAAAGGATTTCGATAATTAGATTAAATTGGCGAAGCAATTGATTTCTTTTAAATATCGAATTATCGTTTGTTAACTAATCTATATTTTTCAAAGTTTGTTCAATAAATTTCTTAAACAAAAGAACTAAAGTTTCCAAAGGATTTTTAATCTCCAAATTGTTATCTTTAACTTTATCTAGCTTTATCGGAATAGCTATATTATCACATTAAATAAACTTTTTAAATTTATTGTTTGTATAAGTTCTATACAAACGAATTCCATCCAGCTCCTCTAAAATGTAAATACTTTTGTTTGTGTTTGCTTTTACTATTCGATAAAGTCCAAACTATTGATATACAAATTTCTGTTTTCTTGATATATTAATCTTATTTAATAGATTATTATGCAAAACCATATTGTTTTGTTTGATATTCTTTTTTATTGTATTGTAATTTTTGTTAAAGCGTTTTTTCCTATCAAATCGATAACGTTTTTTATACAATACAATTTCCTGAATATCCTTATCCCTTATCTCAAATTGGCGTATACAAACAATCAACAAATCGAATCTTGTCTTTATAATATCCCAATCTAAAACTCTCTATATATAATATTTGGTTTCGATTAATAAAACAAAATGTTAACTATAGATTATATAGAAAAAAATAAAATTGATAAATTTATAAATAATAACTTTATTAACCATCAAAATAACGTCCAAATATTGAAGCCATTTTCTTTTCTTTTTCGTTGTTTTGACTAAGCCATTCTTTAATGATTAATGTTTACATTCCATTGCTTCGTTTGCTTTCAAATTATATATTGAAATCTAAACCTTATTGATTTTGTATTTTGCCGCAAAATATTCTATATAATCTTTGTTTTCAAGTTTTCCATTTATAACAACTTTTCCAAATATACTATATCGATAAACAACATTCCAAAGAAACAATGCAATATTCTTCGAATTAACAACGCGCAAAGGCTTTGCTTCGATTTATCCAGAAAGATCATCACGCAAAACCATTAAATATTTGTAGCCGTTGTCAGCAAGCATATAGATGATATCTAGACCGCATTTGGCCCAACATGTGCTGATCCAAATCGGATGTAACGGCTCTTCCTTGAGATCTGATCGTTCAATGATATAGTTAATGAACCTTATTGAATATGCTTTTCATTCCTTTGTAACCATATACATCATGCAAATGAGAAATCAATTCCAGGCATTTATTCTTATCATCGATGATTTGTCGGTAAAACATATTCTTTGATTTATTTTTAAACAAACATTTATTTTATACACTAAATCCCAAAGCTTTTTTTTTGAATTTTCCAAAGTCTAATATTGTTATATTTATTGGTTTCTATAGAATTAATAAATAGAAAGCGATTTTTCGATTATTTTCCAAATACCTATTATATAATGCAATATTTTGCAAATTTGTAAAGTTTCGCGAATTATTTATTATTACAACGTTATTAAGCTTTTCAACGATCTAATCATTAATATCCATTTTATTTTCAAAAAGATTAAAAAAATTTTAAGGTTATTTTAATAATCCATTGATAATAGTATATAATGCTTCTTTGATATATTTGATTTTAAAATCGAACAATCGAATCTAAACGATTCATTTTGTAATTAAAGCTTCAAGTAAATTAATAGCAATATAATTAAATTGTACAACCAAAACTTTAGCATTAATCTCGAGAATGAAATACATACCGTAAAGATCAAATCTAAACTTTCGCAAAGTTTTCAAAATATTACGATATTCTTTTTTAATTGTATTATAATTTTTTTCAATAACATTTCATATTTCATTTTCAAAACAAACCATCGTTTTTTTTCTATTAAGCATTTAACCCAAATAAGCGCTTTATCCCTTAAAACTAGCGTTAACACTATAAATAATATCATCAACTTTTTTCGGATCATTGTACCGCAAAAGCATAAAAACAAAAGTGTAGATTAAAGTATACTTTAAAAAATCCATAGCAAATTGCTTTAATTTTATCCAAATAAACTTTGCATTTTTCTTTAATAATCGATACAAAGGATCTATTTTCTTAGCGAAGTTCTTTATCTAGATCCAAAAGAAAATACAAACTTCAAGAAATATCCGAATGTTATACTTATTAAATAGTATAAGCCAATCGATAATCTTTTAAATTTTTGTATTTGTAAAAATTCGCTTATCAATACCACAAATGTAATTAACAATCTAGATTCCATTTATATACTATTTTGATTTAGTTTCAATTAAACAACCTACTCTTTTTAATCGTTTAAACATTTTATTAATAGATTAAATATATTTAAAAACAAAACGTTTAACTTTATCTTCGATTTTCTTTATATTGTAATTATTTAATAAACCTTTAATCCCAATATCATTTAAAAAAAGTAATGTTATAATTGGCAAAAGATTATTCAAGATTTTCAAAACAATCCTGCAAAATTGAACCACCAAATTTGTTGCTCTTTATGG
This sequence comes from Monilinia aucupariae, assembly GCA_002162555.1. Classification (NCBI taxonomy): domain Eukaryota; kingdom Fungi; phylum Ascomycota; class Leotiomycetes; order Helotiales; family Sclerotiniaceae; genus Monilinia; species Monilinia aucupariae. The sequence continues at coordinate 1,183,449 of NGKF01000014.1, forward strand.
AAAAGTTGTTTATTGCAACAAATCAAATAAAGTTTGAAATGTAATTATATCCCTATTTTTTTTTATCAAAAAAACTTAATTATAACCAGAAAAGAAATTGATTAAAAAAGCAATTATATACTCTGCAAAATTTTTAATGAAAGTATTTATATCAAATAAAAAATTGATATCCTGGATTGTGATTTTGTTTAACTTGATAATAATATTAATGATTTTGTAAATGCTAAAGGTTTTTTTCTTAACCAAAAACCATAGATTCCTGTATAGCCTTTCGTAATACTCGAATATTCTTTAATCAATGCAATCTTGAAATATTTTAGAGATTATTTACATCAAAACTTTTGGAATCGGGAAACCTACTGTTTATTATATTGTATGCGAAATTATATTGATTTTCTGGGAAAGCGCAACTTTAGATTGCATTTTGCCAATATAAGTCTAATCAAATACTAAAGTATCTTTACAGTTTAAAAGATACAATAATAATAAATCTCTTTTTTATTTAATAAGTATATCTCTATACTTAATTTTCTTTATATATTTAAAAGTTAATCAATATCTTTCAGGCTTATTATTGAATCTTAATATTAAATACTTTTTCTATCTACTAATAAGTTTTTAACAAAGAAACATTTTTCTATAATATTCAAACCAATCTACTAATCCTCCGGGATTTTCTTTATTTATATTTGTAGAAATATTGAATAATCGAACCTTATTGGCTTTATTTTTATACAAAATATTGATAAAAAATAAAAGATCTTTTTAAAAATCCTTTATTAATGCTTCAATTATTGGATATACAAATTATATAATGATTTAATAATATTTATAGATAGGCTTATCATTGTTTTCGAAAACAACCAAATATCCAATATATTCTGGTTTATTAACGTATAAATCTTATAGATCTGAAAATAAAATACAATTTTCGATTAGTTCTAAATAAATTAATACTTTTTTCAACCATTCATAAAGTTCTGGGTTTAACAATTTGTAATACTTGTTAAATATTATTTATTTCTTTAAAAGTTCTACATTTCGAAAGGGATTTAATATAAGATTATTAATATATTGTTTATTAGATATACTAGAATCTAGTTTTCTTTATTAATGTCGAAAAAATGTTTATTGTAAGCCATTTGCAATGTTTAACTGTTATACTAAACATTTGCATAATGTTCATCATCGTTATCAATAATCGCAATATATTGTAAACCATACTAATAATTAAATATGATTTCGCTAATAATAAATTACGGTATATTCAATAAAAGCTTATTTCGAGCATTTTTTATTATATAGATATTGATTATATTCGTGATTTCATTGAAAAAGATTTTGATATTTCTGTATATACCCATAAGTTTCAATTTAATCGTATCGATATTAACAATACTTATATTTATCAGGCTTATTGAAAAGTTTAAAGCTATATATAGTTTATTATTCATTATATTGATAATAAAGCTATTATTGAGAATAGCTTCGATTAAACTTTAATTATTTAATAAAATCTTAACCATTAACAGTTTTTTACAATCTTAATTTATCTTTGAAATGTATATAACCTAATTGTACACCTCCCTTTAATAATTTAACAAAGCAATAAAAACTATATTTACTTATATCAAAAGGTTATATTCAAATATATTACAATAATTGATTTATGCTTTAACAAATTTTTAATTTTGAATTATAGCAATATAAGATTCCAAAGTAGCAAATAATATATTATTAATAATTTCAAAAAGTTTTAGTATTAATGCTTTAGGTTTTGATAAATTATCAATTTTGGTTAACTATCTTTTTCAAAGTTTGAGTATTGTTTTAAACAAAAAGCCGATAAAAATAAAAACTTTAATTTCAAAAATCAAATATTTAATTTGCTTAATTGTACCATAACCATTAATTATAATCAAAAAAACAAATTTTCTTTTTGACTTTTTAAAAACAACTTTTTTAATAACAATCGACGGATTTATTTTTATAAAACCTTAACCATTTAAAAACGTATCATTTATTGTAAAGTCCAGAGTATTGAATACAGAAAATTTAATTGTTTAAGCTTTTGTAAAAATAAAAACAATAAATTTTGAAACTATATTTTCGAGTTTTCGTTTTAAAATGAAAATAACCTTTTCTACCTTGTTTTTGCTAATATATTGTTCAAATTGCAATATAGCAGGTTTAAGCTGAGTAGCAATATTAATATATTCCAGGATAAAGCCATTTGAACGAAAAGTAAAAAATAAAATCAAATTGATATTGTTAAAAAAATGAATACCATTATCAACAATCTCAATAATATTAATACATTTAATCGACTCTAAATTTGAATTGTTCTTTTTGTTCCACTTATTCATTTTTATATTAGCCGATACAAAATATACCAAAGAACCTATATTCTTATTATAAAAGATTTGAAATGGTTTTATTTAATTCTAATTTTTCCTCCAATACATAACACCGAATTTATCGAAAATGATCTATTTTCTTATACAATACTTTTTGAAAACTAAACAATCTTTCTTTATAATATAGCTTTTATCTCCAGGCCATATATTCTAACAATAAAAGCAAAACTTATTGTAAATTGTATTAACTTTTACTACTTTATTATTATCAAAAACATCAATAAAACTAAAAAAAGCTACAAACTTTCTTATAATAATAGATTTAATTAGAGAAGTAATACTTTTGGCAACGAATATCTCGAATACTTTGATTAACGAATTTATTTTATTATCATAATCCTTGAAAAATATAAATTTTTTTTTTTTAGATTTTCCTATAACCTTTATAATAGTATCAATTATCTTAGTATTAATCTTTTTTAATTAAGCTTTCTTTTCAAAATCCTTATTATAATCTAATAAATCCGTATACTTCATATAAACTATATAAATTAAAGTTTAAATCAAAATGTAACGTTCTTTCAATAGATTACTAGTTTTATTAACAAACCTTAATCTTAATCGAATGTTTAAGCTTTCCAAAAACAAAAAAGCAACGATTTCAATAGTAATTTTCTTTTTCGCTATAAACCAAATTGTAATAAGATTATAGTTTTGGCTATAGATCAATATGTTTTCAAAGTTATACTCTTTTTTTGCATTGTATTTAAACGTTAAAGTTTGCAAATAGTTTTGGTTGTATTTTAATCGAAAAGTGTTTTGTATAGTATATTCCGCTAGAAAAGCAAACTTGAAAATTTTTTTCCAATTCCAACCAAATGACTTGTATTCATTTATAACTTTTACATTGAATCAAAAATTATACTTTATCTGTTTGGGAATTTGATAACGAAACTTCTTTTTAGTTATACTATACTCTCGCTTAAAATCTTTTATAGCCTTACACTATTCCGTTGCATTGGTACTATTAAACCATAGCATTCCTTTCTTTTTCGCGAATGGTAGACTCTTTTTATTGAACTTTACAAAAACTTCGATAAACTTTTTGATATTATTTTTGTTGAGTATAAAAGCATTTTCATTTTGTTTAAAATCTTTTTTAGAATTGGATTTGATTTTAAAAGGAATAATGATTTCAAGCTTTGCTTTCGCAAATTGTTTGCCTTTGGTATTATAGCGCTTTTTTTTACAAAGCTTTGGTTTGTTAAAGGGGCTAGATTGCTTGCTATTGATAAACCTATTAGTCTTTTCAACTTTAAAATCTTTAAAAGCCATTGTATCAAATACAAATGTACTAAAACTATTGGTAGATTTGGAAGATATAGTTGATCGATAAAATATTATAATTTAAACAATTGAATTATATAAAATGTAAATGTAATATAATTGAAATATAAATTTTTCGATAATATAAATAAAATAATGAAGAAATGATAAGAATAATATAAACAAAAAGAAAACAAATTTTTGGTAATGAGTGAAAGATTTTGATAACGATAGAATCCTTGTCCATTTCGGCGTTAATACTTTACGAATTTGCAAAGTATCGTTGTACATATCTATCAATGCTAAAGTATAATACATTGATCGCAATTTGGCTTATATAAATCAATCAAAACAACGCTAGATCAATTAAATAGATAATCAAAATATGTTTAGATCCTTTCCAAAAATTTGGTATTTATTATACCCAAATCTAAAATAAAATTTTTATAATTACGCCGAAATTCATTGTTACTTATTGTCCTACAAAATCTATTTATTTTATATATTAGTCTTTGGCGTTTTAATTACAAATATTTAATCGAGTTAGAATACAACTAAACCGATTTAATAATTATTTAAAATTCCGATAAATTGTACTTTTCCTTTTCCAATTTGACTTTCAAATAGCGAATTTAAAGATGCAAAGCTATTTAAAGGCTTTTCAACATTAACAATAAAGGCTATATAAACAATATATATTGAATTTTTCAAGCTATAAACTATAAAGTAGGTTTGGTATACAACTTATAAACCAAATCGTTGAATAAAGAAAATTATTGCTTTTAGTAATGATTGTTAATCTTATAATCATTTCGCATTGTTATTCGATTTGTAATATAAGCGTTGTCAAATTTTATCTCTATCATTATCATATCTAAATAGTCGATATTGGATAAGAATATAATTGTTTGCGATTTGGGTTTTCTTTTTTCGAGGTATAATCCATTCTATTGTCTTTGCTTTCTCTTTATTTTTGTCGAAGGATACAATTCTGTACTATTGTTATCCATAGTTTCTCCGTCAACTTTTCCGATATTTTGGATTCTCTACAAAGTACTCCGGTATACTAAAAGGAATTTAAAGTTGCATATTGTTTTTATGAATAACTAACTTTGGATAAACTTTTGTTTTTGCGTAAATCATCAATGTAAAAAGGAAAAAAGTGAAGAGTGGAAACAATAACCAAAAACAACAAAAAGAATAGCTTTCTGGAAAAGAGCAATACAACAAAAGGGGAGTAGAGGTTAGGGTCAACTAAATTGGTTATGAACGATGGAGGAGGAAAAAACAATCAGAATGATTTAGGTTATAATGAACATATACACAATCAAAAAAGGGGATAGTAAAGAAGATAAAACTCAATAAATAGAATATAACATAGTGATCTAAGATATAGTATAAGAAAAGTATAAATATTCTTTATGAGAGGCGAGGTTATGTGAGGGTGTTAGATCCGAATGGTCGGAGCCATTCTGCAGTCTCACAATACCAACAACAATAATATTGCGATAATTATGCAACTAATTAAAGCCATTGATCCTTTTAATGAGTAAAAGCTTAAACTAGCGCAATAGCGAAAACCGCAAAGATAATCCAATCCTATGTATAACAATAATATAAGCGAATATAAGAAAAAGAGCAAAAGTATATAATGTTTTGTTTCAATTCGTTTACAAAAGCGAAGCGAATATAGTTTATATTCAAAAACCCTAAAGTTTACTAAGCATTAAAATATAAAATCACCCAGTATACGAATACTATGCTTTTTACAATTCGTAGGAATTGAAAGGGAATAATTAAAAGGAAAACTAAACAATTAAAGATTATGTTATATATACAACAAAAGGCCGCGATACAAACGCAATAATAATATAGTAAACGTTATAAAGATGTAATATAGCTTAAAATAAACGATTATCATATAATTAATATTTATCGCAAACTCAATACTATAACAATAATATATTACACAATAAGTATTACTTTGGCACTTTGTATATTAATCGAAAAGGATTTTAATATGAAATATAATACTTATGAACCAAAAGTATTATCGACTATTTAAAAAGCTTCGCTTATTAATTGATTACAAAATACTAGTATAAACTTTATTGGTAAAGTAGGGATATTTACTTATCGTGCAAAGTATATAATTGATTTTACTTTCTTTAATATACTTTTTGTAAAAACAATAATACGCTGGGATATAGATTACAGATTGGATTATTATATACAAATCATTACTATTCCAGGGCGAAGTATAGCTTTTAGCAAACGCATTGGATACAAAATTATCGAAAACAGTTTATATATATTTGTTAATCTAATGGAAAGCGAAGCATATTAGTTACCGAAAATCGGAAATATTACTACGGATATCGAATTGGAAATAACCACAAAGCGGTTTATTGATTTATTTCAACGATCAATATAAACTACAAAACAATTGACAAACGATTGAGCATAATTAGCGTTTTGATGGATTAGCGAAAATGCAATAATGTATAGTCTATACAAACGTTTTAACAAAACCTTTAAGAATAAAAAACGAATGTTTATTACAATACGTAAAGCGAAAAAAGAGTATTGAAAAAGAATAATCAATAATACATCGAATAACGTAAACCTATATAAAATAATAGATTAATACAAAGCGGCCTTTTCTTTTAAAGCTTCATCGTTTATAATCGACGATTAATCGATTGAAAGTATAAAAAAGAAAGTATAAGCTTTATTAAACAAAGTATTGTACAAATATAATAGTATTGATAACTTAAACGCAAATTCGATATTAGAAAGTTATATCTTTATTTTTCTTTAGAATATTATTGTATCCCTCGAAAAGATAAAACAAAACATTATCAAGGTTTTGAATACTTTGTTAAAAGTTGATAAGATTACAATTAAACTTTTAAAAGTTTATTGGGATAATATTAAAGAATATTTATGCGATCTTTTCGAATACTATTTCAAAAAGAATTATTTCTTTAAAGTTTGGCGATTAATCGAAATAATAATATTATCCAAAGTTAGTAAGAAAAACAAAAGTTTTATACATTTTTGACGTTCAATAACCTTACTATTCTATATAAGCAAAAGTCTAAAACAAACTATTGCGAAACGGATCGCATGGATGTTGTTAATGTATGATATATTAAGCCCTCAACACTACAAGGCTTTGTTTAAACAATCGGCCATAAACCTAATCACAGTATTCGTATACAATATAGAATATGTTTTTGCTAGGAAACAAAAGGTTACATTGATTACGATAAACATTCAAAGCGTATTTGATGTGTTGTTACCCCAATAACTACTAAAAAGGATACAAGATCAAGATTGATTTACAATTCTTTTGAAAATGGTTCGATTGTTTTTGCAGAATCGCAAAGTAATGATTAAACTAAAAAATGTGTATACAAACGAATCGCGAATACAATATAGCATTCTTTAAAGTTTACCCTTATCTTTAATGCTTTATATACTTTACTTAACGAAACTTTTAAACCAGAATTAAACTTTTCGCTTTGGGTATGCAAACGATATCGTGCTTTACAAAATGAATAATATATTGAAAGAAAATACTATAACAATTACGCAAAATATGCAAAAAATCGAAGTATGGGGATAAATTAATAAAATCGCCTTTACGTTAGAAAAGTTGAAAATGATATATTTCATTTGTAAATGTTACGCATACGCTTTAAAAGCTATTATTTCCCTTATATTAATTATACAACTTACAATAAATGTATTGAACGATACAAAGCAATTAACGCTAAAATGGCTAAAAGTATAATTTAATCGCAAGTTTATATTCAAAAAGTATATTACAAAACAAATGGAAAAGGCATGGAAAATAGTATTATATATTAAGCATTTTGTCAATATACAATATAGGCCCTTTATAGCCTCTCTACAAAAAACTATAATTATATACATTTTGTTTTTATTACTATATAAAACAAAAGCGTAATACCCAGGACAAACAAGATTAAATACAAGCGATAACTATTTACGAAGTATTATAGTAAATATTTGTATAAAGTTACATATAGCGAAAATGAATAAAGTAATTAATATAGTAATAAAAGATATATTACCAATCTAAAGAATTATATTTATAATGGCTGGTTTATACGATACAGGCCTTCTGCTTTGCAAAATAGCTTTAGAATATATTTATATTAATATAATTCTTCAATTTAAAAGGCTGGATATACGTTATTTGTTTATTATATGTTTAGTTGCATTAGGGCATTGTATACAATACGATATAAGGTTACGGACAATAAATCGACTACTTCTAAAAGCGCTTCGCTTAATTCTTTCTTCTTTGCATTATACCCTTAAATGTAAAATAGACTCTATAAAGAGAATAGATAAAAAAATAATAACAAAAAGCTTTATTAATTAATAGAACGATTTGCTTTTTAATACGATTATCATTTTCTTTAATAAATCCAAATTGTATAATAACGCAAACAAGTATGTAGGCTACGGTTACGCGATTTACCAAAGATAAGATCTCGTCGTTATTGGTAAAGGTGTAATTAATATACTCTCGCATGTTTTCGATACAAAAGCGATAAGTATTTTGAAAGAGCTACAAAAAGTGTTAACGTTGTTAGTTATTATAGATATACAAAGATAGCTTTATATCGATAGTATTTTGGTAATATAATACAAATATATAAACGTTTCGGATATTTTATAATAAGCGTTTTTAGAAAGCTATAAATTTATTAATTAGTATGCGGTTAAGATATAATGATCCTTTGGGTATTAAAGGATTATCGATAACGAAGCGACGAATAAGTTAACAAACGCAGGTACAAAAAGCGATATAGTAGATCCAGGATTCATTACGCAATCAACGATTAGTGGGATAGGCTTAATAGTATAAAGCTTAATCCGCAATGCGATAAACAATTAGTAAAGTAAAAACAAGTTTATATTAACGAGAGGATATTGCAAATAGTAATTAGATTATACGTTTAAAAAGTTTATAAAGTTTAGATTTACTAAATTAATATTGTATAAACTATTAGTGTTGTAATCTAGGTATAGCGATTTTGAAGCTTATTATAAACGTTTCAAATACAAAAACGTAAAAACCCATTGCTTATGTAGTAAAGCTAAAACCTTTAAACATTTTGTTTTTTTGTAAGATCTTTATTAAAAGGTTTTATTTATAATTACTCAAATTTGCTCGCTTATTAGCGATCGCTTAGAAAAAACATAACTATATATAACAACTTTTCGCTCTCTTAAAAAAGTTCGAACGTTTTGTTACGATAATACGATATTTTATATTTTGCAATTGAAAGCTTAATAGCACTCTGGATAGCATTCAATGCAACGCTTTTTCCGATCCTTTCTTTATTCCTTCTTCTCCCTTTTTTTACTCTTTGCTTTACCTCGAAACTTAATCTAAAACGCGATTTATAAAACGTAGTATAATACTTTATACAACAATACAAAAACTGCAATTTAATGTAACAATTGTTTTTTTAACGTTCTCTACTAATACAATTGCTATATAGCCCGATACTTATTCTCTTTGAGTATAATAAGCAAAGGTTAACCTTTTTGATACAGAACGCTTCCTTAAACAATAAAAAAAAACTATTTAACAAAACTAAAGTTGTAAAAGATCGTTGGGAAAAAACGGTTTTAATACTTCAACTTAGCGATATCGTACGATATATATCTAAATGGTGAGCTTCTGAGCCTACAACCCATTAATATATCACCCGTCTCTAGTACCCTTTGGGAAGTCAAGAGCTTAGCTAGCTTACATAGACGTTAAACATAATAAATAAATAAATAAATAAATAAATAATGATGAACTTATTATTTTGTTTATTTAGTTTATTCTTCTATTTATTAAGCCAAAAAGTATTATAAAAATCATTTAATCGTTAAAATTCATTTTTAAATCCGTATAATTAAATAATCACGGTATCAATGAAAATATTAATTTTGTAATAATCATTCGCTTATTAACGCAAACGATTTAAGCATTTAATACGATCTATTGTTTAATACTTTATATAATCGGGAATTATATCAATATTGTTAAACGTATTGTACTTAGTATACTTTTTAATATTAATATTAGGCTTAGAAATCTTTATCTATAGAGTACTATCACGGAGGATAGCTACGAATATATAATGAAGTGATATCAAAAAAGGATAAAGATATAAATATAAAACAGTGATTGTATTATTGTTTGTTCTTTTAAATACAAGATCCATTCACTCTTTATATATTATATATAAGTGATCACATATGATAACACATGATCATTGTATAGCTTTGTAATCATAAGGATCTACAATACTTTGATCTATAATATTGGTATAGATCATCGTATTCTTGTATACAAGGTTTGGATCCTTATAGAACAATGCGTTATATCGCTTTTAGCTTTGTAGATTAACAAGCGATTAATATTCTTATACATCTATTAAAGTAAAGGCTAAAAGCTTTCGATAATCCTAATCTTGGCAATCCCAAAAAGGTTAGTAAACTTATGCCCCTATTGCTGGAAGATCCTCAAAAGCGTTGTGTTCGGCAAACACATGCTTCGACAAAGCACGTGCTTCAATAAGCACGTGCGTACCACGCATTTAGCGTAACAAGTACATAGTTATTTAGTAGCTCTATTAAATATAAATACAAACAGCAAATATTCAACGACGACGCGATATATTTCACTACCAGTAGATACATACGACGATACTTTACAAACTCCGCAAAGTTTTAACGTTTGCGAGAAACATACAAAGCGCGCTTTTCGAGTCTGAATAGCGAAAATAAGCTTTACTACGCTTGCGAGAGCGATGCGGATGACCGATAGCGATTATATACAACAACGCAACCCTTTTTTATCCATCCTTTTTCAACTTTAAGCTAAAATAAGAACGAAATTTATACCTTTCTTTTCCATTGTACTTAAAAGATTAAAAAGATTAATAACTTTTCAAAGAATCAATAGGTTTTTATAAAAAGTTAAACAATAAACAATAACTTATTGTAAATTTATAAATATATTTATTAACTTTTTAGAAAAGATTATTAAAACTTTTATTCAAAAAAAAGTGTATATTATTTTGCCAATCCAAAAAGCGATCTTGAAATACATAGCGAACGTTTTTATAGTGAATATAACCTTCAAAAGCAAAAAAAGCTTTAAAATCTTTAAAGCGAAAGAAAGTACAATAACAACTTTGTTTTTTATAACTTAAATAAAGATTATTAAAACCTTTAGAATTGATAAGCTTTTGATCGCTTTTCAAAATAGGGTTTTTAAAGCAAACTTTGTAAAAAAAAACATTATCAAAGCAACAAAAGTGAATAAACGCATTTTTGTTAAATACACCTTTTTCGCAAATTTATATCGTAATAGCCTTTTTCTAATTCGAAAGAATCTAATTAAAGCTATTCCGGGTATTAAGAACAAAGATATCCTGAAAATAGTAGAATACAAATCGAGTTGAGTATTATATTTTAAATCCCTAGAGATAAAAAACGCTTTAATAAAGAATATTTATAAATCAAAGATTTATAAAATCATCGGAGTTATATATTTTAATCTTTTAAAGATGTAGTATAGCTATTGTATACGTTTAGTACTAAACATTCTGTTCAATGCAATTAACGAATAAGTCGAAGTTACCAAAAAGATGGTAGAGAGAAAGGCCTAAATCCAAATTGGTATCATCTCGATTAAATACTTTAAAAGTTTTGGAAATAATGTAAAAAACGTTTAAATAATTAGTTTTATTATTTCAATTGCTTTCTTTCATTTATTTAGAGCTACTTTTTTCTTTATTCTTTTACTCCCCTGTAGCTAAATAAAGCTTTATAAACAAAACTACCAAATTTACTATAACATTTATTATTGTACAAAATCTATATAATGCAACAATTGTAATATCGCGAAAGCTAAATATTAAAGAATAATGTATAAGCTATATTTAGCTATTATGCGATAGTATGATATAAGTCACGGTAGTGGGAATCGAGAGACAATACAAAAGTATGGTTTAATAGTATAGATAATGGGAACTAGATTTATATGGTAGAGAAAAGCTTGATTGATTTAACTTCAAACTCTAATAGTTAAAGATCTCTATATAAACGTGATATAAAGCAATAATAGTGCTTTAGTAAAAGTATTATCTCGGTAAAGGATATATAGCCTTTATTGTGGTGGGGTTAATATATTCAAATATAGATAAAAAAAAGAAATAAAGAATGTACTAGAAGTACAGGAATAACATTAGGGATAACCATATTCTGTGATATACTTTTTAAAGCAATAACAATATTGTTGATTTGCAATATAATAAAAGAAATATATAAATAATAGAATTGTATTATATAAGTTAACGATATAGATGTTTGTTGTTGTGTATACGCGTTACTAATAGCAACGCGCATAATCTCGGCTAGCGATAGTTCAATAACGTTAACAACGAAGAGAGTAAAGAAATCGTTGTTTGACCACCAAATTAGGTTGTTTTCGATAACAATTGTTATTTAGATAATAAACGATATCGTTTGTAAAGCGTAGTATATCGTAGGTTTAAAACAATAAATGCCTGTGCTTTAAACTTGAAATTGTACAACTTTTTTAACATAACCAAATATGGCTTTTTTACACAATTTGGTAGTGTATTCTCAGCATTTATTCCATTTTAGTTATATGAATAACCTCCGCAATATACACTTTCCTTCCATTCGTCGATTGATTTTTTCTTTAAAGGGTTTTAAGCCGTATAGATATTCTTTTCATAGGATGTTTTTATCTTTTAATTCGATTTTGGAGGGGAGAGATACGCCGACGAATGAGATGGATTCATTGTTTGTACCAATCGACTACTCGGCAATAATCCTACTTTCCTTTTCCCTTAGTATCCAAAAAGAGGAAAAAAAAGAAGAAAAGAGAGAAGAAGAAGAAAATAAGAGCCCTCCGCCTCCTAAAGTAACGCTGGTTCGAGGGAAGCCACCAATTAACGATAAGGGTGATGGTTATATATACTATTGCTTTTAATATAATCTTCATTTAGCATCTTTTAAAACCCTTTTCCTAAACGCCTTTATTAAAACATTAATATTAATAGCTTTTTCCTTGTTAGTAATTACGGTTAATCCTGTGAAACGCAATATGCGCAAACGTAAGGTGAATACTCCTAAACCTACTAATTGCCTGATATAGTATTAATATAATTTTAGTGTTCGGTTAAATTTGAAGTAAAGGAAAAAAAGGAAATGGATTTGGATAACCTTACAAATCCTTTTAGTAATAACTACTAGGGTTGTCTATTTCCTTTTTAAAATGTTAATTCTAGTGGAAATAAAGAGTTTGTGGAGAGTGAAGCGGAAAGGGTTGTAGGTTCTAGTACTTGTAATACTAAGAAAAGAAAGATGAAAATAATTGTGGAAATAAAAAGGAAGGGAAAAAGAAAAGAAAAAGGAAAGGAAATGAAGGGAAAGGCGTTTAAGCGTAGAAAGCTAAAGATAAAGAGAAAGAGGAATACTATACCTTGCGTTTAATATATAAGGTTGTTGATCGCAGGGTAAAGCGATGGCGTATATTATCGTAATGCTAACTCAATTGATGTAAAATGCTATGAATACCATAATCATTTTTGTATTAAACTTTTTAATTATTTCCACGCAATGACGATCAACTTTTTTAAGGCTAAAATTAAAGGAAAGATAGAGTTGATTAATAGTTCCATCTTTTATATTGAAAAATATAAAAATAATAACAAATGAAATATAGGAGTTTAAGTTATTTAAAACAACATTAAGGATGATACTGTCCTACCACAAAAAAGAGTTGGAGAAGAAGAAGGGGTTGAAAGAGGAGTAAAAGAAGAAGAAAGAGATAGTTGTGAAGAGAGAGGAGGAGGGAGAGGAATCACGCTCAAATAGTTTGAGGGGTGCGAGCAATACAAGTTCTGTTATAACGGGCCGTTCTGTAAATACCCCTATAAACTTTGTTTTAGAGAATAACAATAATGACGATAGTGATCAAAAAATGCAGGATTTGGCCCAGACCATCGCTATTAAACGAAAGGCCAAGAAAAATAGCGGATAATAAAAAAGGGTATTATTGTAGGATATATAATGTTAAAGTATAAGATTTAATCGATTTTTGTAATGCATGATTTAATATCTTGTAAATTAATCAACGATATAAACCTCTCGAATAGTTAACAACTCAAATTCTTTGTTAATCCATTTGTAGGCATATCTTTAATCGCCAAATAGAATATTAAAAACCTTCGATTTGCATATTCCTAACGAAGCCATATATTTTGAATATCAATGTAACGCAACTTTGTAGTAATATGTTCGTTTTCTTTAACAACAAAACAAATAGTTTGGGTATTATTACAATAAATTGTAATAGATTCCCGCACCATTAAATTAACCTTTTTCAAGAGTTTAAAAGTAGTTATAGTTTTTTTAGTAATACGTTCAATATTCAAAAACTTTGTTTTCATAGTAGATATAATGATAATAGTTTGGCGAAAGGCTTTTCAAATAATAGGGCCTTTAAATAAAAACATAATATATCTTTGTAAGGACCGTTTAAAATCGGGATCATTCGCAAAAAAAATATTGAAGTAAGATAAAAGTTGAAATAATGGATCTCCGTCGTATTCACAGTTTAAATATCTTGTATTCTATAAGTATTATAAATAGTGATTTACAACTCTCATATGCTCCTTCGACAGATTAATCAAATAATGACTTAGTTGAAAAACTGCAAAAGCAATATCTAATCGAATAGTAATAGCTGTATAGAATATAAAGCTAACCTTTTCCTAATAAACCTTTATAAATGAGAGAACTGTGATTTCTTTATATTTAATGAATATTATGGTAAATAAAGGGGTAGCGGTGCTGCTATTAGCGAGGCTGAATTTCTTAGCTATTTTGGATATATAGGTATCATAAGTTAGTCAAAACTTGCATAGCTTTTGATTTCTTATAATTCGAATTCCTAAAAACCATGAGGTATTATCCAAATCGCGTAGTTTGTACTTCTTTTTGATTTTTTCGATAATTTTGTTGATTGTTTTGATGTGTTTTCTATAATAAATAATTTGAATATCGTTTATAAAGAAGAATATTGAAATATATTTGTCTTGAGTTATATAAATACACGGCTCCTTTTTGCACTGTACCATGCCAAGAGATATAAGGGTAATGGTAAATTCCTTATATTACAAAATAGATGAGTCCCGGAGATCATATAAAGCTTGATCAATAATAATATACTTGTTAGGTATTTTATATTTATCCAAAAGTAGATACATTACAGGAACATCACTAAAGTTTCTCATAGTATTAACGAAAACGTTAATAACATCAAATTGTTTAGTTTCTAAATCGTATTTAACAACCATAACTATTATAATACAAAATGACCTAGCGGCGAAAGTTGTAGCGTAAATAGATTCAATCGTGCTTTTGTCTTGAAAATCTCCTCGAACTATTAAACATAAACGATATTGATTTATATACCCTTCAAAATCGTTTTTGTAATCGAATATTTATTAAAAAGGAATCGAATAAGTATTACCCAATCTTACTTCAATTTCCCTTCAAGTTTGCCTGTTCTTAAGGTTCTTAATCTTTTTATCGCAATTCTTTTTGAACTAAAGTCCAAAAACATATTTGTTTAGTTGATTATAAAAGCGAGGAAATAATGGTACAATAGATTTAAGCATTTTTGGAAGAATATTTGAAGGTTTTGAAAGTAAAGAAAAGGTTAGCTTAAAACTGATTATAAAAGCAACAACGTTGTGAAATATAATAAACTTATTTTTTTCCTCCAAATCATTTAGATTATTTTGATTTAGCCAAAAAGTATTATAGAATTCGTTTAGAAGGTTATTATTTCGAATTGACTCTAAAGATTATACAATAATAGTTTCAATAAATGTATTAATTAATCTATTTCCAGTATTCCATTAACATAAATGTTGAAAACGTTGTATAGGATATAATCGATCAATAGATTAATCAAAACAATCAAATTGATAATCAGAAAATGATTGGAACTCGTTTGGATTGAAATTAATTCTAAGTATTTTTATTTGAATTGTTTGAGCTTGTTTAAAGGGATAATGGAAATCAAAAACTGAAGTATATTGATTTTGATATTCCTCTATCGTATGTGTTTTTGGTAGAGATCGAAAAAGTATAATTGATTCTTCGATTTTATAAGGTGTAAAGACTTCTATTGGTTCAACAAAAAACGATCTATATTAAGAATCTGCTTTATCCTCCATTTGACTTGGAATATTAGGTGCTTTATTAGCGATTATTAGATTTTTGTTTTGGGAATTATAAATTTGATTTTAAATTTGAATTGATATTTTAATGATTTTGTAATCCATTTCATTGCTTTGAGTAATTAAAAGTGCAACGGGAAAGTATAGGGATCTACAATTAATGAGATTAATTTAATCATTATTTAATATATCTTTAATTACTGGTGTTAAACGGTTTAATTGTATTTTAATATTAGATTCTATTTTTTTTATAGGTTTCAAAGTTTATGAAATCAATGGAAAAAGTTCCCTTAAATTGCTGTAATCTTTATTATTAGGTAAAAAAGCCGGCCCGAAAAATATCGATGTTTTAATACCCCCTAAATCCACCCCCAAAATTGATATCTTGGTGAAAGTTTTTAGGGTGTGTATGGCTTTGGAAACATCTTTATTCTTTTTGTTTATAATTAAAATTGAATCATCTAACTCGTAGTTAAATATAGTTTTATTAGCATTTATTTCTTTAAGAATATTAAGCTTTTTGATAAGATTCTTAAAATCGAAATCGAGTATAACATTAGTAGTGTTGTAAACTTTGTTTATTCCATAAATATAATATTTATCGAAAATAACGTTCCGAATGATAATAACTTTGTTAAATTGCAGAATCTAGATCCTATAGATATACGTCCCAGGCACATACCCAACCAAATACTTAATGTAAGCTTTCGAATTAGTTTTGTATTATTTATTTTTTATATTTGCTTTTTTGTTTTTATCCAATAGGTACGCACGATAACTGTAACGATATATATCGCTTTAATCAGGTTTTAGATCATTTATAACAAACCTAACAAGATTAGAATCGTATTGTTAAAAATATTAACGAAATTAGGAATTAAAAACTTTGTTTAAACATTTGAAGCCTTTACTTTTCAAAGGATTTATATTGTAAAAGTAAATAGCAATTTGCATTGTTTTCATCCATATTTTGTCGGGTAGTTTTAAAGAGATCCTCATTTTGATTTGTTTTGTTATAATTTCTTAACCTACGCGTTCAACGCCATTGTTAGGTTTGTGTGTATGAAAAAGTAAGAATTCAAGTTCAAGGCCCTTTTTAGCGATCCAATTTTTGAAAATAGTGTTGTTTTTAATACTAATAACCGATGTATTGTTATCTTACTTTATAACAATAATATTAAATCCATATTTGTAATGAATCTATGCTACAAAGTTTTATAATATTTTGAAAACTTTGGTATATATTTTTTGGTTCAAAATGAAAAAAAATATCTTGCCATTAAATATATCCTTAATAATTAATAGCCAAAAAGCACCAATATACCCACAAAGAAAATCAAAAAAATCCCATTAAATTTTGTAAAAAAGTTTTAGGGAAGAAGAATTACTAGATTTATATAAAACAATTTGCTTTGTGTACATAATAGCATAATCAATGCAATCGATCCTAACAATTCTTTTAATTTTAATTCTTTTAGTTATATAGACTAAATACTCCAAAGCTTCTTTGCCTAAATGTTTTGTTTTTTTATGCCAAAGTTTGTTAAAATCCTTTTTTGGAATAAATTAATTACACAAACATCGATACGATTGATTGATTTAATGAAAAACAATCAAATAAATCATCATGGTGCGATTTACAAAAACAAAAAAAAGATCAAAAGAATAAGAAGAAGAAACAGATTTGTATTTAATAATAATTAACTTATATTTTCGAATATAGTTAACCAATATATAATTGTTCTTTATAAACCCAATCTTCAATATATTGTCGCCACCACAAAACTACGCCTTCTTTTTTTTTATAAAAAATTCTAAAATAAAATTAATATAAAACTTTAGTATAAAAGCTATATTGTTAAATATCAAGTTCCTAGTATTAGGATCAAACTTGTTATGTAGAAAGTTTTTAAATGTACGAATGCCTTTACCAAAAACAAAAAAAGAAATAATTGTAGATTCAATAAAATCGTCGGCATTTGCTAATCGATATATACCCCCGTCCAAAAACTTAACATCGTTAACTAAATGCAAAGTATTACAATTGTCAAAAAAAATGTTTTAAGAAAAATAATAAAAAGAAATTAGTAAAGTAAAAAAGTATATATCATTAATATCTTCAGATTTTATTAACACAATATTAATAATAATTACAAAAAGAAAAAAAAGTTTCGACTTATCTTTCTTACTAGCAATACTAAAGCTACTAGTAACATTCAATCAACCTTTCTTCTTTAATACCTTATACAAGTTCTTCCATTTTGGATCCTTTAAACATGCTTTAATATCTTAAATCTCGATATCACCTAGCGTAACTTCGTACTAAGCATTATTTCTAGATATAAAAACTTATTGCAAACAATAGTATATATCAACGATATATTGATATTTATAAGAATTAATATATTTGCAACAAAAGCATTTGGATTTATTGTTATTATTAAAAGATTTGTTATTAGAACGAAAAGCTTTATTGAAAAAAGAGATATTGGAAAAGAAAGGATTGAATAAAAAAGAATTAAATGAAATCGAATAATTTGAAAATATAACATAAACTTCTTTGGAAAATGCTCTTTCAACGTTTTGCATTAACAAAAGAAAATTTTGTTTAATTTGTTCAAAAATAAAAAGCTTTTTGTTGATGTAAAAAAAAGTAGTAATAGTTTTTTGTTGTATACCCTCAACCCAATAAAGATTAAACTTTTTGATTATAACAAAAAACTTCTTAATAACTAATAATTTTTTGATATTAAGAATATTATAGATTATCGCTTTTTGATAAACAATCTATTACTCCTGAACCTATTTAATACTACTAATCCAAATAACGATAGTAAATATAAATACATTAAAGTAATTCTTTTGAACTTTTGTAATGATTTGATCATTAATAGGGCAAAGACGTAATTTGAAATAGCCAATTATTTATCGAAGTATACAACTATCCTTCGCGCCCATCTGAAAATTTATTAAATAAACAAAGTTAATTGTTGTAATTATTTAAATATATATATCCCGGTATTTTTTATATTTCGAATTGTATTCCTCCCTATAATTACGATAATCGACTTTCCGAATCGTATACTCCTCTAAAACATCCTTCGAAATCAAATAGCCAAAATATTCAAATCGAATTAAAGAAGAAGCTTTCGATTCTAAAGCCCCTTCCATAATAATATCTGCGATAAGCCCTACAATAGTAAACTTATATTCAACGATATCCTTTACGAATTTCATAGCATGTTTGCGATTTAATTGATTAGTTATCGTTTCAAGGATAAAAGAAAAAGGTTCCAAAACAATCAACTAATCAACAAACTTGTAATCAAATAAAAACTTAACATCAAGATTAAAAGTATCCCAAAGGTTGTACAAAGTATAGAAACTTTGTAATCCAATATACCATTCTGGCCAATCATCGTTAATATTAAACTTAACAAGGACAAATATTATAATAAAAATGATAAAATTTGAATAAAAACTAATAATAGAATTTGAAAATATTGAAAAGATAAAAAAAATATAAAAATCATAAAAATATCAATTAAAGCGATAGTAAAGATATTAACAATATTAAAAACTAACCAGGCTTATAACTATTATACAATAATATAATATAAATCATGGTAATGGGAATCGAAAAATAACACAAAAGTATGGTTTAATAATGTAAATAATGGAAACTAGATTCATATAATAGAGAAAAGCTTAATTAACTTAACCTCAAACTTTAATAGCTAAAGGTCTCTATATAAACGTGATATAAGGCAGTAATAATGCCTCGGTAAAAGTATTACCTCGATAAAGGATATGTAGCCTTTACTATAATGGGGTTAGTATACCCAAATATAGATAAGAAAGAGAAGTAAGAAATGTACTAGAAGTACAGGAATAACACCAGGGATAGCCATATCCCGTGACATTAGCGTTTACAAAATGTAATGAATATTATAATTCGTTTTCAACAAGATATAAAGATTGCTTATTGGCGCTTTGCAATATAATCAAAAGTAAGTTATAATGCAATTTAATTAAAGTTCAAATAAAACTAATCTATAGAAACAATTAAGCGATTTAAAAAGTATACGTTTTAAAGATAGTTATATATATTGTATAAACAATACATATATTCCAAGCAAAAGCTTAAAACTTTCAAATGTTTTAAAACATACAAAGCTTTATACAACTGGGTATTGCTCGGATTTTGGCGCTTACTCATATTGAGATCCAAATATTAATAACTTTAAGGGAAGTAAACAACAATGTTAAATATACAACAAATACAACAATATCGCAAAATAAAATATCGAAATATTTTAAAGCAACTCTAAATTAAATAAATTTAAAACTTTTATTACAAAACAATATGCGTATTGAAAGAACTATGAACTCAAAGGAAGGACTTCGATCACGTATACGTAGATGGAGTTGCTTTTCATGTACTTGTAATTCAATATGGTAAAAACGATTCGAAGATTATAAGACTATGGTATAGATAAACCTATTTATGTTTCTTTTTTCCACTAATGCTAATGTATTAATGGCATGGTTTTATGATTATATAACCTTCGGTTATATGATCCTAATTATTTATCTCCTATATTCAACCATTAATGGTTATATAATCTGCAGTCATATAATTCCCGATCATATAATCCATATTCCGATATTAATAATTCTTTAAAAGAGTAATTAAATTATATTTGTAATAATAATTTTTAAAAAAAACAAAATAAATAACTTTTTAAAAATCATTTTTCTTTTTATAAAGAAATCTTTTTTTTTTTTATTTTTTTTTTTATTTATTTTGTTACTTTAATATTGATTATATTGTTATCAACAAAATCCTTTAAAGTTTGATATACTTTTGATTTGGTTATAATATTTACTGGGTTTGATTTTTTGTTAATCTATTTAATCTTTACAATTTTTCTATGTTTATACAATTATCGAAATGCTATTATATCAATTATTAATCTTTTTTCCTATATTATTCCAAGTTTCGTAAAGCATTGATAAAGTAATTTGAAGTTTATACAAATTGTAAATAGAATCTTTTGATTGGTAAAGATTTTATTGATGATACTTTTAATTGCAACATTAATATTGAACTTTAGTAATATTGCATATAACTTCGATATTAATATGCTTTTTGTAATTTTTTTGTATTTAACTAAAAATTAATGGATTAGATTTGTTTTGTTATATTTATTCATTAATACAATAATATATTCGATTTGTAAAGAAAGATTTTTGTTATTAGCAAAGGATACATCAATAAATACTATTAATTTCAACGAATTTGAATCTAATACTATATATTTCAAATCTTTTATCTTATTATTCATTTGCTATTGAATACGTTTATTGAAAAGATCCGCGTTATTTTTATTCGAATTAATTATTTGGGCAACAAAAAATAAATCGAAAGATATTTTGGATTGATTTATAATAGCAATGTATACTCCTTGTGTATATTATATAATATATTAATCTTTTAAAACAACAACCTTTTTAAGTTTCCTTTATATTCCGGATATATTCTTTAATTGAATCTGAATTAATTAAAGATTTTAATATTGTTTTTCTTGATTAAAATAAATACTTCTGTTTTTATTAAATATGATTATATTACCGTTGAATTTAAATGAATTATTAATAATAAATTCCTCTCTATTCTTAACCATAAATCCTGCTTTTTGAAATTGATTTTATTCTTAAGTAACAAATTGTTTATTATAGATGATAAATATATCATCTATTTGAAATTCAATAATAGCAAATATTAAATCCTTTATTATTATATACAATAAATACGGATTGTATATTAATTAAATTATTTTAAAAGCATTAGTATAATATTTATAGTAAATACTAAACTAATGATTTTCAACTTCCAGAATACTATAAAAAGATTATATTATTCAAAATAGGAATCCTTTCGATACATCCAATTCGGTTAATAATTGAATATAAAACTTATAAACCAAATTCGAAATTGATTGTATATATACTTATATAATATTCTGGATGAATATTTTGATATTTTTATTCTAAATATAAAAAATAGCTATAGTATTAAAAATAATTTGTTAATTAATTTATTGAATAGTGAATGATTGAATTAATACTATATTTTTATTCTGATCTTTAAAAACTTAAACAATTAATCGTAATTTGTGAAAAATTTGATCAATATTTTCATTTTTCATTTTATTAACGAATTTGGAATTAAAAACTTTTGTTCTGGATAGGATGAAATCAAAACGAATCAATTCGAATACGCCATTTTCCATTAATTTATTAATTTTTTTTTGTTATAATTCGATAAAAAAAGTTGGATTATATATCGAAAAAAATAACTTATTTATAATATAGCTTTTTGATACCAAAAGTGGTATTGCATTAATAATATTTCAAGTTTGTTTTATTGGTGAAATTACTATTTATAGTTCCGTATGATAGAATGGTTTAATTATTATAGATTTGAATTATTTAGGTTTATTAAATATTTTGATTGTATATATTTCGTTTTTAATCGAAATGAGTTTGTACGGTTTAGTTTATTTATTAATATTATAATGGCCTTTTTTTTATATTAATATATTGGAGTTTAATAGAAGATTGTATACCAGAGTAATATTAAATCCATTTTGTACTTTCAAAGTTTTGGAAATTTGTTATTAAATATATATCTTTGTAATTTCCGCCATTGCTTTTTTAAATATTAATGATTGTTGTACAATAGTAAATATTAAATCGAGGTTGGTTATTCTTGAATATATACCAAATATTAAAAGTGTAAATATTAATCCGTCAGATCCTGCAATATTGTTGATTGCTTTTATAGCTATTTGTAATTCCATATTCTTTATAAAACCAAATCTTTGTATTTTCGCATATATAATATTGTAAATTTATCGAAATAGAAAGTGATATTGTTCAATTATTTCAATTGATCAATATGCTTTAATTAGAATTACTTTTGTAGTAATGGTTAATGTCGCTATATTATTAATAAATTCTTTATTAATAAAGTTATTGTTAGTATTGTAAACAATTTAATTTAAAGGTTCCATATATATATTTATTTAGTATTGTTTCAATTTGTTCCATATATATTTCGAAGTTATTTCGATCATTTATTGTATTGCTTGGAATTGTATTGCTTTATTGATAATATAAAGAATTAGTTTCGAATCGATATATATAACGTTAATAATAATGAATTGATTAAATTAAATATTGTCGCGAAAATTGAATTTGAATTTGCTAAGTAACTTTTTGTATTTCTGATAATATTCATAGAACTTTGTTAGTTTATCAATATTCTTTTGTGGAATGTTATTATATCTTGCTTGTTGTAGTACTCGGTGGAATCTATATGTCGCAAAGTAACCGAATCTTCGATGAAGTCTTTATAGTTTTGTTTCTGTAAAGTAGCATTTATTAATATCGATCGATTCTTAAATAAATTGTTGAATATCGATATATTATAACAATATAGAGTGTTTATACTTTTTGACTATTGGAAAGTTTCCTATTAATAATACAAGTATATTGGTAATATTATTGTAATACGCTTTAAATTAATTTATATCGATGATTGAAAGTAAAAAGAGTGTTTCGGAGTGGAGAATATGAAATTGTACGTTTTTTATTAGCAATTCGATTTTAATGGATCCGATAGAACTTACTATATCTATTCCGAAAACAACTTTTACAATTTTTGTTATTGTTTCGTTAAATAGAATATCTTCGACAAATGATTTGAATGCTTAGTATTAACCATATCCAATTATGAATCATTGTGTAACGTTTGTATTAATTATTATACTTTGGAACTTTGTATTGTTGTATTTATGCGATAGTTTCTGTTTTATTATTTCCAGCCCTATGATTGTATATACCGCGAATTTGTTGAATAAATTTATCGCAATCTTTTCGCTATTAATAAAACTAAAAAAGCTAATCCAGATTTGCATATTTTTTTTATATTCTTTTTTTTTCTTAATAATATATTGTTCTATATCCGGGTATCGTTCCAAAAGAAATACATTCTATTTTTTAATATCCGTATCCTTATAATGGTTATTAAGGTATTTTTTCTTTTTTTCAAAAATAAACGTTTTGTATATTTGATTAAATATAATATTCGATCCTTTAAACTTTTTTTGATATTCTTAGCAAACCTATTTCTTTTTTTTCTTTGTATATCTATTAGATCAACATTTTATCTTTTTATAAATATGGTACAATTTATCCTTTTATTGTGGTTTAAAAAATATTTTTGCAAATGTTTTTGCAAGGTAACGATTAGGTTTATACAATAGATTGTTGTTTTTTGAATCGTAGTATTTGCGATTAATATAGAATTGTTCTTAAAGTTAAGGTTTACTATTCTATATATTAATTATAGCTCGAATGCTTTTTTGAAATACTGCAGGGTTAATGCCGGGGATATAAAGTATATTTCAATATGCTTCGATATCTTAGCAAACAATAACAATCTTGATAATAAAATACTCATCATTTTGTAATAGTAATAATAAACCTTTAAACAATACTTTTAAATCCTTTATTATATTCTGAAAGTTTTCCAATATAAAAAGATCTAAATATTTATTAATGTATTATCGAAATCGAATAACTTCCTATTAGTTAATAATATATTATCAATATTAAAGTCCTTCGAAGTTTCGTTTTATTATCTTTTAAAGTTCCACTATTATTTTATATTCTTCAATTTTAACGTTATTGTAATAAAAATCTTTAATATCGCCTATTAATATAAAGTTAAATGCTTTATTAAAGTATGAATCTGGTATACCATTCTTAAGATACTTATGAATGAAAATGCGATATTTATAATCAAAAGCGTTATCTCCATCAAAGTATTTTTCTTCTTTGTTGTAGATTTTCTTCAATTGTGTTATTTCCTATCTATAATCCTTTTTGCATAGCTTTTCTTTTGGTTTTGAATTGAATGTCGGAATATGGATCATGTGACCGGGGATCATGTGACCGCAGGTCACGTGACCACCGATGGTCGGACATAGAAGATAAGTAACTGGGATCATATGACCGAAAATCACATAATCATGGGACTATACCATTAATGCATTGATATTAGTGAAAGGGAGGAATATAAATAAGTTTATCTGTATTATAATTTTATAATCTTTGAGTCGTTTTTATTATATTGAATTACAAATATATAAAAAACAATTTTATTTATATATATATAATCGAAATCCTTCCTTTAAGTTTATAGTTCTTTTAATATTAATTAATATGAATTCACAAATTAGAAAACAAGAATTTCGAATTTGAAAGGTCAATTTTGAAGAGGTATAAGCTTTTTTGTATTAATAATTGCTTTTATATATATAAGCATAGAAATCATAACCTATCAATCAATTATATTACATATTCGATAAATTATTCGATTTCTATACGCTAATTATAACGATATCATTTATATTTTTAGAATTCAACAATTAAAGCATTGCGTTTTCAATAACTCCTACAATATCAATTCGAACCAAGCAAAATCATATAATTCTTTACTTTATATTTTTTACCCTATACTTTTTTACTTTATATTCTACTATAGTATACTAATACAATAATACTAGTACAACACCCTCAACGTACAAACCATTCAACTTTACTATAACTTCATCTAATACCCAAATTCGAAAACATAAACTTTAATACAATATCTATATATAACCTATAGTCGCATTTCATTTTTGATAATATATTCTGATTTAATATTATCGATTCTATTTGTAAACCAAAATTTATTCGAAACGGCCGATTGTTAACTTTAAAACTTGAAATCGAAAATCACTATCAATAACTGCTTTGTACTCACTTTGTATCCTGCATTTACCCCGCAATTTTTTCGCTAACTCAATTGCAAATTAAACTTATTTACGCTTTTACTCTTCTATATATTTACATCAACGCTTTTCTTTATATTTACATTAACATCATTAATAAAATGGAGACATCGTTGATCCTATTCTACAATAACACTTTTCATATAAATCTAGATTAAAACAAAGATTTGTATTTGTATAGAAAGAAAGAATCAACAATGCATAGCAAAATTAACAATCAACAATATAAAGAGTAGCACGAATTTTATAAGAAAAGAATTGTACTAAATAAATTATTATTAATTGAGATTTATAAGTTTATCAAGTACAAACTCTATTATTATCAATAATAAAAAGATTTTGTAAACGACGATGTGTTTCACGATTTTCAAGCATTGTTTATAAAATATATTGTTCATTAGTTCGCAATTATAAGCACAAATCTTTTTTGTTGTTTACAAAAGGAATTAAACAAATGTAGTGTATAAATTAATCAATGCGAAAACAAAAAAATAAAAATATAAACAATAATGTTTATAGCAACTCAAATGGTACAATATTACGAATGAACGAATAATAACATTATTCGGTATTACAACAATGGCGTAAAATTTAAATCCAAACTTTTTAACGATTTGCTTAATGTAATGATTCAAAACGAAGCGATAGAATGAATTGTTGCAACAAAGAAAACAAAATCGAAAAAAGGATAACGATCGAAAAAGAAGCAAACGCAAATTCTATCGCTTCCAAAAGCCCTTCGATTTATATCGATATCAATGTACCCGAAGATGTTATCAATCAATAGACTTACACCGATTTATAAGCTATCTACACCTATCCGTCCGTCAATTATATCGACGCAAAAACTATATACCGAAGATTTTGTCGATTTATTAATCAACGATAATAGTTAATACATTCTTGTAAATAATTAAGATTATACAAACAATATCAATTCTGACTTTAATATTGATTTCGATAATCACGACGAAAATGACGAACCATTTTCAAAATTACCATTGATACCACGAAAACAATGAAGATAACTATTACATAGCAAAAATCGAAGAAGGATAATAATCCTCAACGATCTTGATAGCTTTGATTCGTTTTTCTTCGATTTCGATTCAAATATTCCCGAATTATCGAAACAACTATCAAAAAAGCTTACAAAGCTTCGAAAACAATATAAATAAAAGATTAAAAAGAAAGAAACAGATTCCGAAATAGAAAAATTGTGTAAAAAGGATTATAAATAAAAGATAGCATAATTGAAGAAAACCTACAATAAAGAAAAGAAATACTTTGGTAAAAACAACGCTTTTGATTATAAATATTGCATTTTTATTTACAAATGTTTTAAGAATGATATTCCGGATTTATACTTTAATAAAGCATTTGATTTTATGTTAATAAGCGATACTAAGGATTTCTATTACAATAATGTTAAAATCGAAAAATATAAAACAATAATGGAACTTTAAAAGATAATGAAACGAAACTTCGAAGGACTTTAACATTAATAATATATTATTAACCAATAGGAGACTATTCGATTTTGTTAATACATCAACAAATACTTAGATTTTTCTATATTAAAAAACTTTCAGAATATAATAAAAGATTTAAAAGTATTATTTAAAGGTTTATTACCATCACTACAAAATGATGAGTACCTTATTATCAAGATTATCATTGCTTATTAAGATATCGAAGTATGCCGAAATATACTTTACATTTTCGATATTGATTTTGCAGCATTTTAAAAAAGTATTCAGGCTATGATTAATATATAGGATAATAAACCTCAATTTCAAGAACAATTCTATACTAATCGTAGATATTACAATTCAAAGAATAACAATCTATTGTATAAACTCAACCGTTACCCTACAAAAACATTCGCGAAAACATTTTTCAAATCACAACAAAAGGATAAATTATGCTATATTTGCAAGAAAATAGAATATTGGTTTAATAGGCATACAAAGGAAGAAAGGGAATAAACTCGCCAAAAATATCGAAAAAAGTTTAAAGAATCGGATACTACATTTAATCAAGTATACAAAGCGTTTATCTTTAAAAAAGAGAAAGAATGCCCTGATAACCATTATAAAGATACGGACATCGAAGAATGAAACATATTTCTTTCGAAACGATACCCGGATACGGAATAATATATCGCCGAGGAAAAGAAAGAAGAATATAAAGAAGATACGCAAATCTGAACTAGCTTTTTTAGTTTTATTAACAACGAAGAGATTACAACAAATCTATTTAACAAATCCGCAGCATATACAATTATAAAGCTGAAGATAATAAAACAAAAACCATTGTATAAATACAATAATACAAAATTCTAGGGTATAATAATTGATATAAGCATTATATAATGATCTACGATTGAATATAATTAATACTAAATATTTAAATCATTTGTTAACGATATTCTATTCAATAAAGCAATAATAGGAATTGCAAAGATTGTTTTTGGAATAAGTGCAACAAGTTCCATCGGATTCATTAAAATCAAATTGCTAATAGAAAATATACAATTTTATATTCTTTATTCCAAAACACTTTTTTTACTTTCAATTATCGATATGAATCGATTTAAAGCGTATTACAATAATATCACCGATACATTTGTATTACTAATAAAAAATTTTCCAATGGTTAGAAAGTATAAATACTTTATATTGTTATAGTACATCAACATTCAACAATTCATTTAAAAATCGATCGATATTAATGAATACTATTTTACAGAAATTGAATTCCGAAAACTTTATCAAAGATTCGGCTATTTTGCAATATACAAATTCTATCGAGTATTACAACGAGTAGGGTATAATGATATTCTACAAAAGGATATTGATAAGTTAACAAAATTCTATGAATATTGTTAGAAATACGGAAAATTACTTGATAGATTTAAATTCAATTTTTGCGACAACATTCAATTCAATCAATCCATTATTATTAATGTTATATATATTGATTCGAAATCGATCCTTTATATTATCAACAAAGCAATACAATTCCAAGCAATACAATAAATAATCGAAATAACTTCGAAATATATATAAAACAAATTGAAACAATGTTGAATAAATATATATATGAAACCCTTAGATCAAATTGTTCATAATATTAATAACAACTTTATCAATAAGGAATTTATTAGCAATGCAACAATACTAATCATTACTATAAAAGCAATTCCGATCAAAGCATATTGATTAATCAAAATGGTTGAACAATACTACTTTTTACTTTAACGAGTTTACAATATTATATATGCGGAAACATAAGAATCTGGTTTTACAAAGAATATAAAATTACAAATGATTATAAAAGCAATCAACAATATTGTAGAATTCGATAGATTAGTATTTATACTTCTAATGTTCAGTATATATCTAAGAATAATCGATCTCGATTTAGTATTTATTGTTATACAACGATTATTAGCATTTAAAAAGGCAATGGCAGAAATTACAAAGATATATACTCAACAATAAGTTTTCGAAGCTTTGAAAGCACGAAATGGATCAAATACTACCCTGATATATAATCTTTTACTAAACTTCGATGTATTAGTATGAAAAAAAGACTACTATAATACTGGTAAATGGATTGGACTGTACAAACTCATTTCGATTGAGAACGAAACATATACGATCAAGATATCAAACGGACCCAAACAGTTCAGATCCATAGTAGTTAAACCATTTTATTGTATAGAACCATAGATAGTAATTCCATTAATAAAACAAACCCAAAGTATTATTAATGTAGTATTATTTTCGGCATCGGAAAACCATATTATGAATGAGTTATTTCTTTCGATATATAGTCCAACTTTCTTTATCGAATTACGACAAAAGAAAATCAATGGATTAATGGAAAATGGTATATTCGAATTGGTTTGCTTTGATTTTATCCTATCCGGAACAAAAGTTTTCAATTCCAAATTCGTTGATAAAATGAAAAATGAAAATATTGATCAAGCTTTTCACAAATCACGATTGGTTGTTCAAGCTTTCAAGGATTAGAACAAAAATATAATACTAACCCAATCATTTACTATTCAACGAGTTAATCAACGAATTATTTTAAATATTATGGCCATTCTTTACGTTTAAAATAAGGATATCAAGATGTTTATCCAGGATATTATATAAGCATATGTACAATCAACTTCGGATTTGGTTTGTAAGTTCTATATTCGATCACTAGCCGAATTGGATGTACCGGAAGGATTCCTACTTCGAGTAATACAACCCTTTTATAGTATTCCAGAAACTGGAAATCATTGGTTTAGTACTTATTACAAACATTATACTAATACCCTCGGAATAATCCAATCAATATACAACCCGTGCTTATTGTATACAATAGTAAAGAATTCAATATTTGCTATTGTTAAATTTCAAACAAATGATACATTTATCGTCTGCAATAAACAATTCGCCACCCAGGAACAAAATTAACTCCAAAAAGTAGGATTCATAGTTAAAAATAAAAAAGAATTTATTGTTAACAACCCATTCAAATTTAACAATGGTACGATTATACTTAATAAAAACGGAAATATTTATTTTAATCAAAAAAAACAATATCAGAATTTTCAATTGGTTTAGATTTAGTTAAAGGATATGCCCGGAACATAAAGAAAACTTAGAAAGGCTGTCGTTTCGAAGGATTAATACATTGTATAATGTATATAAAGAATATATATTGCTACTATGAGTTAACCCGAAGTATCTTTCGATTTATCTTTTGTTGTTTAAATGATTAATCCAAATAAAAATAATGCGAATCTTTTCAATAAACATATTTAATAACAAATGGATAACAAAATAAAAGGTTTGAGATATGTAGTATTAGATCCGAATTTGTTAAAGTTAGTGGCATTTATCGATGTATCCTTTGCTAATAACAAAGATTTCTCTTTACAGATCGGATATATTATTGTATTAATGAATAAATACAATAAAGCAAACCTAATCTATTGGTTCTCGATCAAATGTAAGAAAGTTATAAGAAGTGTATTGGCATCGAAGTTATACGCAATATTATTAAAATTCGATGTTAATACTACAATTAAAAGTACTATTAATAAGATTTTCATCAATCAAAAAATTCCATTTACGATTTGTACGAATTCCAAATTACTTTATCAATGCTTTACGAAGCTCGAAACAATACAAAAAAAGAGATTGATAATCGATGTGATAGCATTTCGATAATCGTATAAACATAGAAAGATTATAGAGATTAAATGAATCAATAGAGAATCAAACCCAGCAAATGCTATAACCAAATCAAAAGTATATCAAACTCTAAAAGATCTTGTCGACAATAATATAATCAATATTAAGGTAACGAAATGAGTGGAAAAAGGGACAAGAAAAGAGAAGATTTTTTTACAAAAAAAAAAGTAATTTTTAAAAAGTTATTTGTTTTGTTTCTTTTGAAAGTTGTTACTATAAACATAATCCAATCACTTTTTTAAAGAGTTGCCAATATCGAAATATGGATCATATAACCGGAAATCATATAACCGCAAATCATATAATCATTGATGATTGAACATAAAAGATAGATAACTGGAATCATATAACCGAAGATCATGTAATCATAAAACCATACCACTAATACATCGACACTAGTGGAAGAGAAAAACATAAATAAATTTACCTATATCATAGTTTTACAACCTTCGAGCCGTTTTTACCATACTAAATTACAAGTATATGAAAAACAACTCCATCCACATACACGTAACCGAAATCCTTCCTTTGAGTTCATAGTTCTTCCAACATTGAATTCGTTTTTTTTAACTTTCCACTTTTGTTTTTTGTATTTTAATTGTAATATCCTCCTCTCCTTTATATATTTCTTTAATATACGTTTTGAAAGGCTAAAACGATTGGATTCGAAATCAAAATCAAAAGAATCGAAATTATCGAAATTGTTAAAACTAAATACTATTCTTTGTTCCGTTTCTTGTATATTGTTTTCATTCAATAATCGAAATAGTATTGATTCTAGTAGATCATTTTTATATTCTTCATCATTTTAGATCTTAATAAATGGATCATTATCGTTATTCTTATAGTATTAATCTTAAATATCATTTGTATTGTATTGTTTGTTTTTATTAATTAGTATATCAAAAAGTTTGTTATATACCGCTTTGCTTTTTGGTTTTTCCATTGGTAATTTAAGGAATAAAAATAATGTTTATTTATTAATAGATGGTATTAATAAATAGAATATTCTGGAAGTTTTTGGGGGGGGTAAAATTAGTAATAGATCTTTTTTCTTTTTTCCTTTTTTTGAACATTATCCTTTTGTTTTCTTTTTCTTAGCCTTCTTTGATAATAAACAATCTATATCTTCTTCAATCATAGCTTTTATCTCATAAAATCATTAAAAAACGGAAAATGATTTGAAATAAATATTAACGTTGTAATAATATACGATTTTATCGTTTATCCATTTGTAATACTTAATTGTTTGTAAAGCAACAAATAATATTATTTATATTTTGATCTTACTATTTGTTCCTAAATTTATTTATATTTTGTATTTATTTAATTCTTTTTGTAATCGATATAAAAGGTTTTCGCTAATGTTTGCGAATTAAAATAATGAAAATCTTATAAATAATGCTTTGTAATTTTCAAATACATTTTCATCTAACAAATTTGTTTAACGTTGATAAAAATAATATTTGTATTTAATAAATATATAAATATCATTAAATATTAATTTATTGATCATAATCCCTTCTTTGTAAAATTTCTGTTATTCAGCGAACAATTGATCATCGATTTCGTTGTGAATTATTGATTCTTTTAGTAATACAAATCCATTTTTTGAAGAAAATAAACAAAATATATCGTTCACGTTTTTTAACGGAATTTTTTTCATTTCTATATTATCTATATCGTATTTGTAAAGATATATAAACATTGTAATATAAAGATATAAAAATGCAAATAAGTAGTAAAGTAAATATAAAAGGATGGTTTTATTATATAAAGAAATAATAAAGTAAATACAGAGTAATTAAATACAAAATGGTTTTTAGTAGTGATTTTCGATTTTAAGTTTTAAAATCAACGATCGGTTGTTTCGAATAGATTTTGGTTTATAAATAAAATCGATAATACTAAATCAGAATGTATTATCAAAAATGAAATGCAACTGTAGGTTATACGTAAATATTGTATTAAAGTTTGTATTTTCGAATTTAAATATTGATTGAAGTTATAATAAAGCTAAATAGTCTATACATTAAAAATATTATACTAGTATTATTGTACTAGTATATTGTAATAGAATATAAAGTAAAAAAGTATAAAATAAAAAGTATAAAGTAAAGAATTGTATGATTTTGTTTAGTTCGAATTGATATTGTAGAAATTATTGAAAACGCAATATTTCAATTGTCGAATCCTAAAAGTATAAATAATATTATTGTAATTAACACATAGAAATCGAATAATTTATCGAATATACAATATAATTGATTAATAAATTGTAATTCTTATACCTATATATACAAAAGCAATTATTAATGCAAAAAAGTTTATACTTTTTCAAAATTGATTTTTCGAATTCGAAATTCTTGTTTTTTAATTTGTAAATTCATATTAATTAGTATTGAAAGAACTATAAACTCAAAAAAAAGATTTCGATTATATATATATAAATAAAATTGCTTTTCATATATTTGTAATTCAATATAGTAAAAACAATTTGAAGATTATAAAATTATAGTATAAATAAACCTATTTATATTCCTTTCTTTCACTAGTGTTAATACACTAGTAGCACAGTCCCATAATCATATAACCTTCGATCATATGATCCCAATTACCTATCTCCTATGTCCGACCATCGGTGGTCACGTGACCTGCGGTCACATGATCCCCGATCACATGATCCATATTCCGACAATGCGCAAGGTTCGTGTTGAAAATACGATGGATATCGATAATAATAATACTATAGTAACTATACAACTAATTGAAACTATTAATTCTTTTAATAAATAGAAGCCTAGACCGACGTAACGGCGAAAGTCGCGAGGATAGTTCGATCCCATGTATAACAATAGTATAAACGAATATGGGAAAGGGAGCAAAAGTATATAATATTCTGCTTCAATTTGTTTACGAAAGCAAAGCGGATGTAATCTATATCTAAAAACCCTAAAGCTTATTGAGCATTAAAACACAGAATTATCCGGCATACGAATATTATGCTTTTTACAATTTGTAGGAATTGGAGGGGGCAATCGAAAAGGAAACCGAGCGATTAAGGACTATATTGTATATACAATGAAAGGCTGCAATACAAACGTAACAACAATGTGGTAAATATTGTAAAGATGTAGTATAGTTTGAAGTAAACGGTTATCATATAGTTAATATCTATCGCAAACCCAATATTATAGCAATAATATATTATACAACGGATATTACTTTGGCGTTTTGTATATTGGTTAAAGGGGATTTCAATACGAAATACGATATCTACGAATCAAGGGTATTATCGGTTATTTAAAAAGTTTTGCTTATTAATTGATTATAGAATATTAGTATAGACTTTATTAGCGAAGTAGGGATAAGTCCCCTACTCCACTTCCCGGCCACCCCCCCATTCCGGCCACCATTTCACACCAAAAACCACGATTTCGA
>NGKF01000014.1:1218857-1229380 GCA_002162555.1 Monilinia aucupariae
CAAAGTTTAATTACATTCGATAAAAAAATCGCAAAAATATACAGTCTTTTTTAATCAATTAATTTATACGATATAATTCTTTATACAAAATTTCATCCAATCAAATTGGTTATTAAAAAAGTTATTAATACTTCGAAATCGTGGTTTTTGGTGTAAAATGGTGGCCGGAATGGGGGGGTGGCCGGGAAGTAGGGTAGGGGACTTATCTACTTATCGCGTAAAGCATATAATTAATTTTACTTTCTTTAATATACCTTTTGTAAAAACAATGATACGCTGAGATATGGATTGCAGATCGGATCATTATACGCAGGTTACTACTATTCTAAAGCGAAATACAACTTTTAGCAAATGTATTGAATATAGAGTTATCGAAAACAATTTATATACGTTTGCTAGTTTAATAGAAAACGAAACATACTAATTACTAAGAATCAGAAATATTGCTATAGATACTAAACTGAAAACAATCGCGAAGCGGTTTATTAATCTATTTTAATAATTAATACGGATTGTAAAGCAATCAATAAACGATTGAATACAATCAACGCTTTAATAAACCAACAAAAATGTAACAGCGTATAGCCTATACAAACATTTTAACAAAACCTTCAAAAATAAAAAACAAATGTTTATTACAATATATAAAACGAAAAAAGAATATTAGAGAAAAATAATCGATAATGTATTAGATAACATAGATTTGTATAAAATAGTAGGTTGATACAAAACGGCTTCCTTCTTTAAAGCTTTATCGTTTATAATCAACAATTAATCGATTGAAAGCATAAAGAAGAAAACATAGGCTTTATTGGATAAAGTATTGTATAGATTATCACGGAGGATAGCTATGAATATATAATGAAGTGATATCGAGAAGGGATAAAGGTATAGGTATAAAACAGTGATTGTATTGTTGTTTGTCCTTCTAAATATAGGATTCATTTGTCTTTATATACTATATATATATGATTATATGTGATTATACATAATCATTGTATAACTTTGTAATCATAAGGATCTATAATACTACGAATCATGATGTTTTTGTATAACAATAGTTACGAGTTTAATTTAATCGATAAGTTAAGCTTGGTTGATATACCAATGCTTTTAATGTTGGTAAATCAAAAGCGATTAATATATTTGTATGCTTTTGCGTATATATACTTTTAGTGTGCTCAGGCATTATAGTGTATATATGCTTTTTATAATGCTTGTGTATTTATTATCGAAAGATCCAAGTAATATATAAAAGTATAATGTTTAATAAATATATACTTTTTATATGCCTTACGTTTTCAGCGTGATACATCTTCTAGATTATATGCAGCGTATATAATCTAATTACAAAGCAAACAAAATAAGTGAATCTACAATTATGCACTATTCGCGTAATTTTATGTTAATATAAATAAACAAACGGAAACTAATCTAATGATATATATGCAATTTCCCCGCAAATAGTTGTATAAATAAATAATTCTATATGATTCCATGGATACCTGGATCGTCGATCCCATCGATAATGACGACTATGGTTGAAGGCATTCATTATGTATTTGTTATATTTAATCGTTTTGTAGTATATTATTGTTTTGTTATAATTTTCATCGTATAAATATTTAATCGTAGCTTTGATCTTTTAATCCTTCGATTCTTTAAGGATAAACATCAATAACTGCAATAATAACAACAATTACATTAACAACAATATCATTAATAACAACACCATCAATAATATGCTTCGCTATGATTACAATTCCCGGGCCGGGAACCTTTCCCATGCTTGGGAAGCTTTAACTGCTTTTTGTCGTTACATCGCTTCTACTCCTTTTGCTCTTGCTCTTGCTTTTGCTTTTTCGTTTTTTTCTTTTGCTTTTTCTACTTCTTCTTCTAATCCCTTTACCTCTTGTTTGCCCCCGGGACTCTTCAATCGCACTTTCGTTCCTTTTCCCTTTTGCTTTTATTGCCGCCCTTTGCTTTTTTGTTCTCTTTTTCCTCAATCCTTTAATTCCTTCCCTTTTTGTCCCTTCCAAACTAATTCCTTTAGCAAGGGTGACAATAAGGATAAGAATAAGGATCAAAATAAAAATAAGGATAAAAATTCTTTACTCTATTGTAAAATAAGCATTATAATCACTTTAACAATATATCATTTATATTTCATAGGATTCTAATGGGAACTTTAATGAATCGGGCAATAAAGGGTTTAAAGTAGTATCTTTCATTTTTGTTATTCTTTTTATCCCGGCTTTTTATACCCCTGTCAAAAAGATTTGGTTTTAAAGGCTAAGGAATTTTTATTTGTGTATGCAATGTGTAAAATCGCTAATTATTAGGTAAGGAGATAAAATTTGCTATAAAAACGCGAATTCCTAAAAAGCTTAATATTATCAATGCTTTATGTATATATATTAACCTTTGCCGGTACATTTGTATGTAATAACGAATGATTTCTTGGTTGCGAAGATCAATAATGATGGAAAGATATAATACTCTTTTTTCGCTCTATATTATAATCGCTAACTATATGATTATAAAAAATGAAGCGTTTTTAGACCGCTTTTCGGAGTATCCTGAAGTACATCGATCTTCAAATAGCTTTGGAGTTGGTGCAAAATGGAATTGCGCTGGAAGTAGATTCTTTTGGAAGCGAGTATGTTTTAAAGGATTATTTCGCGGCGGCAAAAATGAAAAGAAAAAAGAAAAAAAGAAAGATGGATAATAATAGTGGAAAGGTTGTTTGTAAATGAGCTTTTTTGAGGTAGTGAGGTAAAGAATGGAGTATAAGATAGTGGGGTATAGAGGGAGTATTGTAATATTAATTTTTGTTAGTTATATGGATCATGATTTAAATACTATATGATTCCCAATTATTCGATAACTTTTGTAATTCGATTTTTAGCGTTTTATATATTGATTAGTTTAACAAAATGTTCAAACTTTTATTGAATGAAATTCTTAATAAGTCTATCTGTCGGTATATCGGTTATTAGTAAATACGTGATCAAGAATCGCTTATTAACGTATTTTTAACGAAGCTATATATTTTGAATATCTATATGTTTAAGTTTAGTAGAGATTCTTTCGTTTTTATTAATTATCAATCGGATCGTTTAAATATTATTGCAAAAGATATTAATAAGCTTTTTCATCAATATTTTAATCTTTTTTAAAAGCCTTAATATTGCTATTGCTTTTTTGGTTAATCTTTCTATATCTAAAAGTTTTGTCTTTATAATCGAAATAATAATTATGTTTTGTTTTGTGGTTTTCTATATAATAGCATTATTATATAATATGATTATATAGCTTTGAGAGAATTTCCGAGTAACTATATTATTTACAAAAAAAGCATTTGAAAAGGTTATTATTTAAAATATATAATTATCCTTATAGCAAATAAAAAAGTATCAAAATCCGTATAAGTATATAATATAATGATTTGCTACTATAAAATGATTCTTTGAAGGGTTAATATTATATTTGCTTAGTTTAAAAAAAGAAAACGTTAAATCGGTTCTAATTGTTATAGCCGAATACAAGATTAATTCAACTTTTTTTTAATATTTCTTTACTTTAAAAAAAGGAGCTATATCCTTATTCTTTTCGAATACTATGATTGGAAATGGTATAATTGCTTTTTCTTTTGTAAAACCAAACTTGCGAGTGATTTTGTCGATATAAATGTTATATGTTAACCATAATTTCTTAAATTGTTGATTTCTAATAATTCGAATCTTTAGAAACTATTAAATATCGCCAAGATCTTTAAGTTTATATTTAGTTTTGATTCCATTAACTATTTGATTCTTTTAATGTTCATACCTTTTATAATAAATCATTTGAATATCGTTAATAAAGAATAGGATGAATATATGGAAATTAAGAAACATGAAAATGCAAAGCTTTTCTTTATACTTTATCATTTTTAGGCTGATAAATATACTTATGAACTTTTTATACCAAAGTGCAAAGAAGTTTTTCAAGTCATACAACGTATAATTAAAAGTGATGGATTTACCAAATACTTTATACCTATCTGGTATATAGTATATAATTAGATTTTTAATAGAATTTTGAAATGCGTTAACAAAAGCATTTACAACATCGTATTACTTCGTTTTAAGATTATTCTTTGCTATCGTTGTCATTATTATGCGAAAGGATTGTATGGCAAATATAATTGCGTAAATCGATTCAATTATTGCTATATCCTGAAGATCTTTTCTAATTACTAGTCATGATTTGCAACAATCGATATAATTGCTTTGATTATTTTTATAAGTAAATATCTATTAAAATGGAATAAACTTTAATTTAACCGATATTGTTTCAATTTCTCGCCAAATGTTTTGATTTTGTAATGCTTTAATTTCGCGATCATAATCTATTTTGAACCAATATCCAAATATATGAATTTTAAGATTATAAAAGAACCTCGATAATAATGATGCCATTGATTTTAGCATTCGTGGAAAATCTGTAACCTTGGATTGAATTAAAGGTATAATTATCGGTTTATATTTTATTGTAGTAGCTATTACATTATATATAGTAATAAATTTATTATTTTGTTTATTTAGCTTATTCTTCTATCTATCAAGCCAAAAAATATTATAGAAATCATTTAATTGTTGAAATCCATTTTTGAATTTGTATGATTAAACAATTATAGTATTAATAAAAGTGTTAGTCTTATAATAACCATTTGCTTATTGATATAAACAATTTGAACGTTTAATATAGTTTATTGTTTAATGCTTTGTATAATCGAGGATTATATCAATATTATTAAACGCATCGAATTTAGTATACTCTTTAATATTGATGTTAAGCTTAGGAATCTTTATTTGTAGGGTATATAGTCGTTTAGTAGTTTTATTAAACAAAAATAGCAAAGGAGATCTTTTAAACATATTCTTTTTTATAGAAGGTAACATTGTATTTCCCTTTTCGTTATTGAGAATCGAATAATTATTCGATTTATTGTTTTCGAGAATATTATCTAACGCTGGTATTAATGATCTTAGTAAAATTGTTGATTCTTTATAACCAAAATCCATACAAATTTTCTATAAATTAATTACCTCGAACAAGCTTTTATCCTTCGCTATAAATACAACCAATAAGGATTTTGATTTATTAGAAACTAGTGTTGATTTGTTGATTCTTATAATTGTATCGAGATCTAATAAAATGCTATACTCATTATCATGAATTGAGATAAATGACGAAGATTTTGTTATTAAATTTTTTTGACCCTCCTAATCTTTAATCACTCCCAAGATTAAAGATCCAAAACGTTTTTTATGATTAAAACCAGGAATATGCACGGTCTCAAACTCTTTTTGTACAAATCCTTTAGTAAATTTATTATTCATGTTCTTTAAAATAATATTATCTGGCGATTCCATTTATTAAATGTTCAGTTCAACGACCAAATCCTTAATTATTTGGATTAGTATAACATTAACAATCTTACTACGAAAATCGTTTTCATAAACAAATCTTTTATCGAATCTAACATTTTGTATAATAATAACTTTATTGAGCATAAAGATCTAGATATAGAAGATTGCTATAATAGGAATATATTCGATCAAATATTCAATATATATTTGCGAATTAATTTTATACTATTTTACTTTAATCTTAATTTCTCTTTCTTTATTCAAAAGATATGTATAATAACTATACCTATATATCACATTCTAATCAGAATATAAATCGTTAGTAATCTTTTGTGATAACAATAATAAATACTATCTGTAATATTGCTTAAACCAAGAATTAATTATTTCGTTAAGGCATTTCCAACCCTTTGCTTTCAATAAACTAATATTATATAAATATATAGCGGCAAAAGCGGTCTCTATTTATATCTTATCCAGCAATCCAATTGAAATGCGCATTTTAATCTGTTTAATAAT
The DNA here is from genome assembly GCA_002162555.1 of Monilinia aucupariae. NCBI lineage: Eukaryota > Fungi > Ascomycota > Leotiomycetes > Helotiales > Sclerotiniaceae > Monilinia > Monilinia aucupariae. The sequence continues at coordinate 1,224,794 of NGKF01000014.1, forward strand.
AATTTTTTGCCTTGCGCGTTTTATTCCTCCATTAAGTTTATATATAAGAAAAAAGAAGAGTTCAAATTCTATACCCTTTTCGAAAATCCATCTTTCGAACATAATATTACCTTTGATCCTTATTATAAACATATTATTGTCTTGTTTGATCATTATAATGTAAAAACTATATTTGCAATAAATCTATACAACGAAGTTTTTTAAAACTTTAGAAACTTTGTTATACATTTTCTGGATTAATATAAAGGTAAAGATTTTTCTATTGTATATATCCTTGATTATTAGCAATTATAATACTCCATTATAAATACAAAGAAAATCGAACAAATCCCATTGAATCTTATAAAAAGGTTTAAATAATTAATAATTACTAAATAAATGTAAAACAATCTATTTAATATATATATATAAATAATCGATATATTCCATTCGAATAATTCCTTTAATTCATATTTCTCTAACCATTCTAATTAAATATTTCAATACTTTTTTGCTAAAATGCTTTAATCTTTTATACTACAAATCGCTTGATTCCAATCGAAGTTTTATTGTTTCGTATATTCAAAAGAAATGTTTGTTGATCTTTTGATTTTCGGTAAATACTATAATACTTATATTCATAAGAAAATTAAATTCATTAGAGTAATTGAAACGAATATTATATTTTAAAAAGATAAGATTGTGCTTTTTAATATATTAAGCAATAATAATACTATTAATTTGATCGCCGATCTTAATAATAATATCAAATCCATTAAACCAAGTATTTTTGTTACAAAATAAGGTTTCGGATACAAAATTAGTATAAAAACCAAGAACAAATATAACATTAATTAATGTAAGATTCGCACCACCTAGCAAAATTCCTTTGATTACCCTTTCGCCACGATCAACCATTAGTAAGCTTAATAATCCTGCTTCAACGTAATCCAAGATATCGTTAAAAACGTATTTTCCGCCTACTAAAAGGCTAGTATCGTTAACAATATATATAGCATTACAATTATTTAATAAAATGCAATTTGCTAGCATATACATAAAAGTAATTATAAATATAACAAAAATGCTAATATATTCGTTTGAATCGATAATGCAAAAAACAATGTTGTAAAAATCTTTTCTTTATAAAAATCCATAAGATTGATTAGTTTAAGTAATAAAGAGCCATCCCTTTTGTCACGCTCTAACGTTACTCCGTTCCGGGGCTAACCGGGTAGCGCCTGGTAAAGTACGCTACGCGAGGCGATTCGTGTATATAACTCTCTTATTTTGTAATCTCTTTGTTCTATAGTTTATAATTTTAAGTGTTGATCTTAATAGTTTATAACCTTCGTCACATTATTATAAACTCCTCAAGATAAGAAATTGAGTACTCATTAGTATACGTTCATATCTACGTATACTCTGCACACTTCTAATCTAAACATTCGCTTTTGCATACGCCGCACGTTTTTGCTTTTGCCTTTGTAATCTTTAGATTAACGTTATTTGCTTTTTTATACACTCTTTTTCTTTCATTTCTTTTGATCGATATGAAAACTTTTTCTTCATCCATCAACGCAATTAGCCTTTCTTTTACCCGCCAACACAATACAAACTACATTTTGAGATCGCTCTCTTCCGTGGTTCAGTTTACTAGCTTCAACAATATTGCCTTTTTCCTTCGATCACCCCAACAATACCTAGAAGCCTTTGATTTGCATACGTTCCTTTAATCCCTCAATCCTTGATTCCTTTAATCAATTTGCAGCTCGATAATACGCTTTACAACTTTTCCAACTTGACGATTATACGGAATCCTATTTTACAATATTCAACTTACAAGCTCAAGTATTGGAGGATTTGGAATGTATACCAGAACATTCTTTTTGCTGTTTAACACCCTCTTCTAACTATGATCACTCTATTTTAATCAACACCTTTTTTTTTTATTTGTTGTTACAATCATTTTTCGATTTATTACTACCTCTTCAATTTCTACAATCTTTGTTCAGCTTATTCTCTCTTTTTCTTTTTTTCGAATTTACAATATATACAATAAAAAGTTAACTTGGAAAAAGGGAATATATATACATATATAGGATCTTCGAATTGTATTGGTACCACTCTATTTTCCTATCCTTTGGATTATACAATATTTCAAGTTCGAATACCTTATTTTGTTTATTTTGCTTATTCTTTTTTCCCTTTACTTATTCCTATTCCTTGATTCGATAAATCAACTCTCAGCTGAATCGCACGCAATAATTACCTAATTCAGCTCAAATATCCATTTCAATTTACACTCTCCACATACTCTCCGCAAAACTTGTATAATCAACCAATCGCATTCCTCGCATATATACTTGGTATACCGATTCTTTGTTCCGATAATTGATTTTATATTTCGCTTACCTAATTAAACGATTCTTTGTTTAGTAACCAAGTTTTTCTTAGGGTAAACCTTTATTAGTATTGTTATTGTTTCATTTAACCATATATTTGAGTAGGATTAGATTCGTATGATTGGCAGAGTAAAGTATAATGGATTAGTGTTTCGAAACACGGAAAAGAAATTAATGGCCCGGCATTCTGTGGTATTCCGGATGGTATAGTCGGTTTGATAATTTCGGTTAGGATAGAGTTTTTTTTATTATACCTTGAGATTTTAATTTACAACTTAAATCGTTCGTTTACAAACTTGGGGCGAACTTTACAAAAAAAGGGGGTAGTATTACGCTCTAACGTTACTCTGTTTCGGGGCTAACCGGGTGGCGTTTAGTAAAGTACGCTACGCAAGGCAATTTGTGTATATAACTCTCTTACTTCGTAGTCTCTTCGTTCCGTAGTTTATAATTCTAAGTGTTGATCTCAATAGCCTACGACCTTCGTCACACCTTTTTAATTAGAATATTTCGAAGATTGTTATATTTCTTATCTTTAATATATTTGTTAATTTTTTTAACTTGCTTTTCATTAATAATTCGAATAAACTATTCAACACATTTATTGATAAAGGCTAGTTTAATTATACAGCATTTGTTCGGCTTATAATAATGATTTGAATTAACCGGTTGATTTTCTTTACAAGGACAATGTTGAATAGTATTGTTAGTGTTATTGTTTTTCGATTATCGCTTTGATTTAGATGGTTATTGGAATCCTAGTTTTTGAATAGCAAAGGATCCTTTTGACAATGGATTATGATTTATTCGATCAATATAATCAACGAAAAAATTATTGTATTGTTCTAGAGTAATGATATAGCATCTTTTTTTGTCTTTAGTATTTAAAGTAATTAGTTATTGCTCTGACCAATTTGGGGTTAATTTGCTAAATGCTTCCAGGAATTGTTTATATTTATAAATTTCTTTAATTTTTAAAAAATTGTAAGCCAATACTTTAGCATAGAATGATTCCTACTTCTTATATCATTTAACCAAATCAACCCGTTTATTGCATATACTATTCAAATAATCAATATATTTGGTTTGAATGGTTTTTAGAATTATTGAATCAATAAAAGCAATCTTTATACATAGGTGAGCAATGATTTGTTTCAAAGTATAATTTTGTATAACATTTTGAGAGATTTCCAAAACGTAGGATAAATCGATTGTAAATATAATCCAATTGAACATATAGCGGAAATTACTATGATTTTGATTGTATTCATTTTTTTGAGTCCTATAGATCTTCTTCATAAATAAAAAAATCTTTGAGAAATCCTTTAATATAATAGGAACAGGATCCGTAAAAAGCTTAAGTTTAAGTATTTCATTTATTTTGATATTAATATTAATATATCGATTATAGGCTTTAAAGTCCATGGCATATTGATTATAGTGTTTACAATTCTTTTCAAAAATTATAATATTTATAGAAAAGGTTTAAAATGGATTAACGCTTAACCAATTACGAAATTGGTAATTGGAAAAGTTAAAGGTATCCAGATCGATATTATTTTAGATATACTTAAAGCAATTAACGTTTTTAAATGATAAATACCAAAGGAACCAATCCGCTCAGCTATTGAAAATGATATTTGATATAATGAAGAAAATGATTGTAGAGGATAAACGGAGTATAGTAAAAGATAATTAAAAATCAAAGGGAAAAGAGAAATTATATGATATCGATATTCGAATTGTAATTATTGTAAAGATTTCGAACATAAACCGGGCTTATAACTATCACAGAGAATAGCTACAAATATATAATAAAGTGATATCGAAAAAAAATAAAAGTATAGATATAAAACAATAATTGTATTATTGTTTGTTCTTCTAAATACAGGATTTATTTATTCTTATATACTATATATACATGATTATACGTAATTATACATAATTATTGTATAGCTTTGTAATTATAAGGATCTATAGTATTACGAGTTATAATGTTCTTGTATAATAGTAGTTATAAGCTTAGTTTAATCGATAAGCTAAGCTCGATTGATATACCGGTACTCCTAATGCCGGTAGATCAAAAGCGATTAGTATACTCGTGCGCTTTTGCATATATATGCTTTTAGTGTGCTCAGGCACTATAGCGTATATATGCTTTTTATAGTGCTCGTATACCTACTACCGGAAGATCCAAGTAATA
>NGKF01000014.1:1229480-1268663 GCA_002162555.1 Monilinia aucupariae
AGAGCATGATGTTCAGTAAACACGTGCTTCTCACGTGCCTTACGCTCTCAGCGTGACATAGATATAATAGTATTAACGATTTAAAAGCGGATCCGATATTAGAAAATCATATCTCTACTTTCCCTTGGAATACTATTATATCCTTTAAAAAGGTAAAACAGAATACTATCGGGGTTTCAAGTATTTCGTTAAAAATTGATAGGATTATAATTAAACTTTTGAAAACTTGTTAGGATAATATTAAAGAATATTTATACAGGTTCTTCGAATACTATCTTAAAAGAAACTATTTCCTCAAAATCTAACGATTAACCAAAATAATAATGCTATTCAAAATCGGTAAGAAAGATAAAAGCTTTGTATACTTTTAGCGTTTAATAGTTTTATTATTTTGCGTAAACAAAGGTTTAGAATAAATCATTGCAAAACGAATAGCATGGACAACGCTAATGCATAGTATATTAAACCCTTAACATTACAAAGCTTTGCTTAAACGATTGATTATGGATTTAATTATAGCATTTGTATACAATGTAAAATGCGTTTTTACTAGGAAACGAAAGGTTACACTGGTTACAATGAACGTTTAAAGCGTATTCAACGCGTTGTTGCTCCGGCGGCTATTAAAGAGGATGTAGGATCAAAACTGGCTTATAGCTTTTTTGAAAATGATTTAATTGTTTTTACAGGATTGCAAAAGCTATAATACCCCCCGAAGAGGGCCACATTCTCCAGGCCTTTATCTAACCACCCAAACCGATGCTGGCTTGAGCTCAAGGAAGTACACAGGGCAGAAACCTCGCTGAACCCCAAATGCAAATCTAATTGCAAACGCTTCCCTTTCAACAATTTCATATACTATTTAACTTTTTTTTTAAAATGCTTTTCATCTTTTAATCACTTTATTTGTACACTATCGATTTCTGGCTAATATTTAGTTTTAGATAAAATATACCATCCATTTTGAACTGTATTCCTAAACAACTTGATTTGTCGAAAAAGCTTTATATAAGCGTAAGTATTCAATTACATATAGGATTCTCATCTTTTATAACGTTTTGTTCCAAAAAACTTAAACCAGAACCATACTCGAAACATCTTTTACAAATTACAACTTGGATTTTGAAAAAGTTAGATTTCAAATTTAAACTTTTATCGCTTTATTCGTTGTTATTGAGATAATCCTTATTGGTTTCTTTTCCTTCGCTTATTGATATGCTTAAATTCAACGGGTATCTTTATTTGATTCGAAATCAATTATAGAAAGTTGAGGTTTTAATAAAAGTATGCTAAGCGTTTATAACAAAAGATATTACTATGTTCAGGATTTAGTAGCATTATTATTGACTTTGAAGCTTGTTATCGTTGATATAGGCTCAATATTAAACTATACTTAAGGGTTGAAATAATGTTCGAATAAATATACTTTCCGGAATACCAAAGAGCGCAATGTACATTTAAAGATTCAATGATTTATTGAATTCTGCAATTCATATTACTTATTGCATTTCGTTGTGTTCTTTATCGATACTAAAACCAAAAGATTTATTGTTGAAAGTTTTAACTATTGTATAATGCTTAGACAATGTTGATAAAAAGAGTTTGGTTATTCTCTAATGTATACGCAAGGCCTAAAGGCAACACGCCAAAGCAATAAGGTAATGATACACAAAAGTAAAAGATTTACCCTTTTGAGCGTAAACTTTGTAATGATTTTTCCACAGGTTTATTTACGAAAACCTTGTTACAATTTTTATTTCTTTTAAATAACCAAGTTTGAATAACTTTTCGCTTTTAAGTAAATATTGTTATTTTTCCTAAAGCAATTCGAAAGCTTTATTTAGTTATTCAATCGATAATAGCAACAAGCGATGTATATAAAAAGCAAGGATATAATTAATACAAATTGATGATTTGCGTTTACTAAGTATTCTTTGTTGAAAAGTAATAATTGCAATGTTTTATCCCCAATACAATAAAGTTTAACAAGATTATTTAAACTTTTCGGTTAAGGAAAAAAACTTGTTGATTTTGTTAATATAGTGTGCATACGGTCTAGAACATCTAAGGGCATTATAGATTTGTTATTGTTTCAAACTTTTATCGGTTTAAACTGATAATCCCTTTAAGAAGTTAACGATTAGCTAAAACTAATCGGGCTATTTAGTAGATTAAAGTCTCGTTCATTATTGCAATTAAGCAAACAAATCATTCCATTAATTAAAAACGGCTATATATCACCATCCATAAAATCAAGAAAAAGCTTTCAATCTATCAATCCTTATTATATCTGGACTTAATAAGTTTTCTTGTATTAAATCAAATTAAGTCGCAAGCTTTATACTTGATGATGCTTTTCCGTCAATTTCTTTAAGTTTCAGCTTTGCAATTATACTCCCTTTAGAACCCAAAGATTTTGATTTCTTATGAAATATTGAGCAAATCAAAAAGATAACATCGCCCGATTTTTAATTGGTATAGTTTATGATTAAAATTACAATAATATTTGATCATCTTCGATTCTCTAACTTTTGTTCATTGATTAATAAAAACATTCTTAGCAAATACTTTTACAATAGTTAATCTTCAATAAATCCAAGAATTTTATCTTTAACAATTGAATACTAATATCTTCGATTATCTTTATTAATCATTATAGCGATTTTAGAAATTAACAAAATAGAACTATATATTTTATTTTATTATTCTATACTAATATATTCGAGTATAAGTTTGCTTTGAATACTTTAATTTTTTCAAAATAAAAGTTTTGGTTTTTTGATATACCCAATAAAAAGTATACGGCTTTTTAGAAGGAAAGACCCGGTTGAACCAATATATGCAATGAAACGGATCAACCAATTAAGCTCAAAATTCAACTATAAGCTTTTTAACTACAACAACTTTAATATACGCTATTGGAATTGAAATTATCGCGATTGCTAATACTAGATTTGCTTTTCAATTGTTTTTTGTTAAAGTATTTAAATTGTATTTATTCCAATTACAAGATTCAAAAAAGCCTTATATTAGTATTTATTGTTACTACCTCTTCGTATCGGGATTGGGTAATTTGTGCGTCTATTGCTTTCCTTGGATATAGTAATCGTTTTTTAAACTTTTTCTCCGAAATAGAACTTTAATTCCTTGTTATTTGTTGAAACCATAGTAAGCTATTATCCTATTATCGAAAGTTGATAAAATAGAAATTTAAATGAATCATCGCTAGTACAAAGCTATGCGATTCGTTAAGTTATTATAAATCACTAGGGAACCCCGAAAAACATTGGTTTTTTATCTAATAAATACATTTTTTCTGAAGTCGAGGTTTTTAGCATATATTAGCTTTAGAATTACCACAATTATCCATATAGTAAAGTATTATCAAATAAACGATAATTGATTTAATGAGCTATTCGCAATTTTACAATATAGTTGTTTATACTTAAATATGCATGGTTTAATCTTTGAAATAAATATATAACTATTGGTAGAATCAACCAAATAATTATCTTAAGGCTACGCGCTTCGAAAAACGCGGGGTTTAACCTTCTATTGGAAAGCCAAAGTTATTAACTTGAATAAAAAGGAGTTTTTTGCGAAACGCTTTTTAACTGGTAAAAATCCGCGAAGCATAGTTTACGCAAATCTATCGATTATTTATTTACTTTTATTATATTCCCCAAAAGATAGTTTATTGCACAGGGTTTAAACGCTAAACGCTATTGTAAAGTAAGGTATAAGCTTTTTAAAAAAAAGATACTGATCGCCGATCATACCAAAAGCGATTATCGATTTAGGTTTGCCTTTAAGTATCTTGGGATAAATATAACCATTGGTCACCAATCTATAGACTCCATCAATATTTGCTAAGCCAAAGCTAATAAAGCATCGATTATTCTACGCGGCAATTCGAAGCCTAAACTTTGTACAAGCCGTTGCGAAGGGTGATTACCTATTATTTATAATGCCGGGAAAAATGATTTAATATTTACACAATCCAGGTATTAATAAATCGCAGGTTTATCAACCAAGATACTATAAGTTGGTTTGAAAAGGATTCGCGGGGCTATGGGATTACCACGGCAACGAAATCAAGGGGTAGAGTACCCGGGTTGATACTAAAAGCTTACAAAAGTGAAGTTGCAACGTGCTAAACGCGTTTAATAATCTCTATAGATTTACTTCACTATATACAAAACCCATAAACATCTTCACCCGGGTTAACCTATACTCTCGTTACAAATTGTATTCGGGGTTGTAGAAAAATAGCACTTTTTGTACGATATCCTACAGCGTGGATTGCAAGTTACAGAAGCAAAGTAGGAAAGAATCCAATACACCCCCAAAAGGAGTATAAAACTTTCGGCACACTGAACTTTGAAAAGTAATGTATACGTATAACAAAATAAATGTACTCTTTAAAGCCGGACCCATTGTGGAAACAGAAGTATTAAAGGTACTACACGCGCATAGCGGTATAATTACACTTTTTAAAAATTCCCATTTACCGTACGGGGAAGTATAAGGCTTATTAGGAGCTAAATCAACAATCGTAAACTTATAGGTACTATAAGCATGTTTTCGTCGATTCAACTCATCCCATTCATATACCCAGTAGGACCAACAACAATTTCGAATTTACTCTACGGTACATCTTAATTCATTTTAATTATCAGAAATCAATTCTACGCATTTGTTTTTATTCATTTTAGTATTCTTCTTATTGAAATTGATAAAATGGTAAATAGTATATCTATTTGCTTTTTCGTTATCGATTTTTTGTGGATTTGCAATAAAAAGCTAATATCTTTAACTCTTCCAAACAATTTCAAATATAAAAGAAATAAAGATATTGGGTATATTGTTTTTTCTATTTCTCGATTTGGTTTGTTTGAAAATAATCTTGCTTTTGTTGTTTCTTTTATTATCGATTTCATCAAATTGTGCGTTACAAAAGTTATTAATAAGCTACAAATATATTGCAACATTTTTAATTCTTTCGTTGTTATTATTAATATATTTGTTTTATTATATAAGGATTTCAAAGAATAAGCTTTTGTTTATAATATTATTATCGAAGTTGTTCAATATTTCGAAAAAGCTTTCGAATTTGATTCAAAATCTGCGATTATATATCAAAACATATTATATTTACTTTTAGTTTCGTTTTGTGTTGTATTTCAATAACAACAAATTGAATGTATTATATATATTAATAAAGCTTATACGGTATTTAGTTTTGCTTCTATATTATATATTTATATTGGCAAAAGTGAAACTATCAACTTTATTGCTAAGAGTTAAAGCTTTATCAAGTTTTCCTTTTTCAAAACTAATAAACACATTTTGGTTCGAATTACTACAAAAACAAAACTTCAACAAACTAATACTTTTGTTTTGCGATAAAAGTTAATTCGATGTATTCTGGAATTTATTTTTATTAGATTTTTTACTATTACTTTTACAACAATAGGATAGGCTTTACATTTTATTAATATCGTTATTTGCGATTTGCTCTTTTTGCAAGAGAATTGTAAAATTATTCTTCAAATGCTTTAAGGAGAAAAGGTCGTTATATTTGAGATTTGGTATATTTATACTTTTGCTGGTGTGTTTACTTTCTTTGGTTTCATTATCAACAATTTGATCTTTACCACGGATCAATTTGTTTTTATTGAAGCCTTTGTATAAACAAAAATCTTTGTTTGTAATATTCGTTTTTTTAAAAACTTTACCAATTTATTTATAAATTGTTTTATATAAATAGTTTTCTTTCTTTAATCGATTAAGCCTTTTCGCTTTTTTGATTGGAACGAATTAGTTTGTAAAATTAAAAAGAACTTTTTTATTTTTAAATATGATTTAGAATATTAATGATATTGCAATACTAAGATTTGTATTTGCTAAATACAATGCAACAATTGTATTGAACAAATAAAAGGTTATAAAGGATTAGTTCACTATCAATGTTATGTTATTACCAAATGTACAAATTATTACGAAGCATTTAAATCCGAATATACCAATTGTTTTATAGCGTTTAAAAGGGTCAATAGCAAACTTATTAAATCTATTAAACAATAACTTATTGTAGTTTATGTAATAATTATTTTCAACGAGAAGGCTATTGCTAAGGCTTTTAAAGCCAAAAGCGATACTACAAACAATGATAAAGCTTTTTAAACAACTTTGGCTTTCCAAGTTATCCCCGAAACCTTTGATAAAGGCTTTAATGATACTATAAGTTTTTTGGATACCTTTACCCTTATTTATATACAAATCTTTGCTAAATGTAATCGTGGTTTCGTTGTTTCCGTTTACAAGAACAAAAACGTTTCGAAGATCATTAAGGCCATTCGTAAAATTGGCTTTGTAGCTTTTTGCCTTTCTATTAAAATCTTTTTCATTGAAATTGGCTTCGAATAATCAAAGAGCTCGAATATATAACAAATTGTTATTTCTACTTTTGAAAAAGCAAAATCTAATATTGAGATGAATAACAATATTAATGAATTCTAAACCTTATATTTGGCCCCGCGGCCATTATTGTTTATTATAAGCTTTTCAAACAATTCAATTTATTATTTGCTAGACCAACTTATATCTTTGCACATTAATACATTTTGTTTTCCTTTATAATATTGTTTAACACTAAATAGATATATTATATATTCAAAAACTATGGATAAGCTTTAGCTGCATTATCATTTATTTCGATTTCGATTTTTTCGTTTCAATAAATATTTGGGGGAAGCCCTTTGATTATAACCCATTATCGAAGGTACTTATATATATATAACGTAATATTAAATTTAATATGATACAATATCGCTTTTTCGAAACCAAGGATTTTATTTTACTAAAGGTTAATGGATATACAATTATTAATGTTTATAGATAATAATATTCTTATTTTGTTTTCAAATATATCATTTATTTGGATTCTCTATCCAATTGTTTAGTTAGGGGAGATTTTAATATATACAATATTTTCTTCGACTTTGAAGTCGAATTTTACAACGAAGGTTACGTTGTAGCAAAATAATTCATTGATAACGGTATAGATTTTATCGGTATAGTAAAAGTTTATATATATTGCGAAGATTACGTTATTGATCTAACTTTTTCCAATATCTTTTTTGCGTAAACATCTATTCAATGCGATTTATATATTGGTTTCAATTACAAAGTACAAATCATTATACTTTATTATTATAGTACAAAACTTATTAAAGCTTTGAACTATAAAGTTTTTAAGAAAAAACTAAAGAAATTCTTTGGTTTTATTAATACTAGGTTGCAAGTTTTGAGCAATTATAGCTTCATCGATATTTCTTTATAATTGAATTTCTTTGTAAAAGCTCTAAACGAAATCTTTATCAACTTCATTAAAATAGCTAGCATTTCCAAAATCGCTTTATATAGTCTATCTATAGATTGGTGAACCCTTGAATGTTTCGCGATAAGAACTAGATATATAGCGAACAAGAGAGCAAACCCTATTATATTGAAAGCAAAAGAATATATAAATATAATTTAATAGATTTGCAAAACCTATTAAAACAGGATCATCGATAATGCAAAAACGAACAAGGATATTGTCGGAATATGGATCATGTGATCGGGGATCATGTGACCGCAGGTCACGTGACCACCGATGATCGGACATAGGAGATAGGTAACTGGGATTATGTGATCGAAGGTCACGTGATCATGGGACCGTGCCACTAGTGCATCGGCATTAATGAAAGGGAGAAATATAAATAGGTTTATTTGTATTATAGTCTTACAATCTTTAAACCGTTTTTACTATATTGAATTACAAATATATAAAAAGCAATTCCATTCACATATACATAACCAAAATCCTTCCTTTAAGTTCATAGTTTTTTCAATACTAATTAATGTAAATTCATAAATTAGAAAATGAGAATTTCGAACTCGAAAGATCAACTTTGAAAAAGTATAAGCTTTTTTACATTAGCAATTGCTTTTGTATATATAAACATAGGAATTACAACCTATTAATCAATTGTATTGTATATTTAATAAATTATTCGATTTCTATATACTAATTATAATAATATTATTTATATTTTTAGAATTCAATAATTAAAGCATTATATTTTTAACGATTTTTATAATATTAGTTTAAATCAAACAAAATTATATAATTCTTTATCTTATACTTTTTACTTTGTATTTTTTTATTTTATATTCTATTACAATATACTAGTATAATAATACTAATATAATACTTTCAATGTATAAACCATTCAACTTTATTATAATTTTATTTAACATTCAAATTCGAAAACACAAACTTCAATACAATATTTACGCATAATTTATAGTTGCATTTCATTTTTGATAATATATTCTGATTCAATATCATCGATTTTATCTATAAACCAAAATCTACTCGAAACGATCGATCGCTAACTTTAAAATTTGAAATCGAAAATCATCATCAATAATCGCTTTGTATTCATTTTGTACTCTATATCTATTCTATAATTTCTTCGCCAATTCAACTATAAATTAAACTTATCTATGTTTTCACTTTTTTATATATTTACATTAATATTTTTCTTTATATCCATATTAATATTATTAATAAAATGAAAACATTGTTAATCCCACTTTACAACAATATTCTTTATATAAATTTAAATCGAAACAAAAACTTATATTTGTATAGAAAAAAAGAATTAACAATATATAACGAAATTAACGATTAATAATATAAAAAGTAATACAAATTTTATAAAAAAGGAATTGTATTAAATAAACTATTATTAATTAAGATTCGTAAATTTATCAAATACAAACTTTATTATTATTAACGATAGAAAAACTTTATAAACAATAATGCGTTTTACGACTTTCAAACATCGTTCATAAAATACATTACTTACCAATTCGTAACTATAGATACAAATTTTTTTTATCGTTTACAAAAAAAACTAAACAAATGTAATATATAAATTAATTAATACAAAAACGGAAAGATAAAAATATAAATAGCAATATTTACAACAATTTAAACAATACAATACTACAAATAAACGAATATTATGCGATAGTATGATATAAGTCACGGTAGTGGGAATCGAAAGACAACACAAAAGTATGGTTTAATAGTGTAGATAGTGGGAACTAGATTCATATAGTAAAGAAAAGCTTGATTGACTTGACCTCAAACTCTAATAGCTAAAGATCTCTATATAAACGTGATATAAAGCAATAATAGTGCTTCGGTAAAAGTATTACTTTGGTAAAGGATATGTAGCCTTTATTGTGATAGGGTTAGTATATCCAAATACAAATAAAAAAAAGGAGTAAGGAATGTATTAGAAGTACAGAAATAATATTAAGGATAGTTATATCCCATAATATACCCCCCAAAGCAACGATAACGTTATTGATTTGCAATATAACAAAAGAAATATATAAATAATAGAGTCGCATCGTATAAGTTAACGATATAGGTGTTTGTTGTTGTATATATGTATTACTAGTAGCAATACGTATAATCTCGATTAACAATAACTTAATAATGTTAACGGCGAAGAAAGCAAAGAAATCGTTGTTTAACCATTAAATTAAATTGTTTTTCGATAGCAATTGTTGTTTAAGTAATAAGCGATATCGTTTGTAAAACGTAATATATCGTAGATTTAAAACAATAGATACCCACGCTTTAAACTTGAAACTGTACAATTTTTTTAATATAACCAAATATAGCCTTTCTATGCAATTTGGTAATGTATTCTTAGCATTTATTTCATTTTAGTTATATAAATAATTTCCGCAATATATGTTTTCTTTCTATTCGTCGATTGATCTTTTTTTCAAAGGGTTTTAGGCTATATAGATATTCTCTTTATAGGATATTTCTATTTCCTAATTCGATTTTGGAGAGAAGAGATATGCCGACGAATAGAATAAATTCATCGTTTATCTCTATTAATTATTTGGCAATGGTTTTACTTTCTTTTTTCTTTAGTATATAAGAAAAGGAAGAGAAAAAAGAAAAAAGAAAAGAAAAAGAAGAAAATAAAAGCCTTTCGTTTTCTAAAATAACGTTGATTCGAGAGGAACCATTAATTAACGATAAGGGTGATGATTATATATATTATTGTCTTCAATATAATCTTTACTTAACGCCTTCTAAAACCCCTCTCCCAAACGCCTTTATTAGAGTATCAATATTAGTGGTTTTTTTTTTGTTAATAATTACGGTTGGTTTTGCAAAACACAATACGCGCAAATATAAAGTGAATACTCTTAAACCTACTAGTTGCTTGGTATAGTATTAATATAGTTCTAGCGTTCGGTTAGATTTGGAGTAAAGAAGAAAAAGGAGATGGATTTGAACAACCCTACAAATCCTTTTGGTAATAACTATTAGGGTCGTTCACTTTTTCTTCAAAATGTTAATTCTAATAGAAATAAAGAGTTTATAAAAAATAAAGCGGAAAGGGTTGTGGGTTTTAACATTTGTAATACTAAAAAGAGGAAGGTAAAAGTAATTATAAAGGTAAAAAGGAAAAGAAAAAGGAAAGAAAAAAGAAAAGGAAAAACGTTTAAGTATAAAAAGCCAAAAATAAAGGGAAAAAGGAATGCTGTACTTTGTGTTTAGTATGTAAAATCGTTAATCGCAAAACAAAGCGATAGTGTATACTATTACAATGCTAATTTAATTAGTATAAAATGCTATAAATGCTATAGTTACTCTTGTACTAAACTCCCTAATCACTTTCATACAATAGCGATTAACTTCCTCAAAACTAAAGCTAAAGGAAAAACAGAATTGGTAAATAGTTCTATCCTTTATATTAAAAACATAAAAATAATAATTAAATGAAATATAGAAGTTTAAATCGTTTAAAACAACGTTGAAGATAATGCTATCCTATTACGAAAAAAAGTTGGAGAAGAAAAAAGGATTGGAAAAGAAACAAAAGAAAAAAAAAGAAGTAATTGTAAAGAAAAAGAAGGAAAGAAAAGAATCATGTTTAAAGGGTTTAAGGGATGCAAACAATGCAAATTCTGTTGTAACAAGCTGTTCCATAAATGCCTTTATAAACCTTGTCTCCGAGAATAACAATAATAACGATAATGACCAAAAGATATAGGATTTGGCCTAAGCTATTGCTATTAAGCGAAAGGCCAAAAAAAGTAACGGGCGATAGAAAAGGGTATTATTGTAGAATATATAATGTTGAAGTATAAAATTTAGTTGATTTCTGTAATGCGTAATTTAGTATTTTGTAAATTAATCAACAATATAAATCTTTCAAATAGTTAACAATCCAAATTCTTTGTTAATTCATTTGTAAATATATTTTTAATTGCCAAATAGAACACTAGAAACCTTCAATTCGTGTATTTTTGATAAAGCTATATATTTTGAATATCAATGTAATGCAATTTTGTAGTAATATGTTCGTTTTCTTCAACAACAAAACGAATAGTTTGGGTATTATCATAATAAATTGTAACAAGTTTCTATACTATTAAATTAACCTTTTTTAAAAGTCTAAGAGTAGTTATAATCTTTTTAGTAATGTATTCAACACCCAAAAGCTTTGCTTTCGTGGTAGATGTAATAACAATAGCTTGGCGAAAGGCCTTCCAAATAACAAAGCTTTCAAATAAAAATATAATATATTCTTATAAAAACTACTTAGAATCGGGATTATTCGCAAAAAAAATGTCGGAGTAGAATAAAAATTGAAGTAATGGATTTTCACTGTATTCATAGCCTAAATACCTTGTATTTCATAAGTATTATAAACAATGATTTATAACTCTCATATATTTTTTCGATGGATTAGTCAAATAATAATTTAATTGAAAAGCTACAAAAACAATATCTAATCGAATAGTGATAGTTGTATAGAGTATAAAGCCAACTTTTTTTTGGTAAACCTTTATAAATGAAAGAATTGCAATTCTTTTGTATTTAGTAAATATTATAATGGGTAAAGGGGTAACGGCGCTGCTATTAGCAAAGCCGAATTTCTTAGCTATTTTGGATATATAGATATTATAAGCTAGTTAAAGTTTGTATAGCTTTCGATCCCTTATAATTCGAATTCCCAAAAACCATAAAATATTATCCAAATCGCATAGTTCGTACTTCTTTTTGATTCTTTCGATAATTTTGTTGATTGTTTTGATATGTTTTTTGTAATAAATAATTTGAATATCGTTTACAAAGAAAAGTATTGAAACATATTTGTTTTGAGTTATATAAATATACGGCTTCTTTTTGCATTGTATTATGCCAAAAGATACAAAAATAGTAATAAATTCCTTATATTACAAAGCAAATGAGTCCTAAAGACTATATAAAGCTCGATCAATAATAATATGTTTACCAAATACTTTATACTTATCCGGAAGTAAATATATTATAGGAACATTACTAAAATCTTTTATAGTGTTAACAAAAGCGTTAATAACGTTAAATTGTTTGGTTTCTAGATTGTATTTAGCAACCATAGTTATTATAATGCGGAATGACCTAGCGGCGAGAGTTGCAGTGTAAGTAGATTCGATTATGCTTTTGTTTTGGAGATCTTTTTGAACTATTAAATATAAACAACATCGATTTATATACTCTTTAAAGTTGTTTTTGTAATCGAAGATTTATTGAAAAGGAATTGAACAAGTACTACCCGACTTTGCTTCGATTTCCCTTCAGGTTTATTTATCTTTAAGGTTCTTAATCTCTTTATTGCAATCCTTTTTGAACCAAGGTTCAAAAATATACTTATTTAGTTAATTATAAAAACGAGGAAATGGTAATGCGATAGATTTAAGCATTTTTGGAAGAACATTTGAAGATTTTGAAGGCAAAGAAAAGGTTAGTTTGAAACTGATTATAGAGGCAACAATATTGTAAAGTGTAATAAACTTATTCTTTTCTTTCGAATCATCTAAATCATTTTGATTTAGCCAAAAAGTATTATAGAATTCGTTCAAAAAATTATCACTTCGAATTGATTTTAAAGATTGTACAATAACAATTCTAATAAATGTATTAGTCAACCTATTTCCAATATTCCATTAATATAAATGTTGAGAATATCATATAAAACGTAATCGACCAACAAATTGATTAAAACGATTAAATTAGTAATCAAAAAATAATTAGAACTCGTTTGGATTAAGATTAGTTTTGGGTATTTCTATTTGAACTATTCGAGTTCGTTTAAAAAAACAATAAAAATCAAGAACTAAAGTATATTGATCTTGATATTCCTTTATTGTATATGTTTTTGGTAAAGATTGAAAAGATATAACTAATTCTTCGATTTTATAAAGTATAAAGACTTCTATTAGTTTAATAAAAAACGATTTGTGTTGAGAATCTATTTTGTTCTTTATTTGATTTGGAATATTAGGTGCTTTATTAACGATTACTAAATCTTTGTTCTGGGAATTATAAATTTGATCTTAAATTTGAATTGATGTTCTAGTAATTTCGTAATCTATTTTATTGCTTTGGGTAGTTAAAGGTGCGACAAAAGAATATAGGGATCCGCGATTAGTGGGATTAATTTGATCACTATCTAGTATATCCTTAGTTGCCAATGTTAAACAATCTGGTTGTACCTCAATACTAAGTTCTATTTTTTTCATAAATTTCAAAGTTTATAAAATCGATGAAAGAGGTTTTTTTAGATTGCTATAATCCTTACTATTAGATAAAGAAGCCGGCCCGAAAGATATCGATGTTTTAATACTCTTTAAATCTATCTTTAAGGTTAATATCTCGATAAAAGTTTTTAGAGTGCGTATGGCTTTAGGAATATCTTTATTCTTTTTGTTTATAACTAAAATTGAATCATTTAATTCGTAGTTGAATATAGCTTTATCAACATTCGTTTCCTTAAGAATATCAAACTTTTTAATAAGATTCCTAAAATCGAAATCGAATATAACATTAGTAATACCGTAAGCTTTGTTTATTCTATAAATATAACGTTTGTCGAAAATAACGTTCTGAATAATAATAACTTTATCAAACTTCGGAATCCAAATCCTGTAGATATACGTCCCAAGCATATACTCAACCAAATACCCAATGTGAGTTTTCGGATTAGTTTTGTATCACTTACTCTTTATACCTATCTCTTTGTTTTTATTCAATAAATACGCACAATAACTGTAGCGATATATACCGCTTTAATCAAATCTTAGATCATCCGTAGCAGATTTAACAAGGTTAAGATCGTACTGTTGGAAATATTAACGAAATTAGGAATTAAGAATTTCGTTTGAACATTTAAAGCCCTTGCTTTTCAAAGGATTTATATTGTAAAGGTAAATAGCGGCTTGCATTGCCTTTATCTATATTTTGTCGGGTAATCTTGAAAAAGTCTTTATTTTGATCTGTTTTGTTATAATTTCTTAATCTGTGTGTTCAACGCCGCCGTTAGGTTTATATATATAAAAAAATAAAAGTTCAAATTCAAAACCCTTTTTAACGATTCAATTCTTGAAAATGGTATTGCTTTTAATATCAATAACCAATGTATCGTTATCTTGCTTTATAACGATAATATTAAATCCATATTTGCGATAAATCTATACCACAAAGTTCTGTAGCACTTCGAAAACTTCGGTATATATCTTTTGGTTCAAAATGAAAGAGAATATTTTGCTATTAAATATATCCTTGATAATTAATAGCCAAAAAGCGCCAGTATATCCACAAAGAAAATCAAAGAGATCCCATTGGATTTTGTAGAAAAATCTTAGGGAAAAAGAATCACTAGGTTTGCGTAAAACGATTTGCTTTGTGTACGTAATGGCATAATCAATGTAATCGATTTTAGCAATTCCTTTAATCCTAATTCCTTTAGCCATGCGAATTAGATACTCCAAAGCTTTTTTGCCTAGATATCTTGCTCTCTTATGCTAAAGCTTGCTAAAATCCTCTTTTGGGATAGGTTGGTTACGCGAACATCGATACGATTAATTGATTTAACAAAAAGCAATCGGATAAATCATCACGGTGCAACTCACAAAAACAAAGAAAGGGTTAAAAGAATAAGAAGAAGAAATAGGTTTATATTCAATAATAACTAGCTTATATTTTCGAATATAGTTGGCCAATATACAGCTATTCTTCACAAGCCCAATCCTCAATATATCATCGCTATTATAAAACCACGCTTTCTTTTCTTTCATAAAAAATTCTGAAATAAGATTAGTATAAAATCCTAGTATAAAAGCTACATCGTTAAGTACCAAGTCCCTAGTATTAAAACCGAACTTGCTATATAAAAAGTTCTTGAATATATAAATGCTTTTACCAAAAACAGGAAAAGAAGTAGTTGCAGATTCAATAAAATCGTCGGCATCTGCTGGTCAATATACACCTTCGTTTAAAAGCTTGATATTGTTAACCAAATGCAAAATATTACAATTATCAAGAAAAGTGCTCTAAGAAAGATAATAAAAAGAAATTAGTGAAGCGAAAGAATATATATTATTAATATCTTCAGATTTTATCAATGTAGTACTAATGGTAATTGCAAAGAGAGGGAAGAGTTTCGATTTATCTTCCTTATTAGCAGCACTAAGGCTATTAATAGCATTCAACCAACCTTTTTTCTTCAATGCTTTGTATAAATTCTTCCATTTTGGATCTTTTAAACATGCTTTGATATTTTGAATCTCGGTATCACCCAGTGTAACTTTGTGCTAAGCATCACTCCTAGATATAAAAACTTGTTGCAAACAATAGCATACATTAACAACGTATCGGTATTTACAAGGATCAATATATTTGCGGCAAAAGCACTTGGATTTGTTATTATTATTAGAAGACTTATTATTAGAACAAAAAGCTTTATTGGAAAAAGAGATATTGGAAAAGAAAGAATTGAATAAAAAAGGATTAAATAAAGTCGAATAATTTGAAGATGTAATATAAGTTCCTTTGAAAGGTGCTTTTTCGGCGTTTTGTATTAACAAAAGAAAATCTCGTCCAATTTGTTCAAAAATAAAAGGCTTTTCGTTGACGTGAAAAAAAGTAATAACAATTCTTCGTTGTATACCTTTAACCCAATAAAGATCGAACTTTTTGATTACAATAAGGAATTTCTTGATAGCTAATAATCCTTTGATATCAAGGATATTGTAGATTATCGCCTTTTGGTAAGCAATCTATTACTTTTGAGCCCATTTAGTACTACTAGTCCAAGCAACAACAACAAATACAAATATACCAAAGTAATTCTTTTAAATTTTTGTAATGGTTTGATTATTGGTAAAGCAAAGATGTAATTTGAGATAGTCGATTATTTGTCGAAGTGTATAACCATTTTTTACGCTTATTTGAAAATTCATTAAATAAATAAAGTTAATTGTTGTAATTATCCAAATATATATATCTTAATACTTTTTGTATTTCGAGTTGTATTCCTCCCTGTAGTTGCAATAATCGACTTTCCGAATTGTATACTCCTCTAAAGCATCCTTCGGAATCAAATAGCCAGAGTATTCAAATCGAATTAAGGAAAAAGTTTTCGATTCTGGGGTTCTTTTCATAGCAATATTTATGGTAAGCTTTGCAATAGCAAATTTATATTCAGCAATATCCTTTACGAATTTCGCAGCACGTTTGCGATTCAATTGATTAATCATTGTTTTAAGGGTAAAAAAAAGAAGTTTTGGGATAATCAACTAATCGATAAGCTCATAGTTAAATGAAAACTTAATATCAGGATTGAAAGTATCCTAAAGGTTGTACGAAGTATAAAGATTTTGTAATCCGATGTACCATTCTAGCCAATCATCGCTGGTATTGAGCTTGATAAGGACAAACGCTATAGTGAAAATGGTAGGGTTTGAATAAAAACTAGTGGTAGAATTTGAAAGTGTTGAAGAGGTAAAAAGAGTATAAAAATCGTGAAAATATTAATTAAAGCGATAGTAAGATATTGGTAGTATTAAGAGCTAACCAAGCTCATAACTATCATGCGATAATATAATATAAGTCACAATAGTGGGAATCGAAAAACAATATAAAAGTATAGTTTAATAGTATAGGTAGTGGGAACTAGATTCATATGGTAAAGAAAAGCTTGATTGATTTGACTTCAAACTCTAATAGCTAGAGATCTTTATATAAACGTGATATAAAGCAGTAATAGTACCTCGATAGAAGTATTACCTCGGTAAAGGATACGTAGCCTCTACTGTGATGGGGCTAGTATACCCAAATACGGATAAGAAAGAGGAGTAAGGAATGTGCTAGAAGTACAGGAATAATACCAGGGATAGCCATATCCCGTGACAACGAATAATAATATCATTCAATGCTATAACAACGATATAAAATTTAAATTCAAATTCTTTAACGATTTGTTTAATGTAATAATCTAAAACGAAATAATAAAACGAATTGTTGTAATAGAAAAAACAAAATCGAAAAAAAAACAGCGATCGAAAAAAAAGCAAACGCTAATTCTATCGCTTTCAAAAACCTCTCGATTTATATCGATATTAGTATACTCGAAAATACTATCGATTAATAGATTTGCATCGATCTATAAACCATCTACATCTATTCGTTCGCTAATTATATCGATGCAAAAACTATATACCGAAAATCTTATCGATTTATTAATCAATAACAATAATCAATACGTTTTTGCAAATAATCAAAACTATACAAACAATATTAATTTTGACTTCAATATTGATTTCGATAATTACAACGAAGATAACGAATTATTTTTAAAACTATTATCGATATTATGAAAACAACAAAAACAACTACTATACAACAAAAGTTGAAGAAAAACAATAATTCTTAACGATTTCGATAACTTTGACTCGTTTTTTTTCGATTTCGATTTAAATATTTTTGAATTATTGAAACGATCATCGAAAAAGTCTACAAAGCCTCGAAAACAATATAAACAAAAAATCGAAAAGGAAAAAACGAATTCCAAAATAGAAAAGTTGCGCAAAAAAGATTATAAATAGAAAATAATACAATTGAAGAAAACCTATAATAAAAAAAAAAAATACTTTAATAAAGATAACGCTTTTGATCATAAATATCGCATTTTCATTCACAAATGTTTCAAAAATAGCATTTCGGATTTATACTTTAATAAAATATTTGACTTTATACTAATAAACGATATTAAGGATTTCTATTATAATAATATCAAAATCGAAAAATATAAAATAATAATAAAACTTTAAAAAATAATGAAACGAAACTTCGAAGAACTTCAACATCGATAATATATTATTAACCAATAAAAAACTATTAGACTTCGTCAATACATTAACAAACACTCAAATCTTTTTATATTGGAAAACTTCTAGAATATAATGAAGAATTTAAAAGTATTGTTTAAAGGTTTATTATTACCATTACAAAATGATAAATACCTTATTATCAAGATTGTTATTGTTTGCCAAAACATTGAAGCATATCGAAATATACTTTACACCCTTAATATTGATCTTGCAATATTTCAAAAAAGTATTTGGGCTATAATCAATATATAAGATAGTAAATCTCAACTCTAAAAACAATTCTATATTGATTGCAAATACTATAATTCAAAGAATAACAATCTATTATATAAACTTAATCGTTATTTTATAAAAACATTTGCGAAAACACTTTTTAAATTATAACAAAAGAACAAATTGTATTATATCTACAAAAAAATAGAATGTTGGTTCGATAGATATATAAAGAAAAAAAAGAAACAAGTTTATTAAGAATATCGAAAAAAGTTTAAAGGATTGGATATTATATTTAACTAAGTATATAAAGCGTTTATCCTTGAAAAAGAGAAAGAATACTTCGATAATTATTATAAAGATATAAATATCGAAAAATGGAATGTATTTCTTTCGAAACGATATTTGGATATAGAACAATATATTGTTGAGGAAGAAGAAGAATATAAAGAAGATATACAAATCTGGGTTAGCTTTTTTGGTTTTATCGACAACGAAGAGATTGTAATAAATTTGTTCAACAAATCCGCAGTATATGCAATCATAAAGCTGAAGATAGTAAAGCAGAAACTATTGTACAAATACAATAATACAAAATTCCAGAGTATAATAATTGATATAGATATTGTATAATAGTTTATAATCGAATATAATCAATACTAAGTATTCAAATCATTCGTTGACGATATTCTATTCAACAAAGCGATAACAAAAATTGTAAAGGTTATTTTCGAAATAGATATAGCAAGTTTCATCGGATCTATTAAGGTTGAACTATTAATAGAAAACATACAATTTTATATTCTTTATTCCGAAACATCTTTTTTATTTTCAATCATTAATATGGATCAATTTAAAGCATATTATAATAATGTTATTGATACATTTGTATTACTAATAAAAAACTTTTCAATAGTTAGAAAATATAAATACTTTATATTATTATAATATATCGACATTCGATAATTCATTTAAGAATCGATCGATATTGATGAATGCTATTTTACAAAAACTGAATTTCGAAGATTTTATTGAAGATTCGGCCACTTTGCGATATATAAATTCCATTGAGTATTACAACAAATAAAATATAATAATATTTTACAAAAGGATATTAATAAACTAATAAAGTTCTATAAATATTATTAGAAATATAAAAAATCATTCGGCAAATTCAAATTCAATCTTCGCAACAACGTTCGATTTAATTAATCCATTATTATTAACATTATATATATTGATTCGAAATCGATCCTTCATATTATCGACGAAGCAATACGATTCCAAGTAGTATAATGGATAATCGAAATAACTTCGAAATATATATAAAACAAATTGAAACAATATTGGATAGATATATATATAAAACCTTTAAATCAAATTGTTCATAATGTTAACAATAACTTTATCAACAAAGAATTTACTAGCAACGTAATGATACTAGTCATTACTACAAAAGCAATTCTAATCGAAGCATATTGGTTAATCGAAATAATTGAACGATACCATTTTCTACTTCAATAAGTTTACAATATTATATATACGAAAACACAAGAATCTAGTTTTACAAAGAATATAGGATTACAAATGGTTGTAAAAGCAATCAATAATATTGCAGGATTTAACAAACTAATACCTATATTTTTAATGTTCGGTATATATTCAAAAATGATCGATCTCGATTCAGCATCTATTGTTATACAACAATCGTTAACATTTAAAAAAGTAATAACGAAAATTACAAAAATATATATTTAACAATAAGTTTCCGAAACTTTGAAAACACGAAATGGATTTAACATTATTTCGATATACAATCTTCTATTAAACTTCAATGTATTAATATAAAAAGAAAACTATTATAATGTTAATAAATGGATTGAACTATACAAATTCATTTCGATTAAAAACGAAACATATATAATCAAAATGTTTAATGAACTCAAACAATTTAGATCTATAATAGTTAAATTATTCTATTGTACAGAATTACAAATAGTAATTCCATCAATAAAACAAACTTGGAATATTACTAACACAATATTATTTTTGGTATTGAAAAATTATATTATAAATAAATTATTTCTTTCAGTATATAATTCAACTTTTTTTATTGAATTATAATGAAAAGAGATCAATGGATTAATGGAAAATGGTATATTCGAATTGGTTCGTTTTGATTCCATTCTATTCAAAATAAGAATCTTCAATTCCAAATTCGTTGATAAAATGAAAAATGAAGATATTGATCGAGTTTTCCACAAATCACAACTAATTGTTTAAGCTTTCAAAAATCAAAACAAGAATATAATACTAATCTAGTTATCTATTATTCAACGAATTAATCAACAAATTATTCTTAATGCTATAGCCATTCTTTATACTTAGAATAAAAATATCAAAATATTCATTCGGGATATTATATAAATATATATACAATCAACTTCGGATTTGGTTTGTAAATTCTATATTCGATTATTAGTTGAATTGAATATACCGAAAAGATTCCTACTTCGAATAATACGATTTCTTTATAGTATTTCGAAAGCTGGAAATCATTGGTTTAATATTTATTACAAATATTATATTAATGCCTTTGGAATGATCTAATCAATATACAACCTGTATTTATTGTATACAACAATAAAGGATTCAACATTTGCTATTGTTGAATTTCAAATAAATAATACACTTATTGTTTGCAATAAATAGTTCGTTACCCGGGAATAAAATCAACTTCAAAAAACAGGATTCATAACCAAAGATAGAAAGGAATTTATTGTTAATAGCCCACTCAAATTCAATAATAGCACAA
Source organism: Monilinia aucupariae (assembly GCA_002162555.1). NCBI lineage: Eukaryota > Fungi > Ascomycota > Leotiomycetes > Helotiales > Sclerotiniaceae > Monilinia > Monilinia aucupariae. The sequence goes on from NGKF01000014.1 coordinate 1,250,815, forward strand.
TCACATTCAATAAAAACAAAAGTATTTACCTCAATCAAAAAAAACAATATCAAAATTTTCAATTGGTTTAAATTTAATCAAAGAATATATCCGAAATACAAAGGAAACTTAGAAAAGCTGCCGCCTCGAAAAATCAATACATTATATAGCATATACAAAAAGCATATATTGCTACTATAAATCAATCCGAAGCATTTTTCGATTTATCTTTTGTTGCTTAAATAATTAATCCGAATAAAGATAATGCGGATCTTTTTAATAAACGTATTCAATAGCAAATAAACAATAAAACAAAAAGTTTGAAATATATAATATTAGATTCGAATTCGTTAAAATTAATAGCATTTATCGATACGTTCTTTGCTAATAACAAAGATCTCTTTTTACAAATCGAATACATTATTGTACTAATAAACAAACACAATAAAGCAAACCTAATCCATTAGTTTTCAATCAAATGCAAAAAAATTACAAAAAATATATTAGCATCGAAATTATATATAATGTTATTAAAATTCAACATTAATATCGCAATTAAAAATATTATCAATAAAATCTTCATCAATTAAAAGATTCTATTTACAATTTGTATAGATTTTAAATTATTTTATCAATGCTTTACGAAATTCGAAACAATACAAAAAAAAAGATTGATAATCGATATAATAACATTTCGATAATTGTATAAACATAGAAAGATTATAGAAATCAAATGGATCAACGAAGAATCAAATCTAATAAATACTATAACCAAATCAAAAGTGTATTAAACTTTAAAGGATCTTGTTGATAACAATATAATTAATATCAAAGTAATGAAATGAGTAAAAAAAGGGATAAAAAAAAAGGAGATTTCTTTACAAAAAAAAAAATGATTTTTAAAAAGTTATTTGTTTTATTTCTTTTGAAAATTGTTATTACAAATATAATCCAATTATTTTTTTAAAGAATTGTTAATATTAAAATATAGATCATATAATCGAAAATTATATAATTGCAAATTATGTAACCATCGATAATCAAATATAAAAAATAGATAACTGGGATCATATAATTAAAGATTATATAATCATAGGATTATATTACTAATACATCGATATTAATGAAAAGAAAAAATATAAATAGATTTATTTGTATTATAGTTTTACAACCTTTGAACCGTTTTTATTATACTAAATTACAAGTATATAAAAAGCAATTCCATCCACATACATATAACCGAAGTCCTTCCTTTAAGTTCATAGTTCTTCCAACAGATATTATAAGACTGCAGAATGGCTCCGACCATTCGGACCTAACACCCTCACATAACCTCGCCTCTCATGAAGAGTATTTATACTCCTCTCACTCTATATCTTAGATCACTATATCATATTTTGTTTACTAAATTTTATTTCTTTTACCACCCCTTTTCTTGATTATATATATATCCATTATAACCTAGACTATCCATCTTGATTATTTTTTCCTCCTTTGTTATCCATAATCAATTTAGCTAACCCTAACCTCTATTCCTCTTTTGTTGTATTGCTCTCTCCTAAAAAACTATTCTTTTTGTTGTTTTTGGTTATTGTTTTTACTCTTCATCTTTTTCCCTTTTACATTAATGATCTACACAAAAATAAAGGTTTATTCAAAATTAGTTATTCATAAAAATAATATGCAATTTTAAATTTCTTTCAATATACTAAAGTATTTCGTAGGGAATCCAAAATATCGAAAATATTAACGAAGAAATTATAAACAATAATGGTACAGAATTGCATCCTTCAACAAAAATAAAAAGGGAGCAAAGATAGTAAAATGGATTATACCTTAAAAGAAAAAAACCCAAATTGCAAATAACTATATTCTCGTCCGATATCGATTATTTAGATGTAACGATGATAAAGATAAGATTTGACAACGCTTGTATTACAAATCGAACGATAATGCAAAATGATTATAGAATTAATAATCATTATCAAAAGCAATAGTTTTCTTTATTCGATAACTTGGTTTATAAATCGTATACCAAATCTATTTTATAATTTATAACCCGAAAAATTCAATATATACTATCCACATAGCTTTTGTTATTAATATTGAAAAACCTTTAAATAGTTTTACACCTTTAAATTCGTTATCTAAAAATTAAATTGAAAAAAAAAAAATACGATCTACTGAAACTTTAAATAACTATTGAATTGGTTTGATTATATTTTAATTCAATTAAATATTTATAACTAAAACGTTAAGAACTAGTATATAAAGTAAATAAACTTTATAGAACAATAAATAATAATAAATTTCGGCATAATTATAAAAATTTTATTTTAGGTTTGAATATAATAAATACTAAACCTTCGGAAAGAATTTAAATATGTTTTAATTATTTATTTAATTAATTTAGTATTGTTTTGATTAACTTGTATAAGCCAAATTGCGACCGACGTATTATATTTTAACATTAATAAATATATATAATAATATTTTGCGAATTTGTAAAGTATCAATATCAAAATAAACAAGGATTTTATCGCTATCAAAATCCTTTATTTATTACCAAAGATTTATTTTTTTTTTGTTTATATTATTCTTATTACTCCTTCATTATTTTATTTACGTTATCGAAAAATTTATATTTTAATTATACTATACTTACACCTTATATAATTTAATTATTCAAGTTATAATATTTCATTGATCAACTATATTTTCCAAACCTATCAATAGTCCCAGTGTATCTACGTTCGATACAATAGCCTTTAAAAATCCTAAAATCGAAAAGATTAATAAATCTATCAACAATAAATAATCTAGCCCCTCTAACAAATCGAAACTTTGTAAAAGTAAACGCTATAATACCAAAAGCAAGCAATCTGCGAAAACGAAACCTAAAGTCATTATTCCTTCTAAAATCAAATCCGATTTTGAAAAAGATTCTAAACAAAATAAGGATGCCCTTATACTCAACAAAAATAATATTAAAGAATTTATCAAAGCTTTTGTAAAGTTTAACAAAAAAAATCTACTATTTGTGAAAAAGGAAGGAATACTATAATTCGATAGTACCAATGCAACAAAGTAATACAAAGCCATAGAAGATTTTAAGCAAAAGTACAGTATGATTAAAAAAAAGTTTTATTATCAAATTCTTAAGCAAATAAAATATAATTTTCGATTTGATATAAAGATTATAAATAAATACAAATCATTTGATTGAAATTGAAAGAAGATCTTTAAGCTTATATTTCTAGCGGAGTATATTGCACAAAACACTTTTCGATTAAAATATAACCAAAACTATTTGCAAACTTTAGCATTTAAATACAATACAAAAGAAAAGTATAATCCCAAAAACATATTGATTTATAACCAAAGCTATAACTTTATTGCAATTCGGCTTATAGCGAAAAAAAAGATTATTATTAAAACCGTTGCTTTTTTGTTTTTGGAAAACTTAAGTATTCGATTAAGATTGAGGTTTGTTAATAAAACTAGTAGTTTATTAAAAAAACGTTACATTTTAACTTGGGTTTCGATCTATATGGTTTATATAAAGTATACGGATTTGTTAGATTACAATAAAGACTTTGAAAAAAAAGCTTAATTAAAAAAGATTAATATTGAAATAGTTGATATTATTATAAAGGTTGTAGGAAAGCTTAAGAAAAAGAAATCTACATCTTTTAAGGATTATGATAATAAAATAAATTCGCTAGTTAAAATATTCAAAATATTCGTTGCCAAAAGTATTGCACTTTTAATCAAATCTATTACTATAAGAAAGTTTGTGGCTTTTTCCAGTTTTATTAATGTTTTTGATAATAATAAAACAATAAAGGTTAATACAATTTACAACAAATCTTACTTTTATTATCAAAATGTATGGTTTGGAAACAAAAGCTATATTATAAAAAAAAATTGTTTAGTTTTCAAAAAGCATTATATAAAAAAATGGATCACTTTCAATAAATTCAATGTTATATATTGAAAAAAGAATCAGAATTAAACAAAACTATTTCAAATTTTTTATAATAAGAATATAGGTTTTTTAGCATATTTTGTATTGGCTAATGTAAAAATAAATAAATGAAACAAAGAGGACAATTCAAATTTAAAATCAATTAAATGTATTAATATTATTGAGATTATTGATAATGATATTCATTTCTTTAACAATGTTAACTCGATTTTATTCTTTATTTTTTATTTAAATAACTTTATCCTGAAATATATTAATATTATTATTTAGCTTAAATTTATTACATTACAATTTGAACAATACATTAACAAAAACAAGGTAAAAAAGATTATTTCCATTTTAAAGCGAAAACCCGAAGATATAGTTTTAAAATTTATTGCTTTTACCTTTGCGAAAGTTTAAGCAATTAGATTTTTTATATTCAATACTCTGGATTTTATAATAAATGATACATTTTCGAATAATTAAGATTTTGCAAAAATGGATTCGCTGATTGTTATTGAGAAAATTGTTTTTAAGAAATTAAAAAAAAAACTTATTCTTTCGATCATAACCAATAGTTATGGTATAATTGAGTAAATTAAATATTTGATCTTTAAAATTGAAATTCCTATTCTTATCGGCTTTTTGTTTAAAACAATACCCGAACTTTGGAAAAGATAATCGACCAAGATTAATAATCCATCAAAACCCGAAGCATTGATACCAAAACTTTTCGAAGCTATTAACAATATATTATTTGCTACTTTGGAATTCTATATTGTTATAATTCAAAACCAAAAGTTTGTTGAAGTATAAATCAATTATTGTAATACATTTGAATATAACCTTCTAGTATAAATAAATGTAGTTTTTACTACTTTGCTAAACTATTAAAGGGAAATATACAATTAAATTACATATATTTCGAAAACGGATCGAGATTGTAAAAAGTTATCGATAATCAAGATTCTGTTAAATAATCAAGGTTCAATTAAAGCTATTCCCAATAATAGCTTTACTATTAATATAATGAATAATAAATTATATATAGCTTTAAACTTTCCAATAAACCTAATAAATATAAATATTGTTAACATTAATACAATCGAATCGAAACTTATGAGTATATATAGAAATATCAAAATCTTTTTCAATGAAATCACGAATATAGTTAGCATCTATATAATAAAAAATGTTTGAAATAAGTTTTTATTGGGTATACTATAATTTATTATTAACGAAATCATATTTAATTACTAATATGGTTTATAGTACATTGCGATTACTGATAATGATAATGAATATTATATAAATGTTTAGTATAGCGGTTAAATATTATAAATGGTTTATAATAAACATTTCTTCAATATCAATAAAAAAAACTAAATTCTGATATATTTAGTAAACAATATATCGGTAATTTTATATTAAATCCCCTTCAAGATGTAGAACTTTTGAAAAAGTAAATAGTATTTAACGAATATTACAAATTGTTAAGCCCAAAACTTTGTGAATGGTTGAAAGAAATCTTAATCTATCTAAAACCAATCGAAAATTGTATTCTATTTTCAAATCCGCGAGATTTATATACTAATAAACCAAAATATATTGAATATTTGATTGTTTTCGGAAATAATGATAAGCTTACTTATGAGTATTATCGAATTACTATATGATTTGTATATTCAATAATTAAAGCATCGATAAAGGATTTCCGAAAGGATCTTTCATTTCTTATTAATACTCTGTACAAAAACAAGATTAACAAAGTTTGATCATTTAATATTCCTATAAATATAAATGGAAAAGATTCTAAAGGTTTAATAGATTGGTTTGAATATTATAGGAAAATGTTTTTTTGTTAAAAATTTATTAGTAAATAGAAAAAGTATTTAATACCAAAATTCAACAATAAATCTGAAAGATATCGATTAATTTTTGAACATATAAAGGAAATTAAGCATAAAAATATATTTATCGAACAAAAAAGAGATTTATTATTATTATATCTTTTAAACCGCAAAAATACTTTAGCATTTGATTAGATTTATATTAGCAAAGTACAATTTGATATTGCGCTTTCCCAAAAGATCAATACAATTCTATATATAGTATGGCAAACAATAGATTTCCTAATTCCAAAAGCTTTGGTATAGACAATCTCTAAAATACTTTAAAACCGCATTAATCAAAGAATATTCAAATATTGCAAAAGGTTATATAAAAACCTATAGTTTTTAATCAAGAAAAAAACCTTTAGCATTTATAGAATCATTAATGTTGTTATTGAATTAAACAAAATCATAATCCAAGATGTTAATCTTCTACCTAATGTAAATACTTTCGCTAAAAACTTTGCGAAGTATATAATTGTTTTTTTGATCAATTTCTTTTTTGGTTATAATTAAATCTTTTTAGCAAAAAAGAATAAAAATATAATTATATTCCAAACTCCGTTTAATTTATTACAATAAACAACTCTTTTGCAAAAAGTAACAAACTCGATAACTCAATTTTGCAAGATTATTCTAAAAATCTTAAGCAATTTCTCGCTAATTATAATATTACTTTTCCTAAATGATATTAAAATCAAAGATTTATTAAGTAATTATAATATAAAAAAAATCGAAAATAAAGTTAAACGTTTTATCCTTAAATACATTCAATTCATTAACAAAACGTTTAAATGATTAAAAAAAGCGGATTATTTAATTAAAGTTAAATCAGAATAATATATAAATGGAATCCAGATTATTAGTTACGTTTATAACATTGATAAACAAACTCCTACAAATATAAAAATCTAAAAGATTATTAATTGGCCTACATTATTTAATAAGTATAATATTCGGATATTTTTTAAAGTTTGTATTTTCTTTTGGATCTAAATAAAAAACTTCGCCAAAAAAGCAAATCCTTTATATCGATTGTTAAAGAAAGATGCAAAATTTATTTGGACAAAATTAAAGCAATTTGTTATAAATTCTTTAAAATATACTTTAACCCATACTTTTACTTTTATACTTTTGCAATACAATGATCCAAAAAAGGTTAATGAAATTGTTTGTAATATTAACGCTAATTTTAAAAAATAAAGCGCTTATTTGAATTAAATGTTTAATGGAAAAAAAACAATGGTTTGTTTTAAAAATGGAATATAGAATATTGCTAAAAAGAATTATAATACAACTAAAAGAGAATATTATAGTATTCTGAAAGTTTTACAAAAGTTTAAATTTGATCTTTATAATATACATTTTATTCTTAAGATTAATATTAAAGTTTTGGTTGTACAATTTAATCGTATTGTTATTGATTTATTTGAAGCTTTGATTACAAAATGAATCATTTGGATTCGATTGTTCAATTTTAAAGTTAAATATATTAAAGGAGTATTATATATTGTTGCCAACAGATTATCAAAATAATCTTAAAGTTTTTTTAATCCTTCTAAAGATGAAATAGATATTAATGATTAGATCGCCGAAAAGTTTAACAACGTTGTAATAGTAAATAACTTACGAAATTTTACGAATTCGCAAAATATTATATTACACAACAAGTACTCGAAAGATAATCGGAAAATCGCTTTTTATTTGTTAACTTTATAGAAGCCAACAAATATAACAATATTAAACTTTGGAAAGTTTAAGAATAAAGCTTTGAAATTTAATGTATAAGATAAATGTTTATTTAAAAATGGATCAAAGAATATGTTTTATCGATGAGTTATTGATGACAAAAATAAACGCCTAGAATTGATTTCTCATTTGCATAATGTATATAATCATAAAAGAGTAAAAAGTATATTTAACAAAATTCATTAACTATATTATTGGATGAATATATTTCAAGAAGTTAAAGTGTTTGTTAAAGTTTATCCTAATTATCAATTTCGCAAATTAAATCTCAAAAAAAAACCGTTATATTCGATTTAGATCAATACATATTAAACCAAATGCAATCTAAATATTATTTATATACTTGTTGATAACGGTTATAAGTATTTAATAGTTTTGCGTAATGATTTTTTTGGATAGATCGAAGCAAAGCCTTTATATATTATTAACTCGAAAAATATCGCGTTGTTTTTTTGGAATATTGTTTATCGATATAGTATATTTGGAAAAATTGTTATAAATGGAGGATTTGAGAACAAAGATTATATAAAATATTTTGTAGCAAAATACAAAATCAATAGGGTCCAGATTTTAATATATAACTCGAAAGCAAATGAAACAATAAAACATGGATATTAATTATTAAAAAATAGCTTAGCCAAAACAATAAAAGAAAAAAGAAAATGGTTTTAACATCTAAACGTTATTTTAATAGCTAACAAGGTTATTATTTATAAGCTTACCAACTTTACCCCTTTCTATATAATTTATAATCAATATCCTATTTTACTAATCAAAACCAAATATTATATATAAAAAGTTTTAAACTAGAATATTATAAAAACAAAATCCGATTTATTAATTATTCGCATATATCAATTTGAAATAAAAAATAAGGATATTCAAAAAACTACATTACATAAAAAACGTTATCAATTCAATAAGAAAAAACACTTTAACAAAAATTACAATATAATAAAAAAAAACATTAAACAAAACGATATAATTCTATACAATAATCCATTAAACAAAATTAAAATATTAAAAAAGCGGAAACTTGTATATCAATAATTTGAACCTTATCGAGTAACAAAAGCAAACATAAACAAAAACATTTATATTTTGAAGGAGCTAAATAAAACTTATTTATATAAAACTTATACAAGCAATAGATTTAAGAAATTCATTTAATATAACAATATGGTTGTTTCGATAAAGCCGAATAAAATTGAAAATAATGATTTGAAAATTAAAAATCCTTTGGAAACTTTAATTCCTTTGTCTAAGAAACTCATTGGATAAACTCTAAAAAGTACAAATCAATTAGCAAACAATAATCCAATATCTGAAAAAAGTTAATTGTTTCGCCAATCTAATCTAATTATCAAAATCCCTTTTCGCAAATTAGAATCTATATGAACAAGATTTTGAACTTCTCAAATTTGATACAGGGCCCTAGTTTTAGAGTCCAGCTTTATTAAAAGTGTTAGCCTATGTTATCGTTCGATAGATTAACCAAATCTTTTATATTGTTGTTCGATAAATTGATCAAATCTTTTATGTTGTTGTTCGATAGGTTAACCAAATCTTCGATACTATTGTTTGATAGATTGGCAAATCCTTTAAGGTTGTCGTCCAATGCCATTTATAATTTGTTATTTCATTTTAAATGAATAAATCATTTGTTATCAAAAACAATATTATTCACTAATAAATGAAACAATTACTTTGTTGACAAAATGATTTCCATTTCTTTCTATTTGTATTAAATCATTTATTTTCCTTTGTTGATTATTTATATCACACATTACCCTTGTTTAATTTGTTTTTTTGTTATATCAATACTTTCTTTTCCCCTTCATTTCAATCCTTTCCTTTAATAACAATAACCTTTTTCATATATTATACTTCAATCTTCATATTTTTTTGTATCATCAACTTTACAACTCTTTAATTTCGATACTAATTCTTTTGCTTTTAAACAATTGTTTTTCCTATTAATCTTTTAATTCTTCAGTTTTTTTTGTATTTATAAATTTTATTTTCTTTACAAGATTCTTTATGCTTTTATACCAAATCTTTTGTATCCTTTTGCCTTTTGATATTACAATTTCTCACTTTTGTTACACCCTTTGTTTTTCATAATGGATAAGCTAAGATTTTTATTAATTAAAAAGATTAAGCGCAATAAAGCCGATCAACGATTTGCAATCTTTTTAATCGCTGTTAAAGCATAATATACAGAAAAATTCAATTACTCTTCGCAAATTTTGAAATAATGCAGAAACCGATTTGCTGAATTGCAATATAACGTGTATATTTTCTTCAATCATTTTGTATTGATTTTATAATATAAGTTTGAAAAAATTATGGATGAATCAATAACCGATATGGTCCAGGATAAAATGTGGCTTATTGTTGATATCTTTCAAAAAGATTATTTGAAGAACAATATAGTTGCTATCAAAAAAGTAAAGGATGCTCGATATAAGTATAAAAAATACTTGGGTAACATTATGAATTATTAAGCAAAATTTCCTATTAACAAATCTTTAGCTTTATTGTTTATTTTCAAATAAAATTTTCGGTTTGTTAAAGATCTATATACCATTGCTAAGATTTTCGAATCTGCAAATATAATTAATAATATTAATAATGAGCTAATGTATCGATTATCAGGAATACAAAGATAAGGATATTGTATTAATTAGTAGATTATGTTTTCTAAGTTCAAGGAAATTGTTCTAATTATATCAAAGAAAAAGATTAAAATGGAATGAATTAATGAGAAAACCAAAGATTTGGGCTTTCTTTACAATAAGTATAGTTTATTAAATGCTAATGATAAACAATACTGGTTAAAAACGCTTTTTCGATTTATACTTATATTCGAAATTAAAAATATAGATTTGGATATTCCTATTGAATTAACAGATCATAATATAATAGTTTGAAAGCATTTGAGTATTGATATTCTGGCCAAAAAAGCTAACCGCAAAGTAAGCTTAATAAATGCCATAATAGTTCATTATTGGACTTTTGTTAAACTTAGCAATTATATTGTTAAATATTAAAAGATTAATGAATATATTACCTTTAAAGTATATAAATATCCTTTTGCAATTATTAACAATAATCTCGTATAGTTTCAAACTTTGTTAAAAAGATACATCGCTAAACGAATTGGATAGTATCAAATAGTTGAACTAATTGCTCGCTGTCCGCTAAATATATATTTATATTATATTCAACAATTAGCAAATGTTTTTAACTTAGAAATTATTCATTACAAAATGAAGGAGCTGAATAATAGATTAACGGAAATTTATACGAAAAAAGATGTAATCGATAAGATACATATTTCTGGAGAGTTTTATGATTGGTTTAAGCTTTATACTATTACGAAAAAAGCTTAATATCAATAAATTTTTGGCTTGTTAGCTTTTCAAAAGCTTTTTTCTAATGAAATAGATCCTTTTATACATTTAAACATTTGCGGAATGTCGCTATTAACAAGATTTGCTTAAATCTCGGCTTTGATATTAAACATTCTCGACAACTCAATTAAAAATAACATTCGATTTTTAATCAAAATATACCAATACTATTGTTGTTGAAAGGAAAGGGATTATAGTTTTTTATATATAGCTTATTTCTTTTCAATACAACAAATTGTACGCGCTAACTTAGTTCTTTAGCAAAAAACGGCTTTTCAAAGATTTGATAGAGAGTATCGCTTATTAACAATTCCTTTCCCTATAATAAAATATACTTCGATTGGAAATTCTAATTATTTGTTTGCATATAACAATGTTTTGAACATTTTTGGCTTGAAAAAAAAGCGTAATTTATATAGCGTAACTATATCCTTTGTTTTTTATAACAATTGTAAAATCGAGTATTAAACCCATTCCTTTTTTGTTCTAGTAGAGAAAGTTAATACTTTTTGATCAATTAAATCAATTAAAGCTTTTCCCAAAGCTTCGCTATTTAATGCTAGAGAATAATAATTATTGTTATTCAAGATTAATTTCAAGGATTACAAAGCTATAAAAAAAAATGCGGAATTGAACTAGAAAATTATTATAAATCCAATAGATATATTAGCTTTAAAAGCAATTGTTAAGATTAATGTAATTACTATAAACATTAAACTTTTATATACTTTTATAGTCCTTTATATAGCTATAATGTATAATAATAATAATCAATTTTTGCCCTTTTTTGAAAATAGTATGTTATATTCAGTGGTATTCAAATCATATTGTGATTTGGTACTAATCTTTAATGAGAATGTATTGAAAAGGGGAAGATTTGTGATATTTAACTTTCCAATAGATGTTCGCATACCCTTTGCATATTTTGTTAAGTAAGCATTTATGGGAATTTTGTCTTGAAATAATACATTAATAAAAAAAAGCATTTTGGAATTGTTACAAAAACCGAAAGAGCAATTCAATTTGTAGTACAAAAAGTTGAAAAAGAATACTTTAGCCTTTTTTGTATAAATTTTTAAAGAAATAAAAAAACGGGAAAAAATATATAGAAAATATTTATTTTTTGATTGTTTAGCGATAGTTTATATATTAAAACTAAATATTGATCTTTCTATAAATAAAGAATTTATTGCTTTTTTCTATTTCATTTTCGATGGTTAAAAGTTTAATCGTTTATACTCCTTAAACCCCAATATACATAATTCTCAAAACGGATTCTTTAAAGATAATAAAGATTCAGGATTTTCGAAAAAGAAACAATGTATTAAAGAAAAGATTTTATTATAACGATCCACTTGCAAATCAAAACTATCTCGCGTATTGAAGGAATTGCTTGCTACGCGGAGCAAATGATTGTAATCGAAGTAATAGATTCGAAATGCGATGGATTTGCAAAGTGATACTTTGCGAATTTGTAAAGTATAACAGTCGGTACTGGAGAATGTTGGATCGGTGGATTTTGTTAAAGTATTTTGTTGGTATAGCAAAATAAGTATATTGGTTTATTTGTTAGCATACAGACTTGGTTGGATTTGTTTTTGCAGTTTTCTTTTGTTTTTGTCCTTAGTTGATTAAAGTTGATCAACAAATAGAGTAGGAAAGAATATAAGATTGCAGAATAACTCCGACCATTTGAACCTAACACCCTTATATAACCTCGCCTTTCATAAAAAGTATTTATACTTTTTTTATTTTATATTTTAGATCATTATATTATATTTTGTTTATTAAATTTTATCTTTTTTATCACTTTTTTTTTTGATTATATATATATCCATTATAATTTAGATTGTTCATTTTGATTATCTTTCCCTCTTTTGTCGTTCATGACCAATCTAATTGACCCTAACCCCTACTCCCCTTTTGTTGTATTGTTCTTTTCCAGAAAGCCATTCTTTTTGTTGTTTTTGGTTGTTGTTTCCACCCCTCACCTTCTTCCCTCTTACAATATCTACAAGATTATTAGCTAGTACAAATTAATCCTATATTTAAAAGTACTATTCTTTATAGTGAGTAATAAAATAATAAAGGATCCATTAAGCAAAATTGAAGCTTTACAAGAAAGTATCTTTAATCGCTTTAAAGCAACGAACAATTTATTATACAACTCTTTGAATATATAACCAGGATTTGGTTATATAAATTGAAATAAGAATATCAATTTGAAGAAAGCGGAGAGATATATCATTAGTATATCCTTCATTTTCTCTGGAACCGATAAAGTCTTTGTTAAGTTTCTCAAAGCTTGTTGGGGGTATGCTAAAGATATTATCACTAAAGTATTCTAAGTATATTTTGAATTCAATTACTATTTTTAGTTTTAGAAAAAGATTGAAATAACTATAATATCGAAAGTAAGCAAAATTAACAAATCCTTGTTACGATTATAACGCTTTATTGTATTATTATTTTGCTTGAGCAAAGGGCTAGAACGCTTTATTGCTGTACGCATTTTATGGATTGTTATCAAGTTTAATCTACTAAGCTTACAGTATATTAAAGCTTTTTCCAAAAGAGTTGTTATAGATTTTATAGCAACCTTTATCTACAATGTTCAAATCGCTATGGCAAAAGGCAAAATGGCTACTTTGGTTACGATGGATATGCAAAAAGTTTTCGATGTATTTCTTTTTTGTTGTTTGTTTCAATGTATAAAGAAGTAAGGTTAGTTTATAAACCTTTTGAAATTAATATATAGTTTTTTTATTGATCGATAGATCAGGGTTTGTTTAGAGAACGCTATAATCCTTTTTCATTCAATGGAATATAGTACTTTATAAAGGTTTTCGCTTTTCCTTATTTTATATTTGTTGTATTTCTTGGTTATTTTGAAAAAGGATATCTATGTTTGTTTTGGCTACGCTAATGATATCGCTATTTTGAAAATCGGCAAGAACTTTAATAAGAGTATCAAACTCGTTAAGGCAAAAGTTCAAAATATTTTGGAATATAGTAATGCCAACTTTATTATTTTTGTATTAAAGAAACTTAAGATAATTCATTTTATTTGGAAAACTTTCTTTAGAAAAAAGAATCCTTTGTGTAAGGTCAACGATTCTTTAACTATATATTTAATATTTTTATTAACGGAAAAGAATTGCAAATCAGCGTTCAAATAGTTAGAGGTTTGGTTTAATTGCAAATTCATTTTCAAGTGTTATGTATACGAAAGAGTTAGTAAGGTTATTAAAGTGGTACAATATATTTGCTTTTTGAGCAAGATTAGGAACGGTGTATTAGCGGAAAGCCTATGCAAAGCAATAATTATTTGCGTTTTTCTATCTTTAATATATGGTACGGAGGTATGGTACGGAAGCTATTATTGCTTAATGGAGAAAGGGGCAAAAACCAAGAAAGTATTGTTTAATGTGGGATATTATATCAATATATGTGAAAAGATCTTTACGTAATTTATTCGCGAAGTATTGTTAGTGTAGCAAACTACTTCGATATTTGCGATTTACAATAAGTCTGGTTTCCTGTTGGCTTTTGTAGTTTTCGAAAAAACTATACTTCGCTTTGCGAAACGTTTCCAAATGGTTGATACAAATTACTTTTTAGTATGTAGGATATTATTTTAGGTTATTAAATATCAATTGGTGTACTATATATTGATATAACGAGTGGCAAATATGCTTTTTTTGGTCTTTTGATTTAAGATTTGCAATTTCCATTTTATTTTCGGATGCTAATAGAACTTTATAGGAGGCATTAAGAAGAAAAAAGCGACAATGCTTTTTAAAGCTTGGTGGGCTTTTTTTATCGATAATAATATTATTGTTTTCTCGGATGGTTTTAAATATTTTGCTAACGAACTTTACTATATGGGGTATGGGTATACAATTTATTAAAGCAACAAATTTACTTTTATAGGATAGGGCTTTATAAACGAATCCAGTTACATATTCAATGTAAAGATTATTAAAGCTTTAAAAAGCTTCGAAACAATCAACAATAAAAAGTTTTTCAATGGGCTTAAAATATAAATATGCATCGATAGTACTTTTGTTATATGATATGTATGGGCTAATGCTTTTTAAACCTTTTAATGGGTTTTTCATATTTGCTAGGATATTATGTATACCCGGGTAGTAAAAGTAAAATGGTCCCCAAGCCATTATGAAATAGAAGGGAATAAGATGGCCGATAAGTTAGCAGGCGAAGGTACTAAGCTAGATTGTAACAATGATAAAATCGATCAATTTATTATCAATGGCTTTGGAATTATTTAACAAGGCTTTATACAATATATACAAGCGATGTAGTAGAAAACCTGTATTACTAGGCTTTCTAGTATGTACGTTCGCTAGAACTTCAATTATATTGTTAAGAGTACGCTTTATTTTGTGTTTCCTAGGCTTACTTTTTATTATTGGTTGGCTTTACAAATTGGCTATGGCAACTTCGTTTGGTATTATCGGCGTTACAAATACAAATCGGCAACCCTTAAATGCTACTATAGAAAAAACCTTTTACTTTTATATATTGTACGATGTAAAGTTTTCAAAAGATTTTTTAGGTATTAGCCCAAAAAGCTTCTATATCCATTTATAACTAACTCGCTGGTTTTCGAATATTTACAATTCTTTACGACTAAAAACTTTGCTAAACTGTTAAAGATTATTCAGCATTATAACTATTTGCAATAAAGCTGGAGGCATTAACCTATTACTTCCTAGGTAGTACAAGGCCGTATTGGAATATAATATTTAGCTACAACCTTATATTATTTTATACCATTTTGCTATTATTTTACATTCTTCATTTTTTTTTAATGCTTATTAATGTGGATCTATATCAATCTTAGTTTATTTGGTTGAACTTTTTCGTTTTGTTTTTCTTTTTTTCTAACACTAAAGTAATTTGAATAAAGCTTCGAATGCTTTATATTGTATTTATTAGAAAATCATTTTATTATAAATGCGGAAGATATTAGCTATTTGGTTTTTAAAGCCCATTATTTTAGTATTGGGGGTAGATTTTGCTTTTTGGGGCGGATATTCATTTGTATATAATAAATACTTTAGTTTAGTATGCTCTATATGCTTTTAGAGAGGCGAAGTGGAGCTTTGGCTCTACAAGCATAAACCAAATTCACTTTACTTCATTTTATATACCCGGCGATTTCTTATTGCTAGATTTTAAGCGCACAATTGATTTTGTCGGAAAATTATTTTCCGACAAATTCGTTTACGTGCAAAAACGCTATTGATGTGACATTTGCTAACAAAAAGTTCCCGAAAAATCCGCAAAAGTGGGCACTTAGAAATTTTCGATCGATTTCGCCCCATACAAAAATGGGGGGTGCGGTAGGCCTCGCCAGGGCCCGCCCTTCAGGCCTGTGAAGGGGTCACCGGGGGGATCGAAGCCTGTAACGAGAGCCTGTAGGGGGATCACGTGACCACCGCTACAGGCCTCGACGCCTGTAGCTCGGGGGGGGAGGGCCTGTAGAGGGGTCACCGGGGCCTCCACCAAGCCTGTAAGAGGGCGAAGGGGCCCTTCGGAGATGGACCCTCCCCATCTGACGCGGGCTTCCAAACGCGCCAGGCCTCGCCCCGAGGGGGTCACCTCCCCTCCCGCCCCGAGGGAGGGTCGGGCAGCCCCGGGCTCGTCACCAGGGCGTCGAGGCCGGCGAGGGGATCCGAACGGCGTCGCGCACGCCCCGATCCGGCACGGATTCGTAATAAATTTCGAATTTCCCCCCCCGGCGACCTCGCTTCGGGGGCGAAGGCCTGTAGCTCAAGCCTAGAGGGGGTCACCGGGAGGGCACTTATAGGGGGGCAAGCCTGTAGCGCAAGCCTGGGGGGAATCACGTGACCGCCGCTACAGGCTTCGAGGCCTGTAGCTTGGGGGGGGAAGGCCTGTAGGGGAGGGCCTGAGGGGGAGATCACGTGACCACCCCTACAGGCTTCGAGGCCTGTAACTCGGGGGGGAGGGCCTGTAGGGGAAGCCTGAGGAGGGTCACCGGGAGGGCACTTATAGGGGGAAGGCCTGTAGAGGAAGGCCTGTGGGGGATCACGTGACCATCGCTACAGGCTTCGAGGCCTGTAACTCGGGGGGGGGGAGGGCCTGTGAGGGGGTCACCGGGGGCTCGATGGGGGCACTTGGGCCCATGTTTTGGGGGCCTACACCCTATAAAGGGTGGCCCCCCCTCATTCGCTGCGGGCTTCCAAACGCGCTAGGCCTCGCCTCGAGGGGGTCACCTCCCCTCCCGCCCCGAGGGGGGGTTGGGCGGCCCCGGGCTCGTCACCAGGGCGTCGAGGCCGGCGAGGGGACCCGGGTGGGGTCGCGCACGCCTCGATCCGGCACGGATTCGGATTAAATTTCGATTTTTCGCCCTCCCCACGCAAATTTATTTTCCGACAAATTCGATCACCGGGAGCACACCCCCCCCCCTTCCACACAAATTTATCTTCCGACAAATTCGGTCACCGGGGGGGCAGTTATAGGGGGGCAAGCCTGTGGGGGAAGCCTGGGGAGGGGTCACCGGGGGCCGACCCCCCCCCCAAGAGGGACCCCCCTCCATCCGCCGCGGGCTTCCAAACGCGCCAGGCCTCGCCTCGAGAGGATCACTTTCGTTTCCTGGCTTAGAGAGCATCGAAGTGTGGGCGCTTTTTCATCATCGTAAAGAAGCATACGAGAAAGCTTTGATTGTGTACCATAAACCACCATACTACATATGATTGAAATAGTATAACGCTCTTTCGATCTCTTCTCTCTTTTTCCCCATGCACATTCATCTTCCGACAAATTTATCTTCCGACAAATTCGATCACCGGGAGC
>NGKF01000015.1:0-14638 GCA_002162555.1 Monilinia aucupariae
CCAACCCCCTCCCTACAAGCACCCACCATCCATACAAGCTCCATTACCCCAGCACCCCCCTTCAACCCTCCCTCCCCTTTCGCGAGAGAACCCCCATCTCTACATAGAACCTCTCACCAGCCCTACAGTTAGAAACCAGCCAGCAATCAAACGACGCGCCTGTTCCCCAGTCCCACAATACAGCTTCGCGTTCCCAATCGCGATCATTGCGGGCTCAATAGTTAGCGCGGCCCCTATGGTTGAGGCGTTGAGATGTTGAGAGGTTGAGAAGGCGCGGTATGCGTGTCCGGTTGGGTCGGGCGTGCGAGGAAAGATGGAAGTGAGCGGTGGTGTGTATGCGTGAGGCTGTTCGGCATAGGAGCTGGGGATGAAGTCTAAATATCAAGCTCCTGCTGAAGAGTTGGTGTGCTAGCATCAAATAGCAGGCGACAAGGAGACGCTCAATGAGCTTGATATCGACAGACCTCGCAACGTTCACGAGCTAAAAAATCACATTTCTATAAACACCAAGAATTTGTTAACATTTTAGTTTGTTCGTATATTTTTATGGACTTCCATCAGAGCTCAACCGCTGCTTGATATCTACTTGCTGACACATAAAAAAGCACCACCCATATGCATATAACCAATCGGGAACCCCCATCTACAAATAGAAGCTTAAACTCAGGTCCGACAAAAGAAAGCTAAGTACGGTTTAAAGATATACTATACTGCTCTCCTCCACACTCTACTCATCATCTATCAATCTCACCCCTTCCCACGCCTTCTTCGCAGCCTCCATTAATCCATCGAAATCTCCGCTGGTCTCACACATACCCCTGAAAATCGCATCTTTACCCTCTTTCCTTAACAGCTCGTAAGGATGAGCATATTCTACCACCTCTCCCTTATCTAGTACCAAAACCTTATCATAATCCACAATCGTTTGTAAACGATGCGCAATCGTGATAATGGTACTCCTGAGTTCCCGAATCGTCTCTTGAATCTTAGAGTCGGTGGTATAATCAATGGAAGCGGTAGCTTCGTCCATCATGAGTACTTTTGGTTGCTTGAGCATAGCGCGAGCGAGACACAGTAGCTGTCGTTGACCTTGCGATAAATTGTTTCCGGATTCGGTAATAGTGGAATTGAGATTTAGGAAGATGTTTTTATTGGTGGTTGGAGAGCTTGGTTCTTCAATCGACGGTGTTTGTGAGAAACCATGTGTGGAGGGAGTTGTTGATGCGCCTGCTGGTCCAATCAAATGAACTCTTCTTAACGCTGTGAATATGTCTTCATCTGTGAAGAGGCTGAAAGGATCCAGATTGCTTCGAATAGTGCCGGTGAATAGGGTTGGATCTTGTGGTACGATGGTTATCCTCTCGCGAAGATCGCGAAGGCCAATGAGACCAACATCTACGTCGTCAATCAAAATTTTTCCTTCCTCAGCTTCAAGACCACGAAATAGCGCAAGAGCAAGGGAACTCTTTCCTGCACCCGTTCGGCCAACAATACCAACCTTCTCCAAAGGTCGTATCTTGAAGCTAACATTTCGTAACACGGGATCTAAATCTTCCCTATACCTGGTAGTGTAGTTAATAAACTCCACAGATCCATGGCTCGGCCAGTTTTTGGCAGGCTCTGTTTCTTCAATATAAGGTGCTGCTTCTTGCTCGACATCCAAATACTCCTTGATTCGTTCTACAGAGTTCATGTTTTGTTCATTCATGGCATATAGTCGTACCATCCAAAGAACATTCTCCGTAAAACTAATAGCATAACTTAGAGAAAGACCAGCAGAACCAGCATCAATCGTTCCAATATTACTGACAATAAATGCTCCTGCGAAGAATGCAACAAGGTCACCGACCAAGTCAATTCTGAAAGCTAGCCATCGATTTGCTGCCCATAGGTAGATGAATGGTCGACTATGAGTATTGATTCGTAACATGTTGTCTCGAACAAATCGTTTCTCGTCACCATAAGCTCGAATAGTAGTAACACCATTGAGAGTCTCTCCGAATTGCTGGAACAGCGGACTTCTCTGTACTGATTCGATTCTCTTCAAATCTCTTGATGATCGAAGGTAGAACTTACCAACGAAGAAATACATGGCGCTGATGAATACACCAGCAATCAAGAAACCGGGAGTAATAGCAGTGATCAATGATACAGTCACAATGATTGCCAAAGCGCATGACATAACTCCAATGGCGACGGGTGCGACTTCTTGATCCACAGCTTCCAGGTCCTTACTGAACCGATTCATGAGTTGACCTAACGGAGTCGAGTCAAAGAACTTGAATTTTGCTCGGGTGACAGAGTTCATCAAATGCTTATGAATTGTCCAGCTTGCAGTAAGAGAGCCGAAGAAGAGCCAGAAATCTCTGAAAAGGGCAATGAACATGCAAGCGATACCAATCATAGCATAAACTCCGAGATAGTATCCAACGTCAACTTGTGGAGCGATTTTTGCAACAAGTGAAGTCTTGTTCGGATCGAAATACGGTTGAATTTGGGATAGTCTTGAGCTCGCGACTTGAACAGTTGAGATGGTATTGCCAATATAGTTGTTTGCTGATAAGTGAAATGTGGCACGGACAGCCTCAGCATCATATCTATAGTTTTAACCCGTTAGCATCAGAAGATAGTTGGCAAAACAATATCAACAGCTTACTGATTGGCCCATTCCTTAATCCATATATTGGCTCCAAGAGCTCCAACTTGTTGGACACCAAAAACCATGACAGCAAGTACCCAGAACCACCAGGGGCCCATGGCACTGAGATACGAGACGAGGACGTTCCATTTAACGCCGCCTTCTGCCTTTGTTTCGGCCATAGCATCTTTCTTTTCCTTGGGTTTCTTTGCCTTGGGCTTTCCGTTTGCACCATCCGCCTTACCGTTTACGGACTGATCTTCGATGAGAGTACCATTACTCTCATCGCCAACACTAGAAGGAACTCGAGATGGAATCCGCGAATGAGGAGCAGAAACAGGGCGTGATTTGCTAATTTCCTCTCCTAATTTTCCAGAAGCCATAACCTTTTCTGCGGATCCCTGCTCCGTGACCTTACCATTTTCGAGACAAACAACATATCGAGAATGGGGAACACAAAGAGATAAATTGTGTGTAACTAGAATGCATGTACGATCAAGCATCAATGGGCCCCGAATACAATTATCGAATATCCACTTGGCAGTGTGTGAATCTACAGCGCTCAAGCAATCGTCGAGTAGTACGTGTTTAGAGCTTGAATAAAGAGCTCTTGCGAGGGAGATCCGCTGCTTTTGGCCACCAGAGAGACTGATGCCCTTTTCGCCAACGAGTGTCTCATCTCCATCATCTAGAATATCTAGATCACGTTCCAAAGCGCAGGCAATAATAACATCCCTGTACCTTTTCTCATCCATGGGAGCTGCAAATAAGATGTTTTCCTTGATGTTGGCGTTTACTAGCCAAGGCTGTTGAGCACAATAGGCAACGGTCTCGGTGAGACCAGTTTCTGGATCAGGTCGGGCATCTTCACGACTGAAAGCGCCAGGGAGGAATACCTTTCCTTTGATAAGTGCCATCTCGCCAAGAAGAGCCATCAAGAGAGAAGTCTTTCCAGATCCAGTGGGACCAGCAATAATATTCAAATGACCAATTTCAAATTTAACATTCAAGTCCATCATTCGGAATGCGGTTGAGATATCATCAGTCGACACTTCCTTGCCACCCCAGGAGAGAGTAGCATCTTTGAATCCAATCATTTGATTGCCATCCTCATCTAAATTGTCGTGTGAGAGCTGATCGTACTTCTCTGTCTCGTCTTCATTCAAGAATTCTTCCACACGATCAATTGATACTTGGCTTTCCTGAACATGAGCTATCATGTCACCCAATTGATCTAGAGGAACACGAAGGATGTTGAAAAGCGAGATTGCCGTGAAAGCGATGGAGGGATAAAGTGGTTTCTTTTCCCCAACTGTATAATAGAGAAATGAGAAGAAGGTAATAACCACTGGAACTGTGTTCCAGACTGCAACGGCGAAAGCCCAGATAATATATTTTAGGCGCAGCGCTTTTAATTCGTCAGCTCGCTTGTCGTTCACAATATCAGCGAATCGCTTTTCCCAGGCGAAGTATTTGATGATACGAATGTTTTCCAGAACCTCATTAGTTGTGTGAATTCTCTTGTCGGTGGCTGCCATAATCTTCTTCTGGGCGGCTGCAAATCCACGAGCGAAACCGATATTCACAGGGAGAAGAATGGCCATGACAATGAGACCTGGAATACTACTCTTTCCAAGAATACGGTAAAGAAGGTAGACAGCTACAATCAATTGGGTTGGAGCAGCAGCAAAGAGAAAGTGAAGATACGCAGTGACCTCGCTGACTTTGAAGGAATCAACAGACATGAGATTTATGATGGTGCCAACATTAGCTTGCTCATCTGTCTTCTTTTCTACCTCAACTGCAGCATCTGGCGGAGTTTGCTCATCATTGGAAGTTTGCTCCTTCTTCTTTCCAAGTGCTCGTCGCCACCAGCTAGGCTTCCCTACATTCTCAGGGCCTTTCTTCGCCCCAAGGACAGAATCGCCCCCTGACGCAGCCTTTCTTCTCAACGCTTTAGCGTAGATCTCACCAATGATGATTGCTCTTAATCTTATACAGATTTTGCGGCCAATCCAAAGGGCTTGCTGATCAGCCAGGGAGCGAAGAATATCTGTAAAGGCAAGAAGTATAACGTATAGCCAGATAACATTGCGAGGCGCCGAATCTGGGTCTTCTATGTATTCAAGAATGGCTTTCAACAACAACGTAGGCGCGAAATTGAAAAGTCCAGAAAAGACGGCATAAGCGCACTGTACAGTAAGTATACCTTTAAAGTAGCGCATCAGGTGCCATGTTAAAGCTGTTGTCTTTTTGAGCTGTCTATAATCTGCCAAGACGGCTGCAGCCTTATCTCTTGGCATGAGGTTCCAGACATCTGCAATTTCAAAGGTCTTGATATAGCCATGCCAAACGATAGTATCTACCCAAGCGAATGTAGCAATAGAGAACAAGCTTGCCAATGGTTCTTTAGAAGGTTCAATATCTCCCTCCCACTCCAAAATCACAGCCTTGTTACCCTTTCGTGTAGTTATTGCGAGTCCAAAAAGAAGCGAAGAGAGCACAAAGTCCGTGATGATAAGTGCCTGGCTGGTCTTGGAGCGTGGATGAATGATCGCGGAGCGAAAGATAACGAGTGATAAGAGCCACTGGGTAGTGTACAAAGCAGCCGTATGATTCCAAACCCTTGGAACCCTCCATCGCGAGTTGGAGAAAGCAAATCTCAAACTCGCAAGTATGAAAATATAGGTCCATGTCACAATTCCAGCAGTTGCAGCCACAAACCCCTTGGAACCATAGGCACCAAGGACAACAACTGCAATATGAATACCTATCTCTGCCGTGATCGCGAGGAGTTCCAGGACCGTCAAAGTATTTTGCCCTCTCGGACTATCAATGGCGGCAACCGATCCTTGAGTAGTCGTTTTTGTCAATACCAATCGTCCGCCGCCATTCATCGTCAAAACCTCATCATCCTCCTCAATAGCGGTGTGAAGATTCTCATTCGTAATAGCCTCCCCATTATGATGACTGATCCCGTTGCCATTTGTTGCCGCATGATCGATCGATCCATTTCGAAGCTGATGGTACTTGTGTTTTTGTTTTAACTTGACTTTCCGGCGAACTGCAGATATTATGAGATTGAGGAATGAGAGGCCGACGACTATTAATGGGAACAGGACTTTGAGATAACTTGATGCATTTAGCTTATATCCCCAATGGCAAGTATAATTTGACCAACGTACTCTCTCTGAACGCAGTTTGTGAAGTCATCGACTCGCCATATAGGCCCACTGCATTGACCCAACATGGCTGATTATTCTTGCAGGCGCTGAGCCGAACCCTCGGATGGCGATTGAAACGTTTTCGAACGTAATGTGTGACAGTCTTAAGGGATCATTGAACTGAACTGGTTGCTTCATATACCTTTGATTATTATTCTGCCTGTATAAATGATGACCTCGGCGAAGAAAAAAGAATTGACTCGATCAAGTCGCAGAGCTCGAAAAGCTAGGGATATAATAACGAAGGGGAGAAAAAGAGAAGTACCCGGATGGCCACTACTACCAGCCTGAACGATGGACAACTTCTCTTTCAGAGGTGGTCGACGATAATATGTAGATATGAGAATGAAGAGAATGAAAGATGGGATAGATGAGATAGATAGGATAATAGATAGAGTAGGTAAGATAGAACTTACTTAGTTTATATTAATATTAATATTATTATCGTTATTATCGTATATTCTATGAATTGGGTTTACCTGTCAAAAAAGAGGTCAGGGAAGTATTCTAGGTAATAAAAAAATGAATAAATAGGCAAATATTTACCATAAATCAAGGAAGAAACAGAATACTATATCGTACTAATTACCTATCGGGGTAAGTGCCAGGTGCAGGTACGGTGTGTGTCACGCTTACGCTGCCCGGCTGGCATGGCAGACGTTCCGGTGCACGTGTACGACGTCACGGCTCACGTGCTCGATTAGCGAGCACATGCCGTGTACATGTCCTGTTTATGCGGTTCATGTATATATAATAATCTCTTTTTCGTAGCATAGTCAGGTAGTAATAAATTCTAAAAACTTTATTGATCTTGTTCTAAATAGCTCTTTTATAGTATAAACGTTACATTATTTATTACTCAAATATCAAATCGTTCCAATCATTTGGTGGCTATTTAAAAGAATACTTCTTTTGATAATACTTTTTTAGGAACGCTTTCAAGCAACAAGATTGTTTACCCATAAAAAAAAAATTAATATTAAACCTAATCTAACAACGATATACTCCCCATTACTTTCGGAAATCCTTTTGCTTTTCTCTTCCCTTCGATATACTCTGTTCTCCTCCCGGCAAATCCAACGCTAACACTATTGCATTTCTTGGCCAGGATATTGCGTTAACAAGTTTTGTATCCGCATCATTAGTTCCTTGTTCTACCCCTAGGCTTACCATTAACATAACTATTCGAAGTTAAAATCGAGGAAAAAGTAAAGAAACGAAACAAAAAGTAATACTTTCTTTACAATTTATCTTTAATTCAAAGAGTACTCCTCGCGATTTTATTTTGTATATTTTCGATTTTTAGGATTGCGAAAACGAACATACTATGCAAAAGGTTCTCCTTGTTCAAACCATAGAAATTGATTGGCTACGCGATAAGGTTGCATATAGTATTGCTTTTGTTATTTTTCTTTCTAACTCTTTTTTCTCTGGAACAATTCTTTTTTTCATTAAAATTGATCGACACTCTATTACAGGAAAACGATGTCAATCTCGCAGAAATCGTAAAAGAACTTCGAGGAGATTACAAATCGACAATCCTAGCAACCCCACCCCTAACTCTTTGCTTTCCGAATTTAATAATAATCGTTGCGCCAAAAGTAATCGATTCTTTGTCCGCAAGTATAGTTCCTTAAACCTTTTACATTTTCTTCACTTCATTCGTTTGTATTATCCCAAAGTAATTAATTTTACTAGAAAGCTAAACAATAGTGTAGAATCTTAAGCAAGTTTGTGAAATATATTTGTTCTTGAACACTTCGATCTGTATGCCAATATTTTCGATTCAAAAACGGCCTAACATATCTACATTATGGATTAAATAGAATTGGAAGTTTAAAAGCATTTCTATACGTTGTATACACAAGTTCCTCGTTTTACTAGCGTGGAACTAGTACACCAGCTAATCGCAATTTATAGCAATCCTGTAGAGATTAAACGTACCTATACCCAATACAACCATTGGAAAATGCTTAACAATTCTTCTACTCGATATGGCCATTTTTTGAAATAGTATAGAACCTTTAAACTTTTGGTAACCCAAACCAAAATTACCAACGATATTTAGTTGTTCAAAAATTTCGAAAACAAGATTTCCGATTACCTAGTTTAAGTTATAGCTTTCTACAAAAACAATTGTTTCATTACGGAAAAGCTAGCCGATAAGCTAACTAAGGTTAATAAAAACAAGGTTTTTATACGAGAAAGAAACAAGTATTACACTTTTTGAAAGTTTGTTCTTGTTAAAAGACCATCCATTATAACATCAGCTCACCCTCTTCAAACGAATCGAAACGCTAACTATCCTGACACTAATGCAATTCAATATACCCAGCCCAAGTTGTCCTACCCGCCACGTAACATCCCGGCGGGATATACTAAAACTTTCAAAAGTCCAACCCCCGGAGTTTTCACCCGGAACATCACCCTTTCTCTTGCTTCTAAGGTTTGCTTTCAAATATTGTAAGCAAGTTTCCATGAGATAAAGGCAAACGTTCCTATTGACTCTATTGCTATTGTTGATGGCAAGTCTACTGAAGACTTCTATAATGCTAAGGATCATTTCGATCCCCAGATATACGCTAAAAACGTTAAATTAGCGCATTAAGCGGAAGACACCTGTTTAAAAGCAAACGCTTAAGCAAAGACTTCTTTCTAAATACTATCAGAGATATGCGATTCCTCGATTTAACCAAACTAATGGGAGGTTAGGCTATAACCCTACTTTATATCCTTTCCAAAAACGGATACTTCTTTAGATCGAATACTCTCTTTAACTTTGAAGCAAACGGATACATTTTCGTTGATATTACGCTTTTTACTTTCTTATTTCTACTATTTAAATTACGTTATTATTCACTTGAAACTTTTATTAGCGTTAAAGGTTACAACAACGCGCAGGGTTACGCCATTACTTATTATACTTTTTTTAATCTTTTAATCAATGATCGAAAGCAATCATTCGTTTCATTTTTTATTATAGATTTAGGTTTTTACAGCATTATACTAAATAAATTGTAGCTTTCAAAATCGCAAGCAAAGCTCGACTGCTTTAATCGACGCTTCGAGTAGCCTTTAGAACGACTATTTACATACTCGTTGAATTAGAACCTATTATTTTCGAAAAATGATTTGAAGCAAAAAAAGATCAACCAATTTGTATAATAAAACGTTAATCGAAAAAACAATAAGCTTGATGTTTATTAGCAACAACAAAACGCCTAGTTCAAATTTACCACCGTATTCACAGTATAACCCTCCGACCCTATATCTGCAAAGAAACTTAACCCTCCTTTCCTTCCTTCTTGTCAACAAACATTCGAGAAAACTTTTCAACAATTGCTCAAAAAAGCTTGCGTTGCAAAACTATAAAAACTTTACAAATCGTTATTTTACTTTTTGTTCGATATTATCGATATTTACGCTTTTACACCCGTACAATTCGAACTTTTGTGCAAGAGATACAAGTATAACAAACTTTTCGCTATCATTATCAACAATATTAAAGCTATTACGCAAGAACATCGATAAGAACAGAACCAGAAGGATTAGTTTTTAGTTGCTATAAACGTTTATTAGTATATTGAATCTTAATCATGTTTAAACAATGTCTTTATTGTTGTTAACAAAAAACCTTTAATTCCTTTGGTATATAAAGTCTTCCAAAAAGCCTTTTCTAAAGCTAATTCGAATATGCTATTACCTCACTATCCATATGATCACAAAATTATATTGGAAGATGAAAAAAAAAAAGCTTTGAGATATAGTTCATTTTACAAAATATCGCTGGAATAGTTAAAAGTTGTTAAGGAATACTTAATTAACAATTTGGCTAAAGGATTTATAAAGTCTAGCTAAACTCTTTACATAGCATTTGTTTTGTTTGTTCAAAAAGTTAATGGTGTATTTCGATTTTGTATCAATTTCCGTTTGTTGAATTCTTTCACCCGCAAAGATCGATATCCTTTTCTTTTGATCAATAAGATGCTCGCATATCTCGCTAATGCGAAGATTTATACAAAGTTTAATATTCGTCAAGCTTTCTATCGGATCAGGATAGATCCTGTTTTTGAGGAATATATTATATTCCGCATGCGTTATAGTTTTTACAAATGCAAAATTATACCATTTGGCTTTACAAATAACCCAGCAATCTACCAAAGATATATAAACAATATATTTTTCGATTATTTAAACATGTTTTGCACTACTTACCTTAACAATATTCTAATTTACTTTAAGAACAAAAAAGATCATTAAGTTTAAATCAAATTAATCTTAGTTTAACTTAAAGCTATTAGCCTTCAAGTTAACCTCAAAAAATGTGAATTCAACGTTAAACGTACCAAGTATCTTGGATTTATCATCTTCACCGAAAATGTTAAAATTGATCCAGAGAAGGTAAAAATAGTTAAAAATTGGATATACTCTACAACCGTCAAAGGAATCCAATTATTCCTTGGTTTTTGCAATTTTTATCATCGTTTTATCAAAAACTACAGTATTATAGCTAAACCTTTAACAAAGCTTACCAAAACCAATACCCCGTTCCATTTCGACGATTTGTATTGTAATGCGTTTAATGTTCTGAAACAAAAGTTCACTTTTACTTCTTTGCTCCAACATTACAATTACAACCTTCCTTGTATACTTGAAACCAACGCTTCGAATAGAGTAATTGTTAATATACTTTTTTAAAAGCATGGTGACGATTGGTTATTTGTAATATACTTCTCCAAAACCATGGTTCTTGTTAAATTAAACTATAAAGTTTATGATAAAAAGATATTATCGATAATACGCTTTTTTAGCTACTGGAAATTAGAATTAACTGGCTTTTCTCATCAAGTTCGAGTTTATATAGATTATAAAGCTCTGGAATACTTTATAACCACCAAAACTCTGAACACTCAACAGGCTCAATGGGCCGAGTTATTAACTGACTACAACTTTGTTATTATATACCATCCCGGCAAAGATAATTCCTTCGCCAATACCCTTACACATTGCATCGACAAGCTCGACATACAAAATCAAACGAAAAAGAAGAATCGCTTTCAGTAACTTATAAAGAACAACCAAATCGATACAAGGATTATACAGAATAACCTAAGGAAAAAAACCAACGACAATGCACTATCTACCATAAACCTAGCTTCTATCGCCCCTTACTTTAATATCATCAACTGCATCCTTAACGCCAATCATTTTTTTGATAGTTTATAAGCTTTACAAGTCAAGGCACTCAAAAGCCACAAACACCTTGCTTTTCAGGACAGTCTACTACTGTACAACAACCGCTTAGTAATGCCCGATTTGGAGAACCTCCGTATATTCCTTATTCGAAAGACCCATAATTCAATTTCTACAACACATCCTAGAATCAAAAAAACCTACTTTTTGCTGTCAAAACAATACTATTGGCCCGGCATACCTACAACAATTGTCTAATATATATGCAACTACTACACTTGCAAACGTAGTTTTGTGCCGCAAAATCGCATTTCCGGTTTGCTACATTTGCTCCCTGTTTTTGAACAAGTATAGTAAGACGTTACTATGGATTATTGCAGTTTCAATAAAGATAAGCATGGTTACAACAATATTCTTGTAATTATTGATCGATTAATAAAACAAACCATTTTCATTCCTTGCCATAAAAAAGTTGATTCACACAAGCAAACTAAACTTTATCTGTACTACATCTATTGATATTACAGAGCCCCCAAATCGATTGTATCGGATAGAGATCTTCAATTTATTTCAGAGTTCTGGCAAAAATTCAATCGATTATTAGGCATTGATATCAAATTCTTTATTGCTCACCATCCTCAAATAAATGGTTAAACGGAGATTTACAATTAATATTTGCAACAACGTTTATGCCCATTCGTTAGTTATTATCAAGACAATTAATCGGAATTCTTGTTTATGATGAATTATGTTTAGTTTACTTTTTCATACAAATCTTTCGGAGGCCTATCGCTCTTCAAGGTTTTCTACGATTACCCTCCACGTAATAGTTGGGATTGAGATATTAAGAATAGCTTTTCAACAAAAAACGTAAATGTCCAGGACGCCTACAAATTTGTTGAATGCAATCAAATAACTGTTGCCTACATCAAGGAAAGTATTCTTCAAGCTTAAGAGAAAATGACCCAGTCCATTAACTCGCATCGTTATACTGTAAACTTCGATATCGGAGATTATGTATGGTTGAACATAAAGGATTACCCTATTCAACGATCCTCCAAAAAGCTTGATTACTCTACTCAAAATCGATTTAAGATTATAGGTTGAGTAGGTAACTTTTTCCGCTTCGAATTTCCCGTTATTATAAAGATATATCTAATGTTTCCGTTTGATAAGCTTTAGAAAGCTTACAACAATCTTTTCCCTAATCAGGTTTAAAAGCCTTCGCCACTCATTAATATTATTAATGATTTTGAATAGGAAATAGAGAAAGTTTTTGTTGTTAAGAAGATCTACAACTTTTTATAATACCGTATCTTTTGGCTCAACGCTAATATCAATCTTATTTGATACCCCGCTTTTGATTTGAAAATTGCTTTTCATAAATTATATGACTTTCATTGAGCGAACCCTACACTGCCCAATCCTCCTGCCCTATTACTTGAATGGATTAAGCTTTACGAGAATGAAGAAAACGATTACGATTATATTGATAATAACAAACCTATATTCGCCGCTGATCAAACACGTTTTTTTTAAACCATTTTGTAGTTATGGTTACTCAAAGAAGCCTTTGTATCATGTCAAATTATTGTTACTATTATTAATACTAACTAAAATAATGCAATCCTTGATATGGCATAAGAAAAGAAGGAATTTTTGAAATAAATACAAGATGGTTAACCCCTATCACTTTATTTAATCAAAAGATAAACAAAACTATTAAAAAAGAAGAAAGAAATATTATCCATTTGAAACGAAATGTCGCTTGAAGAGCTTTGGCCTTTAGCTGTAACTTCAAAGCCATTTTTTTTAATACCCGCCTACGCTTTTCTTTTTGTTCAAGCTTTTTGTACGCTTGGTATTTCTTCAACTCCTTTTCGTGAATCCTCTCCACGCGTTTCTTCTCTTTTTTCGCCAAAATTCTTTTTAATATCTTTTTCGAGAACTTATGCCTAAGCTTCACCCGCAAAGCCATTTACTCTTTTATTAACAATATTGTAAAGAATGATTAAAGAAAAAGATAATTTGTTTTTGCCTTTTGTTCGTAAATCGATAACGCTTTGCGATATTTCAGAAAATCGTTTAACAATTGATTCTCTGGAACCTTTTTATATTTTTGCTTTTAATTATAACAAAGAAGGCAAAGCTCTCTTTTTTGCCCTAGTACAATATAATATTTCCCTTTCGAGTTCCCTATAAGGCAACTTTGTATATATAATATATATACGTTTTCAAAGTTTTCGAAATAATTGTTAATAATGAACAATGGCTTCGCCAGCGATTTTAACAATGATTTGACAGACCCTTTGTACAATTTACGATGTGTTGTCCTAAATACATTGTTGTTATTATCCTTCGATTGATTTGGAGTTTTCGCAATAAGCTTTTTGCTGTTGCTATTGGCTTAGGCCGGTATTGTAGATGTTCGATTCTATTGCTATTGTTGTTGTTGTTTTGTTGCTGATATTTGGTCTTGTTGTTGCTGTTGTTGTTGTTTCAATATAGCTTTTTGTTATAGAGAATCTTTGTTGATAAGATCTTGCATTAGCGATTCAAATGCTCGAATGTGTACTGTTGTTGTACCAAATTAGTATTATTGTTTGTTGCTCAAAAGGAAAAAGAAAACTAATCCGCAGGATCAATTGGTAGGCTTTGTTTATCAAAAGTATTGTTGTTTTCTATTTGATCCTTTTTATTACTTTTGTGATTTTGCTCTGAAGAAAAAGAAAAAGAAAAAGGAACTTTGACCACAACAAATACTTTTAACTTCGATTGTTTCGCCATTAGCGTCGCTTGCGCATTCGCTGTACTTTTACGTTGCCTTTGCTTTTTGGTAAAGTTTTCATTTAATGATCTTTTTGCCATACTTGGTGTAAAGTTGTTC
This sequence comes from Monilinia aucupariae, assembly GCA_002162555.1. Taxonomy (NCBI): domain Eukaryota; kingdom Fungi; phylum Ascomycota; class Leotiomycetes; order Helotiales; family Sclerotiniaceae; genus Monilinia; species Monilinia aucupariae. The sequence continues at coordinate 13,943 of NGKF01000015.1, forward strand.
GATTTATTGGCGTGGGAAGATATACTCAGGAAGTAGTGAATTTGATAAGGAAGTTGAAGTGATTTGGATATGGATTTAGGTTTACAATGGAAAAAAGCTTTTGTTATATGCCTTTTTTTAATATAAGCATTACTTTGCCGTTTCGAAGTGCTGAATAAGCATTCATCTTGTTGCAAAGTGCCCATATGCACGTTGCCGTTTAGGAATAAACAAATACGATCATATACTTTGCAATAACAATTGTAAGGCTTACAACAAACGCTTTTTGCTTTATTTAATTGGCTGGCAAATGTTGCATAAGGTATAATACAGGATTATTAACGGATAATCGCTTAAGGACAAGCTTTATTGAAGGGGGGGGTAATATCACGCTTACGCTGCCCAGTTGGTATAATAAACGTTCCGGTGCATGTGTACAACGTTACAGTTTACATACTCAATTAACGAGTATATGCCGTGTACATATTCTGCCTATGCGGTTCATGTATATATAACAGTCTTTCCTTCGTAGCATAGTCAGGTAGTAGTAAATTCTAAGAACTCTATTGACCCTGTTCTAAACAGCTCTTTTACGGCATAAGCGTCACAGTGTGAAAGTATATTATATTATTATTATTTTATCATTTCGTTTAATTCTGTACAAAGGTTGATGGGGTAAGTAATGTAGATTGCACCAAAAAAAAGTCAAAGCTTCAC